>JAYKKI010000111.1:600000-997500 GCA_039881145.1 Druceiella hillmani | reverse complement strand
TTGCCAGAAAGAAGTATCCAACCGATTTACAAATGGATTTTTAAAGATATTGTTTTGTTTTGATAAAATTGTTTGTACAGATAAAAGCACATTTTGAAAAAATTAAGGTACTCGGCGTGCAAAGCACAGCTTCAAGTCTCTTGAGAGTTAAATTAACAAACATAATTTTTCTCAGTCAAATGGGACGACTTGAAAATATATTAAAATGTATTTCCTTTAAGATTGAATTATAATTTTTCTAACAATGCTTTCAACTCCGGCCAGAAATGTTATGGGTCTCTTACGGCCTTGGAAAGGGAAACAGAAAATTTTATTAGAAAAAAATTTTAAAGCTTCAAAGTTAAGAAATTTTATGAAAAAAGTTCTGACGATCGAGAGAGGACTTGTTTAAAACAACAAATGATCTTTATATTTTGTTTTTTATCATAACATTATACAAACCGTTCATTTCATAAATATTTATGACATATCCTAAAAATGTACATAAACTTTATTTTAAATTGGGAAAAGTGAGCGTTGGTGACATTCGGACCTTAAAGGTCGATTTGTGTTCATTCTTGAATCTTTCAGAATGTAGTCAATATCTATTCTCAATCACAAAATACATTGAGAATGTTAGAAGGCTCAACACCAAAGAGTATATAAAAAGAATATTCGCAATAAATTAGCAAGTAGGTCTCTCTATTAGAGTAGTTTTTCTGTTAGAGCCCTGTTTCTTTGAACTTTTTGTTGAAACATAATTTTCTATGATTTGTTATTACTTCTGAATTAGTTTAAGTTTTTATTAAACTATCTCGTATTTCAATATTTAATAAATTATTTGTTATTACCTACAGAAATAGTTCTTATTTGAAGAAACCCGTGTAGCAAGAAAAATACCTATTGTTTTATTCAGAACTTAGAAAGATTAATAGGTAAATATTATAATGAAATATAGCGGTTGTGACTATTGAATAATAGATTATTCTAAATAAAGAAACAAAGCTAAATAAAAAAATACTTATTATTTTAAATTAAATTATACAATTATAATTAATCTTAGAACATATATTAAATTAATTAGGGAATGGTATTCGAAATAGTAAGAAAATAACAAGCAATGCTTTAATAGAAAACAAAAGAAAATACTTAACAAAAATAAGACATACAGTCAGGAAGAATTTGAAATAAAGCTATCATGATTGGTTGACAGGTACTAATAAAAAAATTGAAGACTGGAATAAAGGCATGTCTATTGGAGGTAGGCGGATAAATAACCCAAAATATGCTGATAACACTACATTTCTGGCACAGACTAAAGAAGATATTGTAGACTTATTATCGCGGCTAGAAGTAAACAGTCTTGAATTTGGCGTAACCATCAATATAGATAAGACAAAAATGATGATTATGGATCGGACTGAACAAAACAAAACGAACATTTATAATATTGCCAACTGTGAGGTTGTTCAGAGTTACATATCCCTCGGATCAAATATATCCAACACAGGCGGCTGCGAGCAAGAAATCAAGAGAAAATGCGCCATTACACGATCTGTGGTTGAAAAGCTCAATAAGATTTGGAAGGATAAGAGGATAACCATAAATACAAAGCTCCGACTCATGAAATGTCTTGTCTTCCCAATCTTTCTCTATGAAGCTGAAACTTGGTCACTGCGCACCTTGGAGATGTGGTGTTGAAGGCGTATGTTGAAGATCCCTTGGGTCGCTTTCCCCACTAACAACACTGTCGTGAAGAAACTCAAGATCAAGGAACGACTTTCATCGACTGTGCAACAGCGAATACTAAAATTCTTTGGCCACATATCCAGGAACGAGCATTCGATTGAAAGACTGATGGTGCAGAGCCATATAGAGGGCAAGAGATCTAGAGGCCGATCACATACTCGATGGACGGACCAAATGAAATCACTAACGCAAACTACCGTGACTGAGTGCTCTCGTAGCGCAGCAAACCGACAGGAATGGAGAGCCATTTCTAAGGAGGCAGTTCGGACCTGGAGACCGAATGAAGAATAGATATGTACAAGCACCATCAACTTAGTACCTAAGTCATCGGAGCAACCACGACCACTCTGTGAAGAGTGCACGACTGAGAAGAAAAACAATAATAGATCCTGAGTTAACATTATGCAACCCACATAGTGGTTTAGCCTGACGTAAGTTCAGTACGTATTTTTGTAGTGAAACTGAAGTTATTCAATAAGTAAGCAATATATCTGACATGTTTTATAAATAAAATTTAAGGTGTTAAATCTCATATTCAGGCAAAGAAGTTGGTAAGAAGCATTAAACAATCATATTAGAAAGTAGCGGGTGTTTCGTGTCCACTAGCGGAATTTGAGAAAAAATATTTTTCTTGTTTCATATCTTGTGCGATTCATTGTAGCAGCATTAGGAATTTCCTTGCATAAGTGTGTCAAATGACTTTCTATTACAGAAATATACACTCTTGTGTTAAATCGCCTCATTCCAACAAAAAAATGTAAAGAAAATTTGAACATGATTTTTATTGCCTCAATCAAATATAAATTCCTTAACTAAATGCTCGCATGTTACAAAACAAACCTATGTATTTTGATAACAATCAACTCACTGGCAAGTAATTTCACACAAAATATTTTATTTTCAATTCTCACTTTACCACAGAAGTTGATAAAACTGGGCGTGCTTGGAAAACAAAGGAGAGAAATATTTTATTGCTTCATGAAAATAACAAATAGTCCTCAATAAATAACCGCCCCCCTTCCATGAATATAACAATATTCACAAATATTATACAAAAGGTGTACGAGATTTATTTGTTTGGATGTGACAACTGATAGTTATGTGACTAGTTTGAAGGTTTGTTTTTGGTCCCAGTTTTACGATAGTTGTCTTAATCATTGTGTATAAAATTCTAGTCCGTAGCACCAGAAAGCATACAAACTCTCTGTGTATTGATTGATACAGTATACAAATCTTCTATTGTGAAAGCTGCAGAAGAAGATTCTAAGAAAATATTTAGATATTATACGTTTTTCTCACTTTTATGTATCTATAATAATGTCCAAATCGGAAATTGGAAAAAGTTATCTGCTACGATTTTTACCTAGACAGCAAGGCTTCAGGAAAATTCACCCATTGTACGACATATTTCCCTCTAATAAATTAGTAAATTGGTATCTTTTATTCTTAATGCATATTTGAATTCCTTATATCGCGTACGCACTTTCATGATCTGGGTTTACATAAATCTCCCATAGAAGGTTTCCGTTAAAATCTCAGAAATAAAATTTGTGGAAAATTGATGATAATTATATATAAATAGTAAATATCTAAGAAATATAGATATTACGTAAGATATAAAAGATTTTTAGTTAAATTTCTATTAATAGTTAAACAAAAGGAAAAATAAGTTAAATTTGACTAATAATTAATAAGAGCATTAAGATAAAGCAAAAGAAAATGCAAAATTACTGCTGAAATTATATCAAAAAGTTTAGCGAAAATTTTAAACTTAGTTACTGATAAGAAAATGTTAATATAAAAAGATTGAATATTATGAAAAAAGAACTCAGCTTTTGACGACGAAGAACAGTGGATAAATTAAGATGATAAACGTATACCAATAAAATAAATAAGTTGGGAACGAAATGAAAGGAATTTAGCACGCATCCTTTGTTATTTGCCTGCCATACACCAAAGCATATGTACAATCGCCGCGATAGACACCACTTAGAAATTTTAGTGATTTTATGTTTTAGAGTACCTTTTCATACATTTTTCATACATTCTGCTACTGATACTTGAACTGTCATTTGACATGAACTACTACGTACATAAAAATAATAGAATCGATTTTTTATTCAGAAAAGGCTCAACATCATGGGTCATCAGTGACCATTTAGGTCTTACAAAGTTGATGATATAAAATGTGTAGTCATCGATGAGGTAGATAGTTCCTTTTGACAAGTTGAAATATATAGTCAGTGAACTATAAAGTGCATATCAGTTGAAGTACGTAGTGAGTGAACTATCAAGTGCTATTGAAGCCGTTACTCAAGGAAAGTGGATATCGATTGGTACAGGCTATGAACTTCATCAGCGAACTAAATGATGTAGTTAATGGAAAATATAAAAATATTTGTTATCATAAATGTTGGCAGTCGTAACAGGTACGCGCTTATTTATAAAACAATGAGTTATTACGATAGTAAGATGCCTGAAATCGTATTTACTAGAATTTCCAATAAGTTTAAATAAAATTTAAAATTAATATCATTACAGCCGAACAAAAACTTATAATTACAGATTAATCATAACTAGTTTTTAACTGTTTTATGATAATAATTTATTTTTCTTAAAAAGATTTTTACTTAATCTCTAATTCAGATCTAAGGCGTATTGTATTCCTATTATAACGTTTCTTAATAATTATCTAAGTTTGTAAGTGAACAAAATCTTGCCCTTGTAATTGTAGGTTTGTGATTAATTTTGATAATTTTGTCTCCACTTCGAATTTCGAAAGTACCTGTATCCAGGATACAAGTAATTTATATTTTAGTTTAAACTATAAGCCATATCGATACAAAAGTCTCGAAAAATCCTATTTATCATATTAACTCATATAAGCGTTGACAAATATTGAATACATTTGGCGTTAATTTTGTAGAAATTCATTATTCACAAATAAATGAAACTGCGTGATGTAGTGTTATTTCTACTTTCTTTAATTTCTTTACCACGACCTAGGTTTCGTTGTATTACAACATCTTCAGGTAGGATATTAGCAAAGATAATCAATTTATATATAATCAAATTATCAATTTATATATAATCAAATATAATCAAATTATTAGCAAAGATAACAATCTTTGCTAAAATTCTACTTGAAGATGTTGTAATACAACGAAACCTAGGTCATGGTAAAGAAATTAAAGAAAGTAGAAATAATACTACATCAGGTAGTTTCATTTATTTGTCATATAAGCGTATTATATTACATTATCATTTACATAAACTTGTTTAATTATGTAAAATTAAAGTAGGTACGAATTTTTTTTGCTGATAGAAAGACAAAGGATGATAATTCGTGTCGAAGTAAAAATAAAAGTACTAAAAAGAATTGGTAAAATGATAAATATCTTAATTTATTTCACATGGTGATGAAATATTGTAATAAATAATATGTTTTTATTGTTGTTTCTATAAAAATAATTTTTCTGTCATCATGACGATGTCAGTCAGTGTTTTATGTTTCCTTTATAACTTAGTTTTTGCAATTAGTTGCAAATGTAAATAATTTTTTTAAATTTTTTTTAGCACTTATTCATAGTTTTCCATTTAAATTTTCCTAATCTTAAGAAGAGATAGATTTCCAAGACAGTTTATGATCCTTTTTAAAAAGAGAAATATATGGATTAATAACAATATAATTATAAATATATATTATATATTACATAATTATTACTAATAATTCTATAATTTGTGACTCATTCTAAACATTTTTTCATGATTATAAATCACATATTACGAATAAAGCCAGGTTGTTTTTTTCATCTTTCTATTTTAAAAAAAAACTAATTTCACTTAAGACCCAAAAATTAATCACACAGAAATTGGCAGAGATATTATTAGTCCCAATCAGTATTACCACCTTGCAAAGGAATCTGTTTAGAAAATCTTGTTTATTTTTGTGACAGTCGGCAATATAATTTGAAACGAGATCTCTTGACTGACATCGAGATTTTTGTCGTAATCTATACATCTTAAACTGCAGAGTAGCACACTCCAATTTGAAAGCTTTAAATGTTTCAAAAGGGCGAAGCCATATTAAATTCTGGCAGAGAATGGGCTCGTTATACTCGTAAAAGCAACTTCAGCCATGTGTATTATCAAACTCTTTGTCCAGTTGTTTAACGTGTTCCGTTAACACGTTCCATTTAATGTCTCAAATTACTGCGATAGACATAGTAGTACCGGTAACTTACGAATATACTTTAACTTTTCCTTATCGAGTGAAGTTATTATTAACATCGTAAATTATTTAACTCTATAGTTAACATTTATATATCACCCGCAATTACGGGGTAAGACGGAAAATTGTACTTGACACTAGTAAATGGATCCTCGTTTAATACGTATTAAGAAAGGTGCAAAGATAATTATTTAAAAAGGCAAAACATTTTTGAGCATTATTTGAACATTCTTATATTTAAATATCATTGGTATGGAAAATCTTCGTGAACTAGTAAAGACTTGACTTCAATTTTATTATCATATTATAGGTATTTGTTCAAGTGCTTGTATGTATTACGTGCCAATTTTTTTGCCTAAATATTATCGTAGAACCACTAGGAGCCGCAGGAGGTGATATTTTTGGTCACCGACTCAAAGATCGGATGATGAACCGATCTTTGACTAATTTAGAGTGTTAGCAAAAAGCCTTCTTGAAAAAATGGAGATCCTAAATGATTCACTGAGAAGGGACGGACCCTAATCCTGTTGGGTTGAAGTGCTGCGACAGTATATACGGGACACTATTAGTCCGCTCTTTTGAATGAGATGGGTCGTTACGGGGCCCAAGAGGGGCCCTGAGACAACCAGGGTCGAAGGATTGAGAATATTGACTTGTTTGATATATTATTACATAAATTTGTAAATCGTAACTAATTCGTCAAAACGTTTTGGTTTGTTCTATGGATTGACCGTAATTTTGAAATAAATAATTGAAAGAAAATCGTTTCGTAAATAATGACACACGTAATAGATAAATATAACCTTTTAGTTTATAAAATACCAAACAAGGGTACATTTGTACCCTTTAAAACCGATTCGCTGTTAATTAACAAGGCAGTTAATTTAAAAGAGCATAACTTTTATATTGTTTCATATATTTTCTTTACATTGTTGTGAAACTCGACAAAATTCGGAGTACTTTAAAAAATGAAATGGAAAGAAATTTATAGTCTAATAAATGAAATGAGCACATTGCAATAAACAACTTTCCCAGATTCCTATTTTCGTTCGTTCATGAAAATTATTATTTTTGCACGCTTCCTAGAGAACCTTTTAATTATAATGAAAACTTCAAGTTAATGAGTACGGTGGTTTTTGGCATGCTTAAAATTTAAAATAAGTTTATTATATATAAATTCCAAATAGTTGTCTTTGTAATTTACTTTTTCCCTTCCCTGCTAAATACACATTAAACTAATGCCCATTTAATAGTCTAATGCACACATTTCCGACTCAAGTCTGTCATTACACATTATGTAAATGTTGACAAAGGATGTTAAATAATTTACGTACGTAATAAATTTGCCCGACAGGGAGACGTTGAAGCTCATCGGTAACTTATCGGTGCTACCATCGCTATCACAGTAATTTGAAATGTTAAATGGAACGTGTTGATAGAGGCCTACTAAACAATAGGGTAAAGAATTTGATGAAGCACTTTCCGCGGACGGTATTTAAATTGCTTCTACAAGTATAACGAATCAATGTCGGGCCAGTGTTTGATGAGTGTTCTGTCATGAGCATTGTTTTGAGCTTTGGAGCTAATGATATATCAGCCTATTTTATCCATTTTTGGAGAAAATTCTTCAAAATTAAATGAAACTATGTGATGTAGTATTATTTGAACTTTATTTAAATTCTTTTCAAAAAATTCTTTTAAAGGTTATGATTATTTCTGCTTTGTTTAAATTCTTCAAAACAATATTTTAAAAGTATTTAAAAAAAGTAAAAGTATTTAGAAATAATACTACATCACATAGTTTCGTTTGTGAATAATGAATTTCTACAGAAATAACCTCAAATATATTAATTATAAGAAAATTCATATTGAGGAATATGAACGCAGCATTGTAGACTCTTGTTTTTTATTTAATTGCTTGTTTAATTTTAGAAAATATATGATAAATGTAATATCGTTCGGCAGACATGCGATTTCCGAGAGAGATTTGCAATAATTATCGATATTTCTCCCTTATTGGGCTTGGCCTATAGCTGAGTTTGATAAAATCCGTATGCAACTGTCAAGCAGTGACACTTGCTAAATAGATCACCGTGAGGCGCGAGGGCGTCCATTACACGAGTTGATCGGAAAAGCAATGCTGGCAGAGGGGGAAAAAAGAAAAATTTCCGTTTTGGAATTAATAGCAATGAAGAGTAATAAAATATCCTTTAGTTTTATAATACTCACTTTCTCATTATTGTTTTTATATTATATTTGTTGAATATATATAAAAATAAGGAAATAACTTTTGGATCTGGCTTATCTCCCACAATTAATATAAAAAAAAAATTTAAATCCAACAATATTATTTACCATTAGGCCAAGCGTTTAATTAGGGAGATGCTTCCTAGTTTAAGTTGTAGTTTAGTAGAACTTAATGTAATTAATAAAAATTTTAATCCAAAAAATTATTAATATGTAAATTAGGTTTATGGTAAAACAATTTATTTACACGAGAAAGTAACATTATGCCGTTGGTGAGTGGCGACCGTTAGAATTTGTCGCATTTTCGTTAACATGTTATGATGTAATATGCTCCCCCCTTCCTCATACTACGTTATAAGACAGAAATGAGATAAATAAAATAAATATTAAAAGAAGCCATTGGGCGTTTCTTGTTGTTGTGCGCGTCCGAAAACCAAACTCGGCTCCCTCACCGAGATCGTATTAAACTAGTCTCACTGTAATTATACTATGCACTACCTCATACGACGAGCATCAGATGCACTCGAAATTATGTGTAATTTCTTTGTAAGGTGGTCCGAGAAGACTTTAACGACGTTTCCTTGATCATATCGCTAAGAAACAGCCAAATCCATTTTTTTAACTACAACTTTTGTAATTCGAAGGGATTACTTTTTTTAATCATATATTGCCCATATTCGTCATAAGAAAAATAATAAATGATACTAAATCCTGAATTTTAAAGTCACCATTCCGTAATTTTAACCCAAGTTAGCACTTATTTCGTCACAGAGATAATAAACAACTGAGTTCAGTAAAAAATGTGAGTAATTATTGGTTAGAATATCTGGATGATTTGACTTATAAAAGCTGTTGACTTGAGGGAGAAATATCGATAATTTATTCGTATTATTATCTATTAGTTGTTCCAAAAAATATTTACATTCTCGGAAATCACGTGTCTGCCGAACGATATTACATTTATCATATATTTTCTCAAATTAAACAAACAATTAAATAAAAAAAACAAGAGTCTATAATGCTGCGTTCATATTCCTCAACATGTATTTTATTATATTGAATATATTTGGCGTTATTTTTGTAGAAATTCATTATTCACAAACGAAACTATGTGATATAGTATTATTTCTACTTTTTTTTAAATACTATTAAAATATTATTTTAAAGAACTTAAATAAAGCAGAAATAATCATAACCTTTGAAAGATTTTTTTTAAAAGAATTTAAATAAAGGTCAAATAATATTACATCACATAGTTTAATATAATTTTGATGGATTTTCTCCAAAAATATATAAAATAGGCTGATATATCATTAGCTCCAAAGCTTAAAACAATGCTCATGACAGAACACTTATCAAACACTGGCCCGACATTGATTCGTTATACTTGTAGAAGCAATTTAAATACCGTCCGCGGAAAGTGCCTCATCAAATTGTTTACCCTATAGTTTAATGGGTCTCTGTCAACACGCTCCATTTAACATCTCAAATTACTGTGATAGCGATCGTAGCACCGATAAGTTCTGAATGAACTTCAACGTCTCCCTGTCGGGCAAACTTATTACGTACATAAATTATTTAACATCCTTTGTCTACATTTATATAACGTGTAATGACAGAGTTGAGTCGGAAATGTGTGCATTAGACTATTAAATGGGCGCTAGTTTAATGTGTATTTAGCAGGGAAGGGAAAACGTAAATTACAAAGAAAACTATTTGGAATTGGTATATAATAAATTTATTCTAAATTTGAAGCATGTCAAAAGCCACCACACACATTAACCTGAAGTGTTCATTATAATTAAAAACTTCTCCAGAAAGTGTGCAAGAATTATTATTTTCATGAACGAAGGAAAATAAGAATCTGGGAAAGTTGTTTATTGCAGTGTGCTTATTTTATTTATTAGTATATAAGTTTCTTTCTTATAATGTAAGGAAAAAATAGGAAACAATATAAAAATTATGCTTTTTTAAATTAACTGCCTTGTTAATTAATAGCGTTTCGGTTTTCAGAGAAACAAATGCACCCTTGTTTGGTGTTTTATAAACTAAGATATATCAAACATAATATATTAAACAGTCAATATTCCCAATCCTTCCACCCGGGTTGTCTCAGGACTCCTCCTAGGACCCGTAACGACCAACCTCCTACAAAACAGGGGACCTTCAAAAGTCCCCTAATGGTGTCCCGTATCTACTGTCTCAGCTCTTCCACACAACAGGATTAGGGTCTGTCCCTTCTCAATGAATCATATAGGATATCCATTTTTTCGAGAACGCTTTTTGCTAACAATCTAAATTACTCAAAGATTGGTCCATCGTCCGATCTTTGAGTCGAAGCCCAAAAATACCACATTCTACAGCTCCGCGTGTTTCTACTTTAACATTTAGTTGAAAAAAATTGGCACTTAAAACATACAAGCACTTAAAAAAATACCTATGATAAGGTAATGAAATTTAAGTCGATTCTCTACTAGTTCATGAAGATTTTCCATACGAACGATATTTAAATGTAAGAATGTTCAAATAATGCTCAAAAATTGTTTGCCTTATTAAATCATTATCTTGGCACCTTTCTTAATACATATTATAAAAACTCAAATGCAGGTTTGTGTTCAGCGTTACTGCACTGGTTATTATTATGTCTTTTCTTCATTTCACAAGCATAAAAGTTAATATTTCCATTCAAAGTGAGATGTCCATGAGCAAACACAATAAATTCTATTGCAATAAGAGTATGAACTGAAAAATTTGTTACTTTATCCGTTCATCGCACAATTCTGAAATGTTTTCTGTAGTTTATGAACTTCCTGAAATTAGCGTAAATAAGAGCTACTACCTACTGCCTTGTGTACAATTGTAGCCATATGCACTTTTCTGGGAATTAACGTACACTGTCCTGGGAGAACTTTTTTCACACATTTCATTTTTAAGGAAAAGGTGTTTATTACAGAAGTGTAAACTGATGAAATAATTTGTTTGAAATAGTTGCTATTCCATATTTATTTATTTTTTTTATTTGTAAAGTGAATTTCTATAATTAAAATCAATTAGATTCGAGAGATATTAATCCTATAAATCTATAAATCCTATAAATTGTGTAACAGCATATTATACGTGAATTAAAACAATCTAACCGTATTCTCGTATCTACCACCGTTAACATAATTTGGTTTTAGGTTCAAGTTTAAACAATATATGCTTAATGCATTTTAGTGAAATATTTTTCATGAATCCTTAAATCAAATTATCTTCAATTTTTTATTTCGCAATTTTCTTTTTGCCACAATTCCAGTAATCATTTATTTATTTCTCTTTGTGTGAAACATTTTAACAACTTACGGTTAATTTAAAATCGACCCTATTTCAATTATGATTTTCTAAGAAAATTCTCCCACAAACTAAGTACTAATATTGACTCGCCGTTGGCTGCCTCGTGAATATTCCAACTTTTACATTTAAATGCAGGTCAGTGTTAAACATGTTCAGCAGACAGCTGTATGAACTATAAATTGAATACGTTTGATAGCCATAGGTATTTTTGTCTTAACGTTAAATAAACAAAAATCACAGTTAGTAATCTGGATATAATCTATCACGTTTGAGTAGAACGGGCGCTACGGGGTTTTATTGTATACAATTAAATGTTTTTATACCTAAGCAAACAAAACATTGAAATTTCGTTATAGTTTTATTAAAGTATTTATTAATAGTAATAACATTTTTTAAGATATTATCTAAAAAAATGTTATAATTATTATATTATTAAATGTTATTATAAAAAATGATATTATCTAAAAAAATGTTTATTAGTGTTATAATTATATTTGTAATTCCTCAAAAATTATGAGGATGGACACACCGTTTTAACTTTAGCAGTTTGGAAGTTGGGTTCCTCTTAACTACGTAACTTTTGTGAACATTTTTGGCAATACCAATCAGAACATCATATAACAGTATATATACATATATATATATATATATATATATATATATATATATATACATATATATATACATATACACATACCTGCGGAATTATTCCACAATCCATATAACCGACCGATTTCATGAGATTGCCCACACGACACGTGAAATATAAGAAAATAGTATACGAAAGACAAGTCACACTTTTTGAAGTAGTTTTTGGTATAAACCTCGATTTATATGTATGTAGAAAGGGGTAAAACGACAGAGAGAGAAAGGGAGAGAGAGGGGGGGAATTCTAAAAGACTTACAGTGTTTATAGGATGACCACCCTATAACACGGCTAAATGCGGCTGAAGGAAATATATGTGCGGATTCGTTATGGATTTATAAATAATTTATGTAAATCTTGTAATGGAAACCACTCATAAAAAGATAAATAAATCGACATGATATCACAAATAGTCCTATATTTGCACACACACACACACACACAATTTTTTGATAGCATGAAATTAATTTTAATGATTTTTGCATTTTTTGTCTTAACAACAACCTCAGTGATTGTTTTTTTAATATCTCCATTAGTGAAGAAATAATCTACTTAAATATGTGTGACAAATAAGATAATATTTCTTCAATAGTAGTGAATTTGTTTAATCAGGATCTCCAAAAATTGTATTAATCAGAAGCAATACAACTAATTAGAATATAGTAAGTATTTTTAGTCATTACTCCCAGTCTTTTATAATTAGAATTATTTACAAACTCTGCTATGCATTGATATTTTAAACCCCAAAAGCTTAGTTTTGAAAGATGAACTTTATAATTGTGATAACTCAAGAGCAAAGTTTGTGTTCGAGAAAAGTCGATCGTGGATAAGTTTATTGTTCACGTAAGAGAAGAAAAAATTGGTTTCACCTAGCATTTTATATCGATTAGAAGAAAACAATTTTGAATATATCATTGTATTAAAATTAGTAATGATTCTCTCTTTCTAAATAAAAAAATTAGAAAAATTTGTTTCGAAGGTGAAAAGTATACGATATTATGATTCAGTGTAATTCGTAGAACGTCTTCAAATATTTAATGTAAAACTAAAATATAACTACTAGATTAATTTAGCCATCGTAAAAAAGAATGAAATTGTAGTTCGCTTAAAATTAAATTTTTTTTCTATGGATTGAAACTAATAATGATGAAAAAGATTACATTATCGTATTGAAGCGAACAACAAGATTACATTATCGTATATGAGCAATTATCCCAAATTTTCAATACCAAATTTAGGACACTAATAACATGTCTGTAGAATCTTATGTAATAAGCATTGACGTATCAGCTTTTCCATGCAGAATTTCATAATATTTCGTATTTAATTAATAAATGAAGGAAAAACACAAATTCATTTTTACATTTTTAGAATGTTTAATAAAGATTTTATACATTCTTATTTAGTGTACATATATTGTAATATTACAGGTTCAGAGCGCGATTAATTGTAAAGATAATTCCGCGTAAGAGATAATACTATACAAATGTACGCGAAAATTATAAATCTTAAATTTATGTATAATCAATACTGCATTTAGATATCGTAGGTGTTGTTGTAATTTAATTTTTACAATTTGCAAAAATGAATATTATATCAGTATGATATTTAATTGGGTAAATTAAAATTCGAATTATAACGCTTAATATTATATTTAAAAAAATTGATTAAATTATAAGGAGTCATTGCAATGCATATTTCTGTCTTTGCCCTAGTTGACTATTGTTTTTTGTTTTCAAATTCAATTTAATTTTGTTCTAATTTTTAAACTACTTTTTCAGTATTTGGAAATCCAATAGATATGTGGCAATTGATCGCAGAACGTAAACGATTATGATTACCTTTGGAAATTAGATGATTTATTTATCAGACCAATATGCGATTTTTGGGACATATAGAAAACGAGTTTGTCTCCAAAGTTTACCGCAATAGAAAATTTGATCTCCTTTTATTATATATATTCGACAAATAATTACTTTACCAAATTGTTATTAAAAATTATAGTTAAATAATTTATATTATTTTTAAATTTATTCTCCATTAATTTATTTCATTGTTTATGCACTATGTTTTATAAAGCGTTTACGTAGATTACATACGAGTGTAAAGCTTGAATTCTTAATAAAAGAAGAACCTTTAAGTTTTACAGAGATAATTGCATGAACCAAAATAGGCCGTATCTATATTTACTTCTTTGAATTAATAACAGTTTTAGAATTCAACACCATTATTAACAGGAGTACGTAATAACTTATTTTTAGTTACTCGCTTTTTTTATGAAACTGTTACAAAAATATGACCAAATTATATATTACCTATTGAACACACGCTTGTGACGTAAAAAGAAAAGAAAGTGAGTGAACAACGGCAAACTTGTCTATAAATGGGTTTGTCAAATAATTTATAAAAAACAGGTCGGTTAGATAACATATAAAAATACGTCGGTCAAAACATGTAGTAAAACTTAGATCATAAAGAATAAATGTTAGAGAATTGTCTTTTTCAACTCATATTTTAACTCAAACTTCATATAGTACGATAATATACCAATTAAAGCACCATTACGAGGTAAATAATTTTTACTGCCTATACATAAATGCGAGCGATTAATTCGTTGTGATGATTAATTTGTTGTGAAAATAAAATGGTATTTAAGTATTCTTGCAAAATCTTTTTATAGGAATGACAAAAGCAACCTCGATAAAGAAACAAACTATTGATTCAAGTCCGAGATTTTTTTTTAACTACAATTATTCATTTAAAAATTGTTACAACTTCAGTTTGAGGTCATAGAACTTAAAGTTGTCATGATTAAAAATTTTCAAGGCTCCGGGCTATTTTAAAGACCATTAATGGTGAATTGATCAGGTACACTATTGTATGTAGCTCATGATATCTTATTTTGACATTTTTTTCATATGACAAAATCAATATACGGATAATATATACGAGTAATTATTTTATTGAAGATTATTTTTAGCTGCAGTATTCACTAAATTAATAAAAAATAAGTTTGGTTTATATAGCTTATACATGCCCGGAATCATGAACCGTACTAGATGCGTAACACAACGAAATTTATTGATGCCCTAAAATCCAGTTTTAATTGAAAAGAACGAGTTGTTTATATAATAAAATTACATTTTATAAAAAAATATTGAAATTACTATCGCAAGTTTACCAGAAGGCGCTCCATTATATAGTTCATATTTTTAAGAATTTTTCTTCGCAAATCAAAGTGTCGATTCAAATCTGAGTTTTTGGGAAATTTAAATTCAAAATATTTGCACTTCATAAACTGATTCTCGTTATGACTTTCTTTCTTGAAATTATATAAAATAAAGTTGATCAAAAATTAGGACATTCGAAGCGAAGCGCATTAGGCATTTTAAGAAATTCTTACTGTTTCATTCTGTTCTCTTTTCTGCACCGCATCTACTACACACACAAATGAAATACACGCCGGCACGTAAACGGTGAAAACGGAATGGGATGTGGCGCATGTGGGACAGGCCATTATGTCAGTAACCGTGCACTCGTTTTATCGTACCTATTTAGCTATAGTGATCGAGTGGTTTTTTCCAGCTTTGTGTTTGAGTAAATATTCTTGTTCGCATACCTTATGTAGATCGAAAAAAAATCGTAAGGAAATTATAAGTAAAATATTTAACAAAAACTTATTTATATTTAGTCTAAATATATGTAAATAAAACAGTTAAAACGAGTGTTTAAAATTAAAAATAAAAATATTGGATTTTGCGGGAGGTATATAAACGAATGCAACGGTCGTTCAAATATGAAATTTTGCAAAGTTTTATTTCTCGGTATGTAATATTTTTTGACATTTTAAAACGCCAATGAACCCGTACATATTAAAAGACATATCTCAGTCGTTTTTGAGAAAAGTGGCCTAAACCATCGTGAGGTAGTCGTAATAGCGTAGAAAGTAATAAACTTACAAAAAATATCTAAACCACCTATTTTAATAAAATGACACATAGCTCCGAAAAAAATGTATAATTAGTCCGTTGGCTCGACTTTCATCACAGCATCTAAAGGCCAGGTATCCGATAACTAGAATGAATATAAATAGCATCCATCATCAGTTCTACCCGCGACTGTTCCATATGACATCACGTACCGGTCTGATTCTATACTCCTCCCATATTTTTATGGTGTTTTTAAATATATATGGGATTTCGACATAAATTTTCTCCTTCTCTTCCGTGTATCAGCATTTTGTATTCCCCTCGGTTCTATGGAATTACCTTAGTGCACGTGTTATTATTCTTCCATAAAATCAGCAATATTTCATTTATTTTCTCCAAGGTAAAATCATGTTTGGCTCAGTTTTTTTTTTAAATCTGCATCATCTTGGTATTAGAAAGCAAACAGTGCCATTAGCAGTATTTTCTAAATTTTTTCTAGAGCTTTCTTGAGACCATGAATGTTCTTCATAGTGTAAAAAGGGTGGCAACTAATGTCAGGCCATATATATATATATATATATATATATATATGTATATATATATAAATATATATATATATAAATATATATACAAATATATATATATATATTGACGAAAAATAATATTATATTGCTTTCTCACGGGACCACTGGACGCAAGTACACTAAGGGGCTGAGATGGACAACTCCAAAAATAATTAACACTTGTTTAAAATGTTCACTTTATGTAATGAATAATACAATTTAGAATCCTTAAGAATAGTGTAGACATTATTTATGATTGTTATCACGAATAAATTTTATATATATAATGTTTTTATTGGATTCTGTTGAAATGACGACGTAATTGCATTTCTGTGGATAAAAGATTTATTTACTTGTAAAACGTTCCTTCTACAATTTGCTAGTAACATTATCTTATAAACTAAACATTTACTCACCTGTGGATAAAAGAAACAACATTTAAAGCTCTTATTTCGGGTTTATCATCTGAATTCGACAGGTAAGCTTTTTACAATAAAATAATGAATCAAAAACAAATCTAACCTCTCAAAATCTTTTGACGTTTTATACGAAAGCTAACAGCGACCTCTATGGAACTTATCATAGATAACGCGGCAAAGTTTAAATGAAAGGATACCTATAGGTTTTCTTTACATCTCCCCTCCGAGAGAAGAACAATTACAAGTGTGATTGCACGTAATTGTTCCTTTCTCAATCGGCAATGGAGTAAGTTTTGTAACATGAAACAAATTTGATTCTTCCTTCTTGTTACCGGCATCTACTTCATAAATTGAATTAGAAATTTTTTTCAACATCTCGTAGGGTCCAATTCTCAGTTCATCTGTTTTCTTCCTATTTAGTCGATTACCGTTTTCCACATAGACTCTATCTCCTTTTATAAAGTCATATTCCCTCCTCGATAGGTCATATCTCTTCTTATTATACTCATGAGATTTAATTGCATTTATATATGCTAATTTTCTATCTCTTCTCAGATCTTCATTTGAACATCTTGTTTTTAGTTCTGATGGAAGAATATTTACATTTTCTCCTTCCAATAGGTATTTTGGTGCAAATTTGGTAACAGTGTGTTCTGTTTCATTATATTTCTTTACACAATTCTGTGCTATTGTTGTCCATGCAATCTTTTTTTTGCTTTCATTTATTTGGCATCTTATTTTATTAACTAAAATTTGGTTCAATCTTTCGTTAAGCCCATTTGAAAAAGGAGTGTCCACCGCAGTGAAAATTATTCTTATACTGTTATCTTTCAGAAATCCCTTAAATTCTTCAGAGTTTATACCAGGATATTGGTCCGTCAACATCACATCAATTTTATGACTTTGTGTCACTTGTTGAATAAGTTTCATAAAATCTTTAGAGCTTTGGTTTTTTGACGTCAAGATATAAGCATACCTAGTGAAATGATCAACTAAAAGATGCAGGTACTTTTTTGTTGACCGAGATCCCCCAAAACCACCAATTGTATCAATTGATACAATTTCAAATGGGTGTCTTGCTGGTCCTAAATGTGACAATAATCCATATTTCGGCTTTCTCCTTGTTTTATTTTTAATGCATATTTCACATTCTTCGCAAGTCTGTTTAATTTTTGCTATGATATTCTTCGCTGAATAGTATGGTGTTAATTTATTTATCATTTGTGTTGTTCCTAGGTGGCAATAAGTAATATGTACTTTTTTTATCAATGTTTTGCTTAATCCTTCTGATAGTATAATTTTGTTTCTTCCTTTATTTTTATTGTAGTATATTTCATCTCTTAGTATAAGTCCATTTTTATCTTTTTGTATTTCTTGATTTGAATTTTGATCTATTTTTATTTCTTCTATAGTTATTAAATTTACCACTTTCAAAGCATCATCATCATTATTTTCACTTAGATCTAGGACTGGATTTCTGCTCAAACAATCTGCCTCTATATTTGTTTTTCCAGGATTATATTTAATTTTGAAATTGTATTGGGATAAACAATATGTTAGGTCTCCGAGCTCTCATCAGTTCTTGCTTTAATATTCAAGTTTTCTAGTGGTTTATGATCAGAATACACCGTAAACTCCTTTCCCATAAGCAAATGCTGCCAATATTTTATAGCCTCTTTTATTGCTAAACATTCTAGGTATATTGCCTTCTTCTTTTTTTGTGTATCGGTTAATTTTTTTGAAAAATAAGCAACTGGTTTATTGTCTTCATTTTTATCAGGTTGTTTTAACACTGCGCCTGTTCCTTTTGCACTTGCGTCTGTATAAATTTTTATTGGTAATTCTGGATCATACATTTTCAGAATTGGTACAGAGCATAGTAGTGTTTTCATTTTATCAAATGATTTTTGACATTCTTCAGTCCACACGAATTTCACATATTTCTTTAACAAATTGTGCAACGGGTCCAAGATGATAGCACTGTGTGGCACAAACTTGTGATGAAAATTGACTTTTCCTAGGAATTATCGTACATTTTTCCTTGTTTCTGGTATTGGAAAGTCTTTTACTGCTACCAAATAATCTTTTAGAGGCCTCACTGAATTGTTTTCTATTATGTGGCCTAAATACTTGGCATAACTACTTGCAAATATGCACTTGGTAAGTTTTAGTCTAAACCCTTCCGTTTGTATTGCCTCCAGTAACCGTGATATATGTGATATATGTGATATATGTTCTTCAAAGGTTTTTGAATAAATGAGTATATCATCTATGAAACTTACTGCAAAATCAGAGAGCTTATTCTTTGTTATGATGTTAGTCATTATCCTTTGAAAAATGGCTGGAGCAGTTTTTAGTCCAAATGGTAAGCACGTCCATTGAAAATGACCTTCCTGAGTAACAAAGGCCGTTTTGTACCTATCCTGTACTTTCAATGGAATTGACCAAAACGCTGAATTAATATCAAACGTTGAGAAATACTTACAGTTTACTGTTTTTGTCATTAGATCTTCAATCAATGGAAATGGCTGTGATTGTGGGACGATTATCTTGTTCAATTCCCTGAAATCTATACAAAGTCTTGTTTTTCGTTTATCTTCCTTTTTATAAGCCAGAGTTACTGGGGCAGCAAACGGGCTATATGATTTCTCAATCAAATTTTTCTCTAATAATTTTGATATTTGTTTTTCTATCTCTCTTCTATCTTCAGCTATACATCTATATGGACGTTTGCAGCAGTATTTATCCACCATCAGGTCAATATGAACTTCATAATCTCATACAGTGCCGACATCATATTTACCCTTAGCAAAGACAGTCTTAAATTTGTCTATGAGCTCGTCAATCTCTAATTGTTGTTGTTTATCTAGATGATTAACGATCTTTTAAAATTTATCAGTTTTAATATGTTCATTGAAGTTTATTTCGTTTTTCATCTTCTCCATTCTAGGGCTTCTCCATCTTGGTTCAGTTTTGTCTCCTAGTACATCAGGAATGTTGACATTTGTATCGTTTTTTATATTAAGCTCTTCTTTTTGACCTTTTTGTGTTATTTTTAAGTCTTCATTTTGAATAAGCAGGAATTTTCTTATACAATCTAAACCAATTAGGAAATCATATTTAAAATTTTCTTTGTCTATGACAAAAATATCCATGTTTTGTTCTACATTATATATTTTAATTTTTAATGTAACCATACCTTTAGTTTTTTTCTCACCATTAATAGTCTTTAAATTTACTATTTGTGTATTATCTGTGCTATTTACTTCATTCCGTATATTTAATAATTTAGCATTATTAATGACACATTTGAACCTGAATCATAAATTCCAGTTACTTTCACAGTATCATTCAATAGTAAATTTATTTTTATTAATGGTGGCACCTCTAGTTTTTTTGGATCTTTGTTATTCAGTTCTGTTTCTATTTCGGAGTTATTTACTGTTCTCACTATTGATTTCTGAGTTCTGTCTTTAAACCAGCAATTCTCCTCTGGGTGATAACGTTTCCCTTTTTTTCATTGGCACAAATTTGGCATGGTTTTCTTTCTTCAATTTTTTTTTGTTTAATGTCAGAATTTGTAAATCCTTTTCTTTCATACTTATTTTTCCCAA
Organism: Druceiella hillmani; assembly: GCA_039881145.1. NCBI lineage: Eukaryota > Metazoa > Arthropoda > Insecta > Lepidoptera > Hepialidae > Druceiella > Druceiella hillmani. The sequence goes on along the minus strand of JAYKKI010000111.1, from coordinate 976,790 downwards.
CGAGATGTTCTAGTTTTCCTATTTCATTATACAAATCTTCTGTTTGTTGCAAAGTTTCTCTGTCGATTTTATCGGCAACAAAATTAGGCAAGCCGAATGCTATGAGATCAATAAGAGTCCCAGTATCAATGTTCTTCCTAACTTCCAGAAGTAATTTCTCTTTCTTTAGAGCGTACTCGAGTAAAGGACCTGCTTGGTATTTAAAACCTAGAGCATATCTCATGGATGGCCAACCTTTATTTAAAAATGTCTCACAAAAGCATTTCTCCCATTTGTTCCACTCTGATTCTACTGTGTATTTTATTAGCATACAGTCGTACCAATATACACTTGACGACTCTATAAAATTTTTATATCTATTTTCTTTTTATCTTCGTTGACTTTGAAACGTTCACATTCTTTATTAAAATTATTAATCCACTGGTGGGCATTAGTGGTTTTACTTGTGAACTTTTCTATCACAAAATTCTTCGCTATCTTGCCTAGATTTTGAGTTTCTGATTTTTGTTCTTTTTCCTCTAGTAATTTTTCTAACAATTTTTCCAAAGAGTTGTTTGAGCCACTAGATTTAGACTCTGGATCACATTCAGTTTCTATTATTTCTTCCAGATAAACATCATTAAACTGCAAGTTTTGAGCCTCATCCACATATGCTTCCGATATCTCATCTGTCAAAGTTATCCAAATTTTCCTTGTTTGGTGTCTTCTTTGCAATGTTTTTTTTTATTTTGGCATAGTTTGTAGTACTCATAATTGCTTTGTGTTGATTCACTGGTTGATATTCCGGTGGTATTCCATAGATCTGACCACTAGTTTTGGCAATTGAGGTTATGCATAAAATGTTGGTTTTTCCCTCGGATGCTGTCTTCACAGTCAATCAAATCTTAACTTATCCATTATTCTCTCGAAATATATGCAGAAAATGTTGTTTTATAATGTTTTTATTGGATTCTGTTTCGAACTTGTTGAAATAAAGACGTAATTGCATTTTCTGTGGATAAAAGAATTATTTATTTGTAAAACGTTCCTTCTACAATTTGCTAGTAACATTATCTTATAAACTAAACATTTACTCACCTGTGGATAAAAGAAACAACATTTAAAGCCCTTATTTTGGGTTTATCATCTGAATTCGACAGGTAAGCTTTTTACAATAAAATACTGAATCAAAAACAAATCTAACCTCTCAAAATCTTTTGAAGTTTTATACGAAAGCTAACAGCGACCTCTATGGAACTTATCATAGATAACCCGGCAAAATTTAAATGAAAGTATACCTATAGGTTTTCTTTACATATAAATATGAACATAACTTTAATCTAACTTTAATCTATTGAAAATTTTATTTGTATATTCAAAGCATTCATAATCGAAAAATAATGTTTAGATCTTGACTGTTTTAAGTTTTCTAATTACAATACACATTTTAATGATAAAATGATTTTATTTTTGAAAAGACATTTAATAAGACATTTCTTCAGTCACCGCTAAACTTTGCACTTAATCGAATACAAATGTAACAAATATAAATTAAATATTAATTTAATTGTGCCGTAACTTTTGTAATCGAAATGATCAACAATATGAAAACTTAATAATTTTTCTGTACCTTTCCAAATCTTTCAGTATGAAATAAAGAATTTACAGAGGAAGGAAAAAATATACCGTTTCTTGGGTATCATTATCAAATTAAAGTTTTAACATATAGTACATCTCAATAGACCTGCAAAAAATTAAATTTCTAATGCACCGGGACACCGGTTCACTAAATCGCTAATTAAAACCTTTAATTTAAAGCTTTGCGATTTGTCAAAAAATAGAAAAAAAACTGGAAAATAATTTATTTTTAATTCTAAATGCAATTATTACGTTACTAACATAATTTTGTTTTTTTTTTATACAGTAACACAAAGTTTAACAATTATCAACCTCAACGATAAAGTGATGTAATGGTATGGAACCGTCATCGAGTCCTAGCCACATTTGAACATATTTTTTAGTAGAGTGTTCTGTATGGAACAATTTCTATTTACCTTATCGATGGAACAACCTTCAACTATTTTCATCGGTGGAATAACATTTAACCAGCGCCGAGGATATGTCTGCACTACGTGTTCAGCTAAGGCGTAGCCAACCTATTAGAGAGGATATTCAAGACTGCAATCAGACAAAATAAAATACACTTAAATATTAAAGTATAAGCTATATGTTGAGCATAAAGTTCTCGAGAATTGTACAACAAAATTTGAGTAATTGGAAGAACGTAAAATTCTAGAGAAAAAAACATTTATTTGGTTCGGTTGGAAAATAAAACATGTTCATCTGGATTGTAACTTTACTGATTTAGAATTTAAAAAAGAGAGATTCAAAATGTAAAATAAGATTTCAAATGTAAAATAAATAATAAATCTGAAGTTATCAAGTCCGAAAATCTAACAGATAAAATAGTGAAAATGATTATTCATAACTTGAATAATCGAATTAAATAAGAAAATCAAATTAAATTTTTATAAAATGGATAAATTCTTATATTGTGGAATTAAAGAGTGTATACTAGACGTAGTACTTGTTATTGGTAAAGCAAAAAAATTAGTTATACTCAATAAGGAAGTGGACTCAGAACTCTATCCTTAGATTATAGTTTTTACATACGGTCCTTGACCGAAGAGATCTATCAAAATACTGTTCAATATCCTTTCTAGATGTGCCTGTATCACTAACTATAAAACACAGGTGTGCTATTTCTATTAATGAGAAATAGTTATTGTCGTATTTGCTCTAGAGCCCAAAATAAAAATTCAACTATGCCCAAAAAAAATTTAAAAATTGGTGAAGTTGCCCTACATCACTGGAGGAAGATATTATTATAGAAGTTATTCAGAGAAACACTAAGATACGTAATGTTAAAAATAACAGATTGATTGGAGATGACAACTCTGGAATAATAATTAAACGTATTGCTATACCTTATGATTCTAATTCCATGAAAAAGAAAGCAGAGAGCCAGAATCATCTGTTGAGAAACTTCTGTACAAAAATCAAAGAGTTAGGCCAATTGAACCTATAATTACAAAGGCTTCATACCAGTTTAAGCAAGAAACAAAAATGAAAGCAGAGTCATGCGTTTCAAAAAACCTGTAGTAGATACTGTATGTATTATAAAAAATGAATATAATGGAAAAAAATATTTCTACGCGCGAATCATGTTTTTCGAAAAGTAATTATTGTAAGAAACGTTGCCTATTGTAGTTCCGGAAAGTTTATCAAACGGTATAAGGAACGAATAAAGGGAAACTAAGAATATGGATGAAAAAAACATTGAATTTCTCATAATTATCTGAATCTTACAGGGAAAAACGTACAAAGTTATAAACACAAAAATATATAAACGCGATAAACACGAGTGTTATCAGAAGACCTATCTGAAGATATGTATGAAAAAGAAGAAATATATTATGGCCTCTTAGACAGTGACAGAAGATCATAAGAAAGAAATAGAAAAGGATACAAGAGGTCAGAGCAACAATGATTTACAGAAGGCGAAAGGCGAAACCATAATTACTACTATAAAGTGGAAGGTCAGCTTCATGTGATCGGCATATAATTTTGTTATGTTTTCAAGTGGAATCCACGTGTGTGTTCAAATGAAAAAATGCAGGGCAATTACCAATTTTATACTAGGAACTGCAACCAAAGTGGAATTCATTTCACTTTAAATGTTTACTGTTGGAATTAATTAATCCGAGAGTTCGCAGAACGAAAGCCATTAGAGAAAGACTATTTTTGTAATAACCAAAAATGATTTTGCAATTTTCATAATTTAATAAAACAGAATTAAAATACCTCCTCGTTTATTATTACTACTATCTGAAACTTCTGCCACAAAGTGTTCTTATTTATTGTACACAATGTAATGTGCTGATTAATATGTTTGTGTCGATATCGACATTTGCATTCCATCTCTAGGTGAAAATTAGATGGATAATGTGTAATAAAATCATTACATCCCTGGCTACATCCCTACCTTCCTCCTCTCCAACCTAAATCGTGCGAAAGGAAGTGTTGTTGCTCCGAGTGCTAGTTGCCTCGCAAAATTAACGTTCACCCCCGCTGAATCTTCACAGAACTAAATAACGGTAATCCCGTTTCTTTCTCCACTTATTTAACTAGTTTTATAGTTTTCCTTTATATTCTGTGTTTAGTTTAGTTAAATATTATTTTAATTGCAGAAAAATTGTGAGTTCAAAAAATTTGTATATTTAGCTGCTTATATTTCAAGTTCATTTATCATTACATAATTCATTATACAATATTAGTAAAATCAGAATACATAAATCCATTATCTCTAATATATATATATATATGTATATATATATATATATATATATATAATTGTTTATAATATTTCTAAAAAATATAAAAAATGGCGGTAGTTTACCTGGTTAAAAACGTTGTAGTATAATGTGTAACCTCACTGGACTGACATTCAGAATACGGCCAAAACATCATTTGGCATCTGGGTTATCAAACTCAAATTGCAGTAAATTAACAAAAAGAAAAATAGACATAATTATAAAAATTATGATTATAAAAAACATAAAAAGATTTTTATCACAGAAAACGTTCTGAAATGCCTTTGGCTTCTGGGAATTCACGCCTCTTATTGATGTATTATTTGGAAAATGTTGAGATATTCTCAAAGTTTTTAAGGTAATAGATAATATCAAGAAAACAAAAATCTTATATATTGCATTGATTTTTTTCCATAATTCAAGTAAATTTCCTGAAAAAGTTATTCGATTTCGGTGCGCAATTTCCTTACATCCATGTATGGAATCGGATCGCTTTTTGGCGTCCGTTTTTCTTACTATATATACGGGTTTAGAAACTATTACTAGCTCAGTCACCTTTGGGTTATCGACGTGGAGGTATTGTCACTTTTTCTGCACTCTTCGCTATCAAGTTATATAATATTTATTAATGCACAGTAATATTTTTATCGAAATGATGGTGAAAATTTTAGTAATATTAATATACGTTGAGTTAATTTGATAGGATAATAAAGATAGTTTTGAAACATGATTATAAATTTATTTTAATTAATTAGTATATTTTTGTTAAAAATAATATATGCATATATATAATTCCGTAAATAATAAAGGTGGGTGTGAAAACTTCCAACTCATTAGGCAGATTATTGTATTCCAGTTTTGCGATGCAAAATAATGACGTATCTTTTTACAAGAATGAACACTATATTTCTAGGATAGGTTGAATGCTATGCAACGAAAATATTGCGTTTCAGGGTAGCAGGCGCAAATCACTAAATATTTAAAATATACGTAATTAGAAAAGGGCATGTAAAGTTTTATGCAAAGAATAGGCCTATGGTTTTGAAAATAAGTACTTATTTTGTAAGTTTTTTAAGAAAAAGATACTTATTAAAAAAATATATTATAAGAAATATAAAAAAATATATATTACAAGGAATATATAAAAAATATATATTAGAAAAAGATACTTATTAAAAAATATATAATTATACATTGCACGAATTTTCCTACCATTGACGGAAACTATCTGCCAAACTGATAAGTTTGTCGCGGATAAGCCTCGTCCAAAAATGTGTGGTTCCAATAAAATTTGCACTGCCTTCTTTCACATATTGTTCTGTCCACTGTTGCCATGATGTAACTTTTGTAACATTTGACCACGTTATTTAACTTCCAGGGAATAAGACTTAAAAGGTCACTGCATGTATAAGAAATTAGAAATCTTTCTTTTATAAGGTTTAGTACCCCAAACATGAAACCTATATATGATTTCTCATGTGTCTTTTTTTCCAGAAACCGTTTGACGCAGTATAATCACATTTTGGAATCTTTTTCATTACTTATACAGTGTGGGACTCAAATTGAAAGAGAAAGCTGTAAGGATTAGAAAATAATTTTTGTGAAATTTTATGTAGGATGGTTCTAGAGATAGTGTTGTAATTGTCCGCAAAACAATATATAGCCCACATGTCCTTCACACTTCCAATCTTCGAAATTGTTAGTCAAAATTTAAAAAACTAAATTACTAGAAGTTTATTTGAAATTTCCGGAAAACCACAGCAATGACTATAAGTCTCATAAAGATTTTAAGCTATATATACATACAGATTTTAAGCTATAATTTTTTTTTACTACAAAATACTCTATAAGATCTACAAGGTGCATATATTTACGTGTTGAAAAATAATATCAACGCTTGTAAATATAATAATATTTGTTTATATTTACCTATGTGTATACGGGACCCTCGCAGTACGAATTCCATTCATGCTTAAAAAGTCTTTTTAGAATTTAAATTTGTGAAATAAAATATTTCAAAGTATAGATAAAATTAAAGTCTTTCAAGGTAGAAGTAGCTTATATCATCTTCTACTACTTAAACGTGAGTGCAAAGTTTTCGTTTTGAGAAATAAAAGTATGTTATATTTTATTCTTTCTATATATGGAAGATCCATAGGAATTGAACCCAAACTTTTATGTTATCGTGATAAATAAGGAACTTAACAAATTCATTGAAATCCCTTTAGGTCTGACAATCGTTATATACGCTGATGCAATTTCTTCTATAATTTGTAAACAAATTCAGCAAACAAAAAATACTTCAAAATTTATTGGTTTTTAATTAAGTAGATTTCATCATTCAGTAACATTATTCAATGGAACTTTTATTACTATTTTAATTCATACTATTTACGGTGTTTTTTTATTTATATTAATTAACGTTATAGCTACGCTTATGCTGTCATTCTGGATTTGAAAAACAGTTTTATGTTTGAGGGAAAAAGCGGAACTACTATGTTTGGCAACCATATTAGTTAATGCTAATAAATTGAAGGATATATACTTTAGAATATACTGACTGTCCTCTTTTCCCCGGATACAGTCCCCTTTAGAAAAAAGCAGCCCAGGGGACTGTTTAAACTTTTGAGGTTTTAAAGAGAGCAATTTTCTATTATTTCTACATTATTTTAATCCATATACTAATGAAGGAAGTAAACAATAATCATAAATTGTATTGTAAATTGCTTATTTTATTTCTGAAGTTTGTCATGTCATTTGTCATTTATGAGTCCTACCTGTTGATCTAAATTTTAGAGTTTAAATCGGGAATATGGATTGAAATTTAATTTTTTTATTGTTTATGCAATAGATGAAATACGAAAATTGTTCTATATGCAATCATAGTTATATTTTTCATTTGTGGTCACTGGTAATAATAAGACTTCATTCAGATAAAATAATCTTGTTTACTATTAATGATTAGTATTGTTTCGTTTTAACATAATATGAGGGTTTACTATGAGGACACAAGATTTAAGTGTCCGGGGTAGCGAACAGAATGTTCTGGGGTTTTTAGTTCACAACTAGTTTTCGAAATTTCCAATTCGGCATGTATTTAAATAATAAAAAACTAATAAATTATAAGAAATTTTCAGCACATTTACTTATTTTCGTCATTAATTAAACTTTATTTAGATTGTTTTAGTAAATTTAAGAATTAATTTCATACTCAGTATTCAATTTAATGTTTACATTAAATTGAATACTGAGTATTCTTTAAATTTTTACGACAATTAAATTTTATTTAATAAATATCAATTATTGTTATTTTTAATATTATTCGTAATAACAATGTTAATAATAATAACAGTATTGTATTGAATGATTATGATTGTAGTTCTAGATAAAAAGATACGTTTTTTTCATTATAAATATTTGCGTGTTAAATAATGTTATTCTTGTATTATATTATGCAAGGAAATATAACTTCTAACGGGCACATATGCATACACAATTATTTTTGTAAATGCTTTTCTTAAAATAAAATTCAACAAATAACGACCTTACCTATTACCTGCATGGAACAGTGGGTATATTATTAAAACCAATGCGAGCCGTTTTAACGAGGAAATCGCGAGAACGAACTCGATAAAACACTGATTGGTATCGTTAACTCTTCGAAATGAACCACACAATGTGAAGTGCATTTCCACTTTTCCATATTTCAGCCTTTAATTTGGCTTATTTGACCCAAATTAAAATTACTACAAATATGTATACAACTGTAGCTATCACGCCCGAGCTGCTAAATCCGTTGACCTAAAATTTTGAAGGAGGAAAGAAAATTCAACTCTTATTTTATGTAAAAAAGCGGTATTGTATCGCAATTGTGTCGATAAAAAAATATATTGCGATACATATTTTGGATTTATGAATCATAAATAAAGTGTACATGACAAAAATATCTAACAATATGTATTTATCTATGTAGAATCAATAGTCAGTTTGACCTATTTTGTAATTATGGTTTTATGAAAAAATAACTTTCAGCTATTAAATTTCTATTTTATAAAAAAATTAAAAAAAATTGTAAATAATTTATTGCATTACATATTTGCGTTTTATGTGATCATTTCGCATTTTTATGTCACCTCCCCTTTTGGCGACTTTCATAATTTTAGGACAACCGAAAATAATCTATAAAAAATTTGATAACGAAAAGTATAGAAGAAATACGGCATAACTTTTTGCTGTATGAACAAAAAAACTTGAATCAAATATTTCAGCAATGTAAGGCCATGGGTCCTAGTACAAAATATTTATTTCATCTTGATTTCTCGAGTCATTTTCGAGAAAAAGGGCTTTGGCCGATAGATGAATAGACGGACGGATCACCAAGTCATCATATAATGGTCCATTTCTTTTCATTGTGGGGGAGGAAAACCTAATATTTTTAGTAATATTATTAACTTTTAACGAGTTATTTAGATTTAGTGTAATCTCTCACATCGCGCCAATTTAGAAAATTACTAAGTATATCGCCATTAATGTGGTTATTGAAAAATATTTATTTAGAGTAGCCATGCAAAAAAAACCTATTTTGTGTAATTTCGTGAATATGGCATAAATACTGACGTTGTACTTAATAAAATAGAAGAATGCCAAATTATTAAACTAAACATAGAAAAAACAATTGGCATAATAAAAGCTCCAATTGAAATATCACTACCCCTTTGGGGAAATGAAGTTCTTCATCTAAATCTTCATTTATATCCGTTTCTAACCATTGTATTTATTAAAAGTATTATTTCTGCTTTACTATCTCTTATGATTTATTATAGCCTAGCCTTTCAAATTCGTTGAAAGAAAACCAAATTTCATAACCATTACAAAAAAAAAATAAACATTACCCTATGAAGCATAAACATACAACATCACGACATTTACAAATCCCTTGAAATATTATTAAAGTTCATGACTTTTTCTTCGACTGTTACAACTTTTCACGATTTTATTGCTTATTTTACTTCATAGAGAGCTCATCTACGTTCGCTGCTACTTTTAGATTAAAACAATCTAGTTTACTGCCGTTTCTATTATTTGCTAAAAACTAACGAACTGAGATGTCATTTGCCTCAAGTGTAACAATGTCGAAAGGCATTATTTAAAGTATAGCATTCGCATACGCATTTACAATTGACAGAAATACTTAATATATAACAAAAATATTTTAAGTTCAAGTGGTGGTAATATGGTTCAAGTGATTGCCTGTGAAATATTATCTCAAAATAGGACGGAAACACATTAGCAGGATATTATATCAGTCAAAATTCCTACTATTTTGCTAACTAAAAATTGATTTCTGTGTATTATAGAAGAATCAAAAGATTAAAGTCTTATTTTGTCTCTACGTTGTGAGTTTCAATGGCACAATATTTTTCGTGATCTATACGACGAATCTATACATACCCGATTAGAGAAGTGCTATATCTATAACATACCTGATCGGTGCATATGCTCGGACGATCAAACCTTTCAACTGTCGGAACGAATCTATGAATTGCTTTTTTCCTAAAAAATTAAATACTTTTCCAAATTATATGGACTCTACATCAATATTATTGTTATTAGATGAGAGTCCAGGGAGATAGATCTTTCAATAAATTGACAATTTGGTACATGAATATTTTTTATGTTCATTGGCATTACGTAAAAGTGAGTGAAATATTTTTGTAGACATTGATGGTGACTTAGTAATGCTACTCTAATAATGGCTATAGGATAGGCATTATTACTATAGTATTAACTAAGAGTCGTAAATAACGTGTGAATAAAGGTTATAGAACTGAATAAGAAAAAAAACATTTTAGTAAATTCTTTTTTATGCTGAGAAAATAAAACCGAAGTTACCACAATAATACTTTTTGTTTAAATTAAGTCAATATTAAACAGTAAGCGAGTTAAACAAAATATATTCAGATTAATAGTTTCGAGGACAATAAAAAAAATTAACCATTAAAAAATCTCATTTTTATTCAGTTTCTGGTAATCGTGTATCTTCACATATTTTGCTTTTAAAGCCTATTATTAATAAACCAGCCATACTTTTTGTCCGATTCGTAAAATTTTCTGAAATACCATATATTTATGGTCGTAATTTTGAATACGATAAATAAATGACATTCTCTTGTTATGGATCCATAAAAAAATCTACTTATTCCAGCATAAAAGTTCAGTTCAATTATCGTAATTCATCTTTATTTGGTAATTATATTTTTTTTTTTTAATTTATAATTATATTTAATTTAATTTTCTTAAGTTGCTACCTAATATGTAATTAATTTCTTTCTTGGCTTTTATTGCTTTTGTCGATATTATTTGGTAACGTATATATATATATATATATATAACTAATTCAATTGTTAGTGTATTCATTGTAAACTTTCAGTTCATATTATATAAGGCAAACCTTATCCATATTCAATTAAATAAACAGTTCATTAATTGAATATGGATATATAACAAATATTTCATTCCAAAATATCCTTTGTAAAAACGTGAAAATAATTGATAGCACCGTCTATGGTTTGCATTCATTTTGATGAATGGCATAAATATAATTATGATGATACTTATATAATTATATAATAAGACCAATACACGGCATTAAGGCAGTATTATATTAACATAGTATTTCATTTGTTAACAAAAGGGAAGTTCCCCTTTTACTTTTCAGTGACTATTAAAGTAATAATTCAGTGTTGACTTTTTAATCAGCTTTTAATAGTTTCTCTGAAATTAAAATATACCAGCTCTTGAAAAATAAACAAACTTTAGCAGGAATTTAAATACATCACACTCATTGAAATTATTGCTAATTTATAAATAGATTAAAAACAGACTAATGAAACAAATATATCAATTAACACCAAAAAATATAAATCATTCAAAGGTTCACGTAAGTGTTTGAATTCAAGTATTGAATTTAACAGACGTTCTAACGTCAACTGCATATCGGTCAATTCATGTAGAACGTTTATTTTTTTGCGTGTAACTGCAAAGATAGAATATATGTGGTTGACGCTTTGTCCTTTAATTGCCGAGGATGTGCACCGTGATACCGCGCAAAGTGAAACAGTAATATCTCAACAATTATTTAACTTATACGAGTATGTCTGCTCTGAATCGTTCTTTCATTGAAAGTGATGCGCGTGCGACGCGACAACACGTATTTTCCTATTGAGCAGTGCGGTACCATCTTAACGTAAGTACAGGGTTATTGTATCTGAATTGAAGCTATAATATTTTTGCCCCTACCTTCAAATTTATTTATTCCTTCTTTGTTTTCAGATGTCTGAACCTGAAACTTTCAGAAGTGGTCGTAAAAGGAAACGTCAAGTAAGTGTTGGCAATCCCAACTACGAAACAAGGTTAGAAAGCTCGTTAGTAGAGATAACTGAATATTTCAGTGACACTGATGACGAACTGGTTGACTCCGACTTCCATTTGGTCAGTGATCACGATTCGGAGTCAGAACAGTCCGAGGAAGAATAGCCATCGGTTGCGCAAAACCAGCTGAATCTACGACAAGGATCTGGAGCAACAAAGGACGATACAAATGAAAGAAGGCCTAGAATGTCATCTACTGGTAAAAATGGTTGTAAATGGGGTAGTGGGGAGCCGGTTCTAAGGTCTTGCTGATAACTGAGTCGTAATATAGTCTAACTTTTACCTCAGAGGCAGATATAATACAGGAATACTGCAACTTTGTGGTCAGAGTATTTTGATGTCGAAGTGATCGACGAAGGTCAACAAAAGATCGACGATCGCTGAAATGATCAAAAGAAGGTGAAAGGTCCATAACAAAAGTTTGTAACATCTGTCCATCTAAACTCAAGGGATGCACCCCACACAGGTGCATCAAGTGTAAAGAATACTAAAACTAAATATTTCGTGAAAACTTAATGCTATAACAGAAATGATTAGGTTTTCCTCTCTCAAAATGAAAAAAAAACGGAACCATTATAGCGTAACTTGGTTTCGTCTACCTATCGGGCAAAGCCTTCTTTTTTGGAAATGGCTCCAGATCTCAAGTTGAAATTAATATTGTGTACTGAAACCCATGGTTCCACATTGCTGAAAAATTTGAATCAAGTTTTTGGTACCATTGAATGTTCACAAATATGTAAATGTACATAAAACCCTCCCAGTGCGAGTTCTACTTGTGCTTCGCAAGTGTTTTGAAACTATTTCGCAAATTACTTATCAAATATTAAAAAGTAGGGTAATTGTAGGAAACTACATTTTCTATATTATTGTCATAAACATCATTTTGTAAACTTAATAGTTTATGAATAAGAATGCGTTAAAAAATGCTGAATATTTATTTAACTCAAATAAAAATGAAAAATTATCATTTTCTTTAATCAAAAATTGCTCACAATATTTCTCGATTTTTTTTTATAAAATAGAGCTTTAATAGCTTAAAATTATAAATTCAAAAAACTAATTATAAAATAGATCAACTTGATTATTGATTGACAGATAAATATATATTGATAGACATTTTTGTCATGTACAGTTTATTTATGACTTGTGAAACAAAAATATGTCTCGCAATGTATTTTTTTATCGACACAACTGTGATACAATATCGCTTTTTTTAGATACAACCAGAATTGAATTTTGTTTCCTCCTTCAGAATTTCAGATCAACTGATTTAATAGCTTGAGAGTGATAGCTACAGTTGTGTACATATTTGTAGTAATTTTAATTTAGGTCAAATAAGCTAAATCAAGTCGAATTATAGAAAAATTCACCTCACATTTTGTGGTTCATTTCGAAGAGTTAACGATGCCAGTCAGCGTTTTAACGAGTTCGTTCTCGCGATTTCGTCATTAAAATGGCTCGCGTTGATTTTAATAATAAACGCATCGGTCCAAGCAGGTAATAGGTAAAGTCACTATCTGATGAATTTTATTTGTATAACTTTCAATATTTTTACATGTGACTTTATATATGAAGACCAACAAATATAGGACGATATTTTCATAACAAGAAAAGCATTTACAAAAATAATTTTGTGTGTACTTATGTACGTGCATTAGGAGTTATATTTCTTTGGCATAATACAAGAATAACATTATTTACCAAACATATAATTAATGGAAATAAAACAAAAGGACTGAAGGGTGATAATAAACACGGTTTTTATAATATAAGTTCAATAAAACGATGAATTTTAAAAATTAAAATTTAAAGTTTGTTTGATATAAGGGTGATCCGCCATTTTATTTTTCTGCTGGTTTTCAATTGTAAACCAATCATCTGTCAGGATTTCTCCAAATTATCGCGCAACAACTTTATTATTTTTTCCTTCGGAGTAGTAAAAATTTTAATCTTTTTGTCTGGAATTAAAATAATTATCATTTAATAAAATAGTTTTGTTATTAAAATATTATTATTATTTTTAATATTAAAATTAATATTAACTTTTATTTAATAAATGAAATTAAATTATCTTAAAAATTTAAATGAATACTCAGTATTCAATTTAATGTAAATTCGCATTCGTAAGATTTTACTCTCACCATTTTCTTAACGCTCCCAAAGAAATTATAACTATATAATTTTTTGCAACATTCATGATAATACATAGTTTCCACTGGTTTTAATTTTTGGAATTATTTTGGCATAATGACTAATAATGATAATGGAGAAATGTATTACATCTGACCTATATTTATTTCAAATGTTTAGTTTTTCTATGTACATTCATGTTTGATAGCCCGGAAAAAGTAAAAACAAGAGGGTATTTTAAATATCTTAAGCTTGTACAGAAACGTTTATACTGTAGTTATCCACATATATACATTTACCAAACACATTGATAATCCAAAAGACCGCTTCGAAATATACTTCGAAATATATACCCTTCCCTTACTTACAAAACATGTTGACAATCTAGAAAGCTTGTTCGATATATGTTATTTTTCCCTCATTTATCAAATATGTTAATAATCTAGAAGGTCTATTCGTAACATTTACCAAACATCTTAATCTAAAAGGGTGCTTTAGAATGTGATACTCTTCCTCCATTTACCTAACAGGTTTATAATCCAGAAAAATTATTCGTAAAACTCACTTACCAAACATGTTATAAAACAAAAGGTCACTTTGGAATATGTTGCTCTTCCCTCGCTTACAAAACCTATTAATTATCCAGAAGACCTATTCAAAATGTGAAATATCCTTTCATTTCTCAAACTTGTTGATAAAACAAAAGGTGGCTTTGGAATATGATACTCTTCCTTCTTTTGTCAAACACGTTGATAATATAAAAGACTACTTAGAAATGTGTTACTATTCCCTAATTCATCAAATACGTTGATAATTCAGAAGGCCTATTCGGAGTATGTCACTCTTCCCGTATTTATCAAACATGTTGATAAACTGAAAGATCACTTTGGAATATGATACTCTTCCTTCTTTTGTCAAACACGTTGATAATATAAAAGACTACTTAGAAATGTGTTACTATTCCCTAATTCATCAAATACGTTGATAATTCAGAAGGCCTATTCGGAGTATGTCACTCTTCCCTTATTTATCAAACATGTTTATAATCTAAAAGATCACTTTGGAATATGATACTCTTCCCTAATTTACCAAACATGTTAATAATGCAAAAGACCGCTTTGGAACGTGATAGCATTATCCGTATGCATAGTACGTTTTTTTGATTTTATGTCTTCCCATCTCATGATTTTTTTCATCAAGAAGTAAGGAAGTGTTGATGCAAATAAAACTATATGACTTTTGCTTGAGAGCCACTTCAAAATAGTTTGAGCGTTTCTTTGTTTCTTCTGAAGTATATCATATTGTAATAATCCTTTATTACAATACCATAAAATACTAAAAGTAAATTTAATTTCATGAAACAGATTATTTAATTGTTTGCTCATAATCGATGCAACTAATATTTACACTTACCCCTTCACTTATGTGACTCAAAATTATTCAATTACCAATATCGATATCGCTTAAATAAAAAAAATTGAGCTTGGATACATAATACAGTTATTTTTTATTTCAAAAAAGTATCATCGAACATTCAGAAAAAACATTTTTTGTTATAAAGAAATTCAATTTTGTGTATTAAATGAAGAATCGTTCATATTCTCAATTTAATAGTTTCCGTAGCATTAGAATATGATTTTCGATACACGTTCATAAGTATATGAAGAAATAAGAAAATAAAGGAAAGCTTTTAAAATTCGCCGCATCTACTACATTAGATAAAAAAAATAAACTAAATAGTTTGTAGATATGGATTATTTTTTTTACCATTTGGAAATAGATGATTTTTTACTCTATCTCAGAAAATAGTGAAAACAGTAAAACTCGGCATTCACAGACGAATAAAAAAAACGCGTTCCCCTTTCGGTCAAACAGAAAAATATTTTACGTTGTTTGAAAATTTTAGACTTTAGTAATATATTTAGGTAGAATAATAAATGTTTTTAGTGCTAGTTGTACTCGCGCTAAATGTGCTTTTAAACATGTAGATATAATCACCAATTTTTTATTCAAGTTGATAAACTAAATGTTTCATTTTTTACCTTTTGCAGATTTATTAAAGCTATCACTTTGGTAGGTGGTGCTAAAATTATATTATAATATACTATATACATATATATATATATATATATATATATATTTATAACTGTCAAGGTTTTATATATATTAGGCACTTGAAAATATTTAGAGGTACGCGGTGTTTCCATTTATATATTTTTAAATATTAATTTTTCACAACGTAAATATTTTTCAAAGACGTGAAAACATAACGGATATTCAAAAAGTTTGAAAGTTTTCCTAAAACCTATAAGTAGGCTTCTAAAAACCCTTTATTACCATAATTTTAGGATAACTGTTTTCGAAAATAAGGGTGGAGGAATGTAATTTTTTTCCATATTTTCGGGTATATCTCTGAAAATATATCACTGAAAATTATAAAAAAAATATCTTATGTCCCTTATTACTATTCCCCTCACCGGTTACCACACTACATAAGGAATTAAAAAAAATTCGAGTATTTAGAACCCTCCCCCAAATTCATGTGTTTATAATAATGTCTAATTTTAAGCCGAGGGGTTTCTAAAAAAAAAGGTCATGACCGACTGACAACCAGATACGTGAGTGATCTTATAATTCGTTTTTCCTTTTGAGAAATGGTACCCTAAAAGTAAAAGAATATGATACTGCTGCCGTCTTTCTAAATTTTAAGTTTCTAAGTATTCATGAAAATGATTTCTTATTTGTAATATAGAAAATTATCCTAAAAATGACTAAATAGTTATCAATACGAGAGATATAGATCTATTTTATCCTCTGATTTTATTATATAATATATAGCAGAATCAAAGCATGGTTGAAATTTTTAAAAAAATTATGAATTACTTTTAACTAAAAAAACTTCTTTTTACTGAAAAAAAAAGTGGGATTCAAATGAAAGCGATGTCATTTGAAAGCAGAGATTTTCATTTTCCAACACATTTTTTTAATATTGTTTATTTACTACTCGTATAGTGATGTAATTTAAAAAAGTTAAATATAAAAATCCGTAAATTTTCAACTTCAAAAATTGTATGAGCTAAAATAAATGTTTTTCATAGAATTCATTAACAGAATCTTAAAGTGAAAGAGGCTCTCTTTGATTCAATCGTCAGAAAAGTCGTCGTCGTTAGAAAAGTCGTCCGAAAAAAAGGTAAATTAGCCTACACCATTTTCCTCACGTTTACATATGTTACATGCCTCGTCCATTCCTTTTTTCCTAGTTGCGTTTCAATTTATTTCACTAATTTTTTGTTTTGTCAGAAATATAACAACACGATATTTTCTAATCCATCTCTGAATTAATTATTTACCTTCCTTGGTTTTGATTTTAGCAAAATTACAGCGGTTTGAAAATTCAATATTTTTCGAAATGTTCAGTGAACCTTCATTTTTCTGAATGGTTTATTTTTTAATTTGGGACTTAATGCATTCGTTTCATTTAAATTAATAAGTAATCAACGACAAAAAACAAACAGTTATTACGTTCATCGCTGAACATTCAAACCTAAATAAGGGGTTTATATCCAAAAGCGCCGTGTTGCATAGTATCACTTTATGGTCTTGCACAGCATTCGGGTGCGTTACACTGCACGACCTTCAACCATTTAGTCAAGATTGAAATTGTGTATTTCGGAAAGGGATGAACTATAAGAAACCTTAATGAATATAACAGTCGTATTTTGTGCTCAGGAACCCATAAAAACAAGCTTGCAGTACCAATTTACCAACATTCTCTATATTATAAAATTTTACTAACCCTAATGAATAAATCAATACTAAGCTCAAATTATATTTGTAACATAGTTATAGTAATGTAATATTAATTATCTATCAAATTAAGTTTTGCACTGATTAAGTTTGGTGGATATAGAAAGATTATGTTAGTACTGGAAATTTTTTTGACTAATCTTAAAAGAAAAATATCGCTTTATATAAACTTTTGTTTATGGAAAAAGTAGCTTATAAATCAGAAGTTTTCAGAAGTAGGCGGGATGACGGAGGAAAATATATTAATTTTTTCTAAGACGCTAAATCTCAAAATTTAAATTAAACATGGTAATTTTTGGTACAAATAAACACTATACCTGCCATACATTGTGACTTTTCACAAAATTAATATAATTTCCCTTCTATGTAGTGGCGCGTAATCACATTGAGCCCTGACCTTTTAATGAAACCTAGGCTTACTTTTAGATACTATTCTTTAATATATGGTGTAATCACTATACACTAAAATTGTATCGAATTTTTGAATGTTGATATTAAATCAAAGTGGAGTAATCACTATCCAAACAGTTAATACATCTCAGCCAAAATGCGCCTCTTTATCGAAACCGATTGGTTTGGCTGTAAAAATTACTTTAGCCTTTCTTGCGTCATTTATTCTTAAAACGTGACCGGTCTACTTTATTCTTCATATATTAATGTATATAATAATATTAGGTTTATATTTGTTAATAAGAGATACTAGCGTGACCCGTGCGAAGTCTTTGCATTATTTATTCCATTATGAAGCTCAGATGACAGATCAAACAAATATTTTACTAAAATTGACATATAGAGGCGCAAGTATCAAAAGCATTGAGCTAAAGCGCCACTTTATTTATACGTGAGTGGATTTGAAATTAAACAAAAATTTTACCGACCGTCAATCATATTGACGTTGAGCCGTTAGATGGCAGCATTGCTGTTTTGTGTATATAATTTTAATAATTAATTAATTTGCAAAAACAATAGCAATAATACATTTTTTAGTTGTGGATGCCGGTAGAGCAAGCAATTATCTATAAAATGATATATAATTTATGTGGATTAGTTCTGAGGTTTTTTCTAAAAAGGGAGAGTAACATCTTAACCTTAGCGTATTAATATATATGATGATGATTAATGGTTCCTTGCTAAATTTCTTTATTTTCGTTAGTGAGAATCGCTTTTATAACAGAAAAGAAAAAAAATATTTCTACGCAACAAAACTTGCTGGATGGCTTTATACTTGTAAGGTAAAAACGTCTATTGTTTTTAAATAACAGAAGGAGAAGGTAATACATTTCCTGAAAATGTCTGTATTTCTATGGGTTTCCTCATTTACTTGTTGACACTATGAAGTCAGCTTAATTTTCTTTTTAAAAATTTTGTGTTTTTTTTTAGTTAGTTTACTGTTTGAAGCTGGTTTTTTTTTGTTAAAAATTATTTTATGTGTTTTTTAGTTAGTTTACTGTTTGAAGTCGGTTTTTTTTTGTTGAAAATTATTTTATATATTATAATATTGTTGCCGCTAGCAGGTATTTCATCTAGCATTCCTTTCACCTGGAACAAACTGAAGCAATACATATATATATATATATATATATATATATATATATATATATATGTATATATATATATATATATATATATATATATATATATATATATATATTTATATGTACCATATATGTAAATATATTTATATATGTATAGGTGTTATTTTAAATATTTATTTACTGAATACCCCATGCAGATTTATTCAAAATGTTGGGAATATAGAAGAATATAAAAAAAAATTATAAACGATAACGAATAAATCAGCAAAGTTGCACACATAAATTTAAATAGACGTCACCCTAATTAGTGATCAGCCAAGAACCAGTGAGCAACACTATAACCGCATTCCAGAAGCGGTCAAACGAGCAGGAAACAATGTTAAGACTGGGTGAACTTCATAATAATCCTGTTAAACATTATGAGTGAAATAAATTATTACATCATCCTTTCATGGTAGAATCAGGAGCAGACAACACTACTATATTCAGGATCGACAGGTTATCAAAGTAGTTCTTTCAAAATAAAAAAAAATGCATGATCAATTCCCTTCGGAGTTGAAAGGACTTACATCTGACATACCCATTCAAATGTGAAGCGATAATACCCACACATTTTATAACACAAAAATGTTTGAATTTATTTAATATCTTTTTCATTATCGGAGTATAAGGGGCTTCCTACGGCGACTAGATAGCTGCATTAGTTTCAAAAATACAATGGTCTAAAGAGTTGAATAAAAACACGAAACTTTCAATGACATGAAAATCGTGAAAATGATATGAAAAATCCTAGCATCTTGTAGGCTTTCTGACAAGTTTCGAAGTTTGAAACGTGAGTTAATTATATATTCACGTTTCATAGAGATTCCGCACAGATGAAACCTTTTCGAGTCTAGTTTACAACTGTACACAAGGATGACGCGTAAACGGAAGATTGTCATATTGCACATTTGCTCACGATAAAATGTAGCTTATTGCCCAGACTCTATTGGAATGCTGGGTCGATATTACATTGGAACAGCTCACTGTCATATTGATTATGGAGACTTAAAAAAGTTTTAAATCATCGACAAACAGAAGGCAACAAATAGTACTGATAACTGAGGGCAAATAATTTACCATAATGAAAAATAAAAGAAGACCTAAATTACTATATTAGCTAGTTCAAGATTGAGTAATATAATGTCAAAATTCGAAACTTCAAATTTGCTACCAGATATACTATTTACGAGTTCGAAACTAATTGGCGAATTTTATTAGAATGAGAGACATTCCTGGCTCCAATATTTTTACTATTAGTAGACTATACCTACTTAACGACCTCGAGCCGTTTTACTAGACACAATGCATAAAATTAGTATTATTAATGACAGTGGAGCGCTTTGGACCGTAACCATGCTGGCAGTCTGTCAGCTGAAATTGAATTTGAAAATAAACACAGTGATTCACCACAACATCGACCATTTTGGAAAATATATTTGCTACTTGTCTACAGTTTTTTATCTCAGACGTAGAACCAGATTTGAAAGTATAAGTGACTCGGGAAATATTCCAAACATTCCCAAATTAAGATTATTACACTTCTAAACTTAAAAAAAAACTTAGTATAAATGTAAGTGGTTTATGCCATAAGAACTAAAGTATATTTCAATTATAGCTGATTAAACGCGAGTCCGACTTCAGAAGAATCCACCCTACTGATATACAATAGAAATGAGCCATCATTAACAGCTACCCGTACAATCATAGCAACGTAGAAAACGGGCTTATTAATAAAAAAATAATTAAAATACTCAGCGAAGGCGTTCGCAGCCGCATCACCTGAATACGAACTTCCGTTCGCTATCATAGTTGCCGACAGCTACCTATCTGAGCGCTTAAGTTTCACGCACCTCCGAAATGAGTTTGAGTTCTTTGTGTCAAAACACAAATATTTCATGTTTAATTTGAACCATATTTAGCGTTTATGACAAAAGGAATTGGCCTGAATGCCACGTATACAATTTGTGTTAAATCAAGTTGGATAATGGTTTGCACTGATCTGTTCGTTACTAGCAAAATGATCCAATAAAAACATTGTTTATTGAAATATTTAAAAAAATTACAGCTTCTTTAGGATGGTTAACTTTATAAACAGTGTCCCACGATTTTGCATTTAACTTTGTGAATAATTTTATAAAATCAGTTAAAATTTCACTAAGAATCAACAGCCGCCTGATATTTCCGCAGCACTTCACGAGTTGATAAATTTATACCCATGTCGAGCAAAGGATGATATGGATCTGGATGTACTGTCCCCTGCGGCGCTGATAGTGTACTCAAGTACGCTCCTGTATCTCACGATTAAAATACCAAATTTGATTTTCTTCCACTGAAATTACCACCGTATTGCATTGTTGTAAGTGACGATAAAACATAAAAATAAATCTCCAAAAATTATAATATTATTACCATAGGATGAAAAACAAATATTTTCTATTAAATTAAAAATAGACATAGGTTGCGAATCGCAAGCGTTCCGAAGAAAATACAAAATGTAGACGATTGCACAAAACGAACGGTAAGATGTTCACCGATGTTAGTCACGCCGGTGTCCAGGAGCCTCAATTGTAACAGTGTGCTTCCGGTTAGCATCACACCCTCTCTTCGGCAGCTACCACCGTAGTTGGCTCTGCTAATGAGAACCTGCCAGAGAATAGTTCTGTATTGCTTGTTGAATTATTGAACCATATCTCATTTAACGTACACAAGTTACAAAGCATAGCGAAAAACTTTATTTCCATTGTCCACAACTTAATTTCAGTGAACAATTTCATTTCCAGTGAACAATTTCATTTTCCATGAAAATCCTCGAACATTTTGGTATAAAATATTGAGTTAATTAGAGTTATTAATATTTCTAATTAGTGCTCGTTTGATCATAATAATAACAACGACAATAATCGGTGAATAAAAAAAGTTGAAAATTACGAAATATGTAAGTTAAGACCATTGAAATATCTTCACGCGATAATTTACAGGCGGTAGTCGATATATACCAAAGTCATACCAAAGTCATTACATATACCAAAGTCATTTTAGATAAATTTATTTACGTTTAATAGACCCTGCCTACAAATAATTGCTTAAAGAAATTTCAACAATTTTTTTTATTTGCAATATTACCGTAATGTATACTAAGCGCATGTGCTTTTGCAAATAGAAAATATACCCTTACTTATAGAAAATACCGCCTACAATTATAAAAATGATTTTTTAAGTAATTAAACTTCATATTAGATATCTCACCGGTTTCGTACAGGTGGCAATGGAAATAGAAATGATTTTTGTTTCGAGAGAATACTTGCAACTAGTATATGAATTAAACAAATTTGCAAATATAATGCATTAGGCAAAGATTCTCGCATTTTCTTGCATATTTATGCAATTATGCAAAACTTAGAAGAGAAATAAGTAGTTTATATTTTAAAGATGCTATTTACGACTGCAAGTTGAGTGTTTAAGAGCGAGAGTTCTTTTCACAAACAAATATCTATGTTTTCAATTTCTCCATTTTTAATGTATTAATGGAAATGAAATACATTAACAATGCGGTAATTTTTTTTTTGGGATGAAAAAAAAACAAATTAATAAGACGGTTATAAATACTAAATATTTCGAATATAATTCTCTAACAAGAGTTAGAACTAGAATGTAAATAAGAAAATTTTCCAAATAGAATATATTAGACAAAGAATCTCTTTTTTTTATGTATACTTATACAAAAATGGAAAACATAAAAAAAATTAAATACTCAATATGCACAGTTGCCATTTAAGACTGAAAAACTTTTAATTTAAAAAAGAGCATTTGGTGCTTTATGTTGAGTGGGTAGGAAGAAAGAGTACATTGCAGACGGGTAGTAAATTCACAAAGCAATATTCGATTGTTTTATACCTCTATCCCTCTCATAATATCATCACGCAATTTTTTCCTTCACATATTCAGTGCCGATCTCAAAATGAAAATAGGACGTGGCGTATTGTTACAAAATTTGTATTAGTAAATCTTCTTTTAGTCACTAGAGCTTTTCCTCTTGAAAATATGACTATAACATTCGTAAAGTCACGTTCATTTAAACAATTGTAAGTCAAATTTGATATTGTTAAAATTTTTGTGTATTTTTGAAATAATAAAGTCGTTATTTAAAATGTGAGTAGACATTTGTGTATATAGTTTCTCTTAAATTGACTCTTGAAATAATTATACACGATACTAGTTTTAAATTTGTTTAAAAATATCTAATTCCTTATCATATTTTTTGTTTCTCGTGCTCTCGTATCTATTTTGTTTTATATGGTTATTAAGTAGGTACGGAATTAGGTCTGCACTAAGTATTCATTGAGTATTTTATTTTTATTTTTTTTTTGAGATCATCAAATGTATAAACACATAACTTTTTTCGAAATTAAATTCTTCAATTTTATTTCCTGTACATTTAAAATAATGTGTACCTGTTGTAGAGAATATGATTATACATAGTATTGATTTGAAATTAAACATTTTTTTGTATTCCAATCACCAGTTCAAATAAAAACGAACATGCGATAATAAAAGTCAACACCAAAGTGTCGTTATAAAGCTAACATCTCTTAGAAAATCTCCGTCGGTCGAGTTTCCGTTAGACAGAGAGCCCTTCACTATACTTGTTGAATGTGCCGAATCAACACACGGACAGCTCTTAAAGTTCAGCGGTCGGAGAAAGCAACAAGTGCCACCCTTGTCCCCCATATTCTCCCGCTGTGCTCAGCACACTTGGCGCAGGTTCAATAACATTGCGGCGTAAGTGCGTCAGAGCGAATGACCATTTTGGAAGTAATGGAATTTTGTTGTGTGGTATATAGATAAGTGTATATGCACTTGAGGAAGAAGTTGATTTATTTACAATTTATATGAAATGAATAAAATTACTTTACGCACAATATTGTCACTTAGATATAAACAGAGAACTAATTTAAAAAGGCGGGGTTATTCCTAAAGATATCTCCTTGTTGGTAAGTTGGTGGATTCGAATATGAGAAATGAATAATAATGTAATTTAACATTTATTGGTTGATGCCATATACATAAAGTCATGAAAACTATTAAACTATTGACAACCTCTTGCAGTAATAAAGATTTTGGAATCGGTGCCAGGTCGACGCTTCTCTCCTCTCTCATGGAAAAACATACACACAAATAAGAGCTACATTTTATTTGGCAAAAAAGTACTCAAAATCCTAAAAAGTAGTCATTACAAAGTATCCATCCACTTAGATGGGAAAGAAAAAACCATGATGACTTTATAATATAATTTAATTTGAGATCTCGGTGGGAAGTATCGACCTGCAAAATTTTATGAGAATAAGTGTTAAATTAAAGAAATCGTAAGACTGTGACAGACGGAAAACGGATGTTACGAAATTATTTGGACCCAATCTATAAGTTTGACTAAGGTAACCAAATATGTTAACTCAAAATTTCTAAGTGCCTAAACTCTAAAAAAAATATTAATTCTAAAAAAAATATTAAAACCACAAAAAGTAACACCTGGCGGTTCTTGGAAAAATATATACAAAAATTATAACTAGTAAAACTTTAAATTAATAACAAGTAAAAAGCAGCATCCACTGAGAACTATTATCCAAAAATTTAGAAATTAGTAATATTTCATTAAGAAATCAAAATTTTACGAGTATTTAAAAAAACGATAACTAGGTAGGTATTGAGTAAAACTGTTATTATTAAAAATTTTAGACAATGATATCTTATTAACTCGCCGCGGTGAGGCAGGGTTCTCTGTTACACTATTACGTTTTTTTCTCTTCGTAGTTTGCAGACAGAAAGCAGTACGTACGAATGGGTCGTATATCTGAGATTTATTTTACAAGATCGGGAGTAGCTAAGGTTTGAATCTCAGAACTCTACTTTTTCGGATAAATGATATTGTTTCTTCTGGTTTCAAGCGGCTTAAAGCTTAATAGAAACAAATGTCTAAATAGTGATTTACAGCTAGGTACACGCTTCTATTAAATACGATTACACGGTCAGAGTCTGTATAAAGTCATTGATTTGGGAGTCAGATTTGATTCGCGATTAACGTTTCGTGAGCATATAGCAGGTGTAACAAAAAATTATTTCGGTAACTTGAATTCGTATTAAATAATTCGTGTTAAATAAATCAAAATATTTTCCGTCTATGATTTACCATTTTGCTTGCCGTACACTTCATTGGTGTAGGGCTGATTAGAATCCGGCTTCTTAATTTGGAGCCCACACGAAGCCAAGGATAGCTTAATGATTTAACGTGTGCAAAAATGTTGCTGCGTTTTCGATATAAGAGAGAGTTATGGTTTTCCCTTTCTATTTTCTACGGATTTTCTCTTGGATATGTTAGGTTTCCATTCTTTTTAACTTAGAGGAAACATTGCACTTATGAAATTTATCTTCCAGCTATTAAATGGAAAAAATCTATGTCCTGTATTATTGAATAAACTTTTATTCTCCACAGGTAACAATTTCGTGAGTTCAGATAATCGTTACCTCTTTGCTATATTATCCTCTAGAACCAAATTATATCAAAATTCTCAGTCTCCCGCCTCATTTAATTATGCTATTCAGCTATCTCATCGCTGTCATATCAGAGCATGATTTTATATATGATAAGTGAAATCACATTTTAAGTGAAATCATATTTAATTCATAACTTCTTTTGTTTAAATTATTAAGTTATTAATTGCTAATTTTTAAGAATAGGTTACTTGTAATGTATTCATAAATGTATATAAATAAACAAATAAATTAAAAGTATAAAAAATATAGCATACAACCTTGCTTACAGAATAAGCCTATTTAGGAAAAAAATAGTGTAACTTTTAACAACTGATACTCCTTAAAGTACTGAAAATATATACAAATCAAATCAAAATATGAATAGGAACTCTATCCGTGATACAAATGTAATTCGTTCATCAAAATCGTTGTGTTGTTAATAATTAAAACTGCACGAAATATTCACTTCTAATATATATTACATGTATTACTGTGAAAGATTCCTTATACAAATACGTAAATACAAAGCAAAAAATTTAATTTATTCAATTTCAACGTTATTATTTAAAGTATTTATATAAAAAAATCGTTGTCTTGAATGTATATAATGTTAAAAAATCATAATTATCAGTAATGAAATATTAAACGAAAACATTGTAATATTTAAAAATGTTGTATTCGAGACGACGCACCTTTATTCGGACCTTTTATTCTATTATACATGAACTCTATGTGTTTTCCGGCGCGCTCACGATAGAAAATCAGAAAATATTTGAACCAGCTATAGAGAAAGTGCAGTTTCTTTACTGCTGCGGTGGGTTTTTTTAAATTATGGGTTTCATTTATAAGAATTGCTTTTAAAAACATCTGTATTAACATTCTTGCAATCAAGTTTTGTATTTTTTTCTGGTAATTTTGTACGCTTGTTGTCTTGTAAAAAAAGTTGTGAGCCCATATAAGCTTGCGAATGACGTGAAACGCTTTAACTGCACATCTGAATTAATAATTAATAATAATCAATTGTTGGCTAGAAATATTTTCTTTTTTTTTTTATTCTGATTAAAACTATAATTCTATTAATTTAAACTAATACTCTTAATAGATTGTCACTCGAAGTTTTTGAAAAAATGATAATAACACACTTACAACTTTTGCATTTTACCTTACACAAAACGAAATATATGACTAAAAGCGCAATACTTGTAGTATGAGCATTTGTGAATCCAATGTTGAATTTTTTTTGAGTGTTTTATTATCATAGCGACTAAATACGTGTGTATTTTTTATCAGAATCGGTTAAGTAGAATTAATTGAAAAATGGATCGAGAGATTTTAATCAGTAATAACAATATACGGAACTGAAGCTAAATACAACTATTTGAACACTTGGTTTTACATTTTTGTGTCTGTATAATATTAACCTATTTATTTTGTTACTTTCTTGCCATATCGAAGCATGTTTACCGAGTCCGAGTTCGATGAGTTTACGTCTCATTACCGAATAGTTCCTGTCACCAAATTTTGACTTTAATTTTATTAAAGAACAAATTTATGTCGTCCCTAATAGTATCTTATTACATAATCCTATAATCTACAATTATACAAATTTGATCAAAACACCTGTACTACTCACTGTTTAGTAATTTTATAGCTTATCCCTAATTTTCATGGTCAAATTCTAATTTAATATTCATAGGACCAGACAGGGAGCACTCTCTTTGAAACAAAAAACCTTAATATCCAAATTGGCTGATAAATGCTGAAGATTTAACATAATTTACTCAAAAGAATATACTCGAATTGATGGCGACCTCCTTTTTTGAAGTCGTTTAAAAAATTTTCAGTTATATAAATTGCTAATTTCAAAATTAATATTTGTCATCCAAAGAACTACATAAGCGACTTCCATATCTTACCTACATAAACGCACATATATATATATATATATATATATATATAAACATAAATATATAATAAAGTAGTACCATTACATGTATGATACATTTCTTTATAATAGGCGGCGATCAATAAAATTTTGTTTATTAATAATATGTTCCAACAAAATTAAATAATTCATATATAAAATATACTTTATACATTACAGGACTTAAAATCAAGCATGATTATGCCCTGATATCAGTTAAATTATATACTTAAATCAAAAATTAATTAGTAGGAAAAGAATTGCAACAAGTCACATGGAGAAATTACAGAATCTCTTTTTCAAGGTTATTAAAATGATTGGCACGCTTATATAGTTAGACCTGAATAAGGCATAAACGACTAGAAATAGTTACCACTGTGATACCTCAACTCACAAGTAAAAGCCGGAGCTATGAAACGACACTCAAATTGTTACTCAGTTATCGATAAAATAATTTAACAACTTCTTTAATAAGTAAAGTCGACAGAAAAAGTTTAAACGGATAAAAACTTTTTAATGAAACTATTTTACGAGAGGTCAAATAAGTTGATCATTAAATTTATCTTATAAGTTAGTAACTATCATTTATACGACATTCGTAACTCCAGAGGAGTTAAGGAAGAGACTTCAAACAAAGATCGTTCGTTGGAATTTATCTCGTTAAGTTTAGTTTACATTCTCAATAAATATTTTAAAGGCTTATGTCGGCAATTAAAATCTCAAGTTAAGCTTAGAGAATTAACCAAATATCCTCCAGTTTAATAATACCAATTTAATTAAAATTTTCTAAAAAAAGAAATTGAACATTTTAAGTTATCTATTAATTTATAAATTTTCTTTCATAAATAAAATTTAATTTTTTTAAAGGTTTTAAACGTATATTGCCAATATGCTTTCTGAAAATATCAGAATAACGTTTGCTTAGAAAGTCAATTAGTAAATTAAAAAAAAAACATTTTCAAACCTATCAAAAATATTTTAATCCTATGATGAAGCTTTTACTAGACTATTGATTTAATTTAATTTAAATATATGTAGTCGCTCATAACTTATGCTGTTAAAGCTTCTGTCAAATTACATAACGTTAATAATTTAGCAACCAATATTTCTTTAACATTCCTTTACATTCCACTCCCTTATCTGTTCCTTTATCTACTTACGCATATTTCTACTTACGCATATTTTTCTACTTACGCATATTTCTGATTCACTAAGCATATTTACATTTTCCATTCGGAAGCGGAGTTATGGAAGATTATCGATCGACTTTACGACTGTAGAGTTATATTTGACATTAGAATGAATGTTACCAAGATAAAGTTTACGGTCATCTCTAACAATACCAGCCAATCATATTTATGGCAGGTCTATCACAAGAACAAGTGGTCTATCACAAGACAAGAACATTTGATCAATATTTCTTTATGGATATTAGGTCCGAATTATTACGGAAGATCTCAGAAAACCTACATCTTGGGTTTGGAAAGTCACCGATGAAAAAGTTCTGCGAAGGTTCGGCCAGAAACGCAAGCTTTAGAAATCCATCAAAACAATGTAAAACGGATAGGGCATGTGCTCAGTTATGATAAATACAAGCTCTTTCCTTCTCTCAGTCATTTTTAATAAAATAAGACGAAAAATTACTGGTAGAAGGAAAGCCGATCGTAGAAGGATTTATGATTGCATAACGTCCAAAATGAACAGAGATTACGATATTGGCTAGTTGGAGGGGCACCCTTACCAAAAGATCTTTTTTTGCAATAAATTTATTTTACCCTTCCAGTAATAACATATTTTATTATTATAGTATTAATAAAAATTGATTAATTATGAACTTTTGATCTATACTAATTAAGCTGCTAAAAGAATAGATACTTAATGTGTTTAAAAATGATACGAAACTATTACTTATTAATAAATAACATTAGATATCGGTTTGC
Source organism: Druceiella hillmani (assembly GCA_039881145.1). Classification (NCBI taxonomy): domain Eukaryota; kingdom Metazoa; phylum Arthropoda; class Insecta; order Lepidoptera; family Hepialidae; genus Druceiella; species Druceiella hillmani. Next base: position 947,101 of record JAYKKI010000111.1, on the reverse strand, counting down.
TCAGCCTTGTTCCAAGCAAGATCATAGTTTTATCGTATAGTGGCTTTGGATGTAAGTTTGACGTTGCATATTAATTATATAACATGACAAATATATACCATTCGGGTAAAATTAATTATACATAATGTTAACATGGCAATATTTATTTTATGGAAGAAATTTCAACGTCTATACATTTACAAGCAATTTACATTTATACAATTATTAATATCATTAATTTAGATGCGAAAACAGCTTTTTAAAATGCTGTCTGAAATAAGACATTTAGGAAAGGTTATTGTTAAATTCAACAAAGCAATCTGTGGGTTAAAATAATCGTCTAAGTTCTGGTATAGGTCAATGTTAATTTGAATTAGCATTCAAAAAGAAACCCTTAATGCCTTGTGTTTTCATCAAAACTACTTATATTGTAAAAATTATTATTGCGTTATATATTGATGATATTTTTATTAATTTAAGTAGCAATAATAATGTAGAGACTTAAAAATTAATTTCTGTATGAAATTCTGACCTTAAGATAAAGAATTTAGGACAGGTTTAACAATGTTTGGGGAAAATTGATGAAAAATATAGTGTCATTATTTTGAATAAGGTTAAATTATAAAGTTGGAAATACTCCTATGGAATGTAATTAAGATATTAAAAAACCTGAAATTTGTGACCTAGATCTTTCACATCAAAATTGATTGGACGTTTAATGTATTTATACTTTCTTACGAGACGGAATATATATTTTTGTGATAGTATTTTTAGTAAGTTGAATAAATATCACATAAATGTTCATTGGAATTATGATAAAATAATATTTAGATACGTTAAGAAGATTACGAATTATTGTTTAAAATATAAAAGGGATAACACCGCACTTGTTGGTTAGGTTGACGTCGATTGAGCAATCAATACTATAGATTGCGCATTTTACCCGCCCTATTGCTTTTTAATGTCAGGATCAGATAATACACGGAACAGCAAAAAACAAGAAACAGTTGCCCTTTCAAGTATGGGAGCTAAGTACATGTCAAAAGCTGAGGCTTGTAAAGAAACTATACAATCAAGATTTTTACTGTGACTCATAATTGATATTAAATATCATTTCGTCAAGGTTTACGATAAAATTAAAAATTTAGAATACTTGCCAATAACTGCAATACTAACTGATATTCTTACGAAAGCTTTAAATTTCCATGAAATATTATAAATTTACAGAGGAGATGGGTGTTAGTCTAATAAAATTTTAAAATGAAATATTGTAATTTTTTAATGTTCCTTTGCTATAGGTGGAGTGTTATGATTATTTAAAAATTGGTAACATCAAAATTGGTATCATCATAGTACTCTAAGTTACTGCATTTTTTACCTATGAACTATGTAGATTCAATTGGCCTAATCAAAAGACAGTACTTTTTTTTTTGAAAATAACTACGTCGTTTTATTACTAATTGTGTTCATTCAGGTATTAACTTTTTAGTTTATAACAGTTACACCCGTAATAGGTGAACTAAAGTGCGTTAATGAGATGTTACTTTAAGAAAATTAACTCAGTTTTCCTTACCATATTTAGCTGGTTAAATATATAAACTGAAAACTCTGCTCTGAAACTGGCTCGGAAAAATATATAAACTGAAATTATTTTAAAGTTGGCTTGAGTTTAATGGTATGCAACTTTAAAATTAAAATAAACAGATGAAAACCATAATAGTTGCCATGACCTCATTAAAAAAAATAATTTCATGCCATTTTTGTATAAATACGATTTTAGACATATGAGCGCTGCGACTGGCTCAAATGAAGCGCGATCTGGAAGTCCAATTCTGCCCATATGCCTTAAATCGTATTTAAATATAAAAGGTATAGGTGTTAGTCTAATAAAGTTTTAAAATGAAATATAGTTGGAGTGTTATGGTTATTTAAAAATTGGTAACATCAAATAAAGAAATAGCGCCATCTGCTGTCTGTATAGTATTCTAAGTTACTGCATTGTTTACCTATGAACTTTGTAGATCCAATTCGCCTAATCAAAAGACGGAAGATGGAAGTCCAATTCTGTCCATATGCCTTAAATCGTATTTAAACATAAAAGGTATAAAGATTACCTTTTCAATAAATATGACACCATGGCCATTATCATGATATTCATTTGTTTATTTTTATTTTAAAGTTGCATACTTCTAAACGTTACTGGTACATTACCATATAGTAATGAAATTGATACCTGACTTGTAAAAGAGCTTTTACCTAAATAAAAAATTAAATTACATTTCACCACTCCATGTAACCCTTAATCAACTCACCTGTAGAAAGATTACACTTTACACTAGGAGAAATTACGAATATACAAAAATGGAGCACTCAAATGCCTCTATCATAGAAATATTAAGATTAGCGGTTTTAGTTACAATCATTCAATATACTCGAGTACAGATAGGATCCCTAACGAAATACATTTTGGACATACAAGTCATCTGGATATATTAGATGTAGACAGGGAGAAAATACTTGTTATCGAATTCATAGAAGAGCATAGACGTAGATTAAGTATGTTATACAAACTAGTTTTTAATAAAATAAGTATTAGAAAAGAGGCAGTAGTTCTTACGTATATCAAACCCCTACCATATAAAGTAGGTGATCTAGTTTATAGGAATACGAAAGATAAAAGGAAAGAATTTGAATGATGATCCTTTTAAGATAGAAAGTGTATCAGAATTAAATACATGCACCCGTAGAAAAGACAGTAGATTATTAAAGACTCATTGTAACCAAATAAAAAATTGCATTCCCGGTATTCCGCCACGGTCAGAGTAGAAATTAAATTAAAAAAGAACCACAGACCCAGAAATTTTCGCTCAAGAAATAGGAACAATAAAACTTCAGACCACGGAATTGACCATTACTCACCCCCTCAATCTTTCGAACAATTTTGAAATATATTCCCAATTATTGCTTAGTAGCCTTTAATTAGAAAATGAGTTAATCAAATCAAATTTGAAATGTGTATAAAGCAGGTAAGGAGACTATTGAAGCAAGCCAATAATACTTAGGAGTATTCAGGAAACCTAGTGCAAGGGTCTCAATAATCCACTTGGAAGTCTAACTAAGCTAATTTTAGGAAATTTAGATTGTGCGGTTGATGGAGGTTTTGAAATGGAAATTGATATTAAAAACAATAATGATAGAAATTTAAGGATTAACACAAATAAACAAATATCAATAACAGAATCTGCATTAGATACATTTAGGAAAGGAAATATACTTTTGATGAAAATTCAAATAGATTTAGGTAATTCAATTTAGAGTAGAAAGGCGAGTAGACGAATTTCGGTATAGAGATATTTATATTCCTTTGTTAGTCAATGCTTCAAACTTTTTACTCATATATTAGATCGATTGGAAAATGCTATGGTATTAGCTAGGTTAGGTAAGATGCATAGTAATATGGATTTAGACATGTTGCATGAAACCGTTCCGGAAAAAACTAACCATAACAATAATGAAATTATATCAATAGATTTTACGTTTTACGAAATATTACTTGAAGTTAGAACATATATGACTAAAGAGACTGTAACATTACTGATTAAAGTGCCTATGGTGCGAGTGAATTCATTTCGTTATTTCCACATTTTTTCAATTCCCATCCCAAAAACAAATCATTTCTCCTACTTCCAATTCAAAGAAGATAAGCATTAATTAGCCCAGATGTATATTGCTAACTTGATGAACCATGTACAACTATCACACGAAAAAAAATTTATTGCCAAGACGCTTGGATACGTATGAAATTAAATTTATTATAGAAAACAGAGACCCATACGGATACGCATCGTACTCGTAAGTGATAGTCGTTTGATCGGAAGGAATTTGACAAACATGTATAAAGAAATTAATTCCATTACAAATAAGTAAAGTTATGTATTTGGTTTGATATTTGTGGTATTATAGGTTGAAAAATACTTCCTAGTAATACGAATATTAGCGCAACAGTACACATCAGTCAACTTCATTAAGGACTTGACTACCATCGGAAACGATAAGGCTGCCCATAATACTTGTCTGTTCTTTTACGTTCTCCGGTGGTTTCAAAATATTATTATTTCGTAAAGATATATAACTAAAAAAACGGTTTATCTGTTTTGTATATAACTTTGTATTTACTACAAAACCTAATGTTAGTAGTAATCATTCCCTAATTCGGACTATCAGCCATATTGCTTAGAGTTAAAAATATATAATTATTCTTATAATATTTGTAAACTTATAAACATATTTTCCAGTATATATTTCCCGAGTCAAAGAAAAATGTTTGCTTACTACTATCTTCTTTAGTTAATAATGCAAGTTGAACGTAATCATTTTGCGTTGAATTACTTAATAAATACTGTCATATTTTAATATGCTTTCAAGTTTTTTACATCCGTGGTGATATAATTAAGGAATATGAACCCTACTCAATACTTAAAAGAATCATCAAAATGTAGGGCATAATTTGCAGGGTACTTTTTGATTGCGTTGACGTAGAAGCTTGATTTTATAGCTCTAAAAGACCATATACCTAATTAAAAGATTACCTTATTCACACACAAACCTTATTCACTACACCTGGCGTCGTCAGAATTATGTCTGTTTAGGTTTTTAAATATTGTTTTTCGTAAAAAAAAAGTTGATGATGAGGACCATTTCCGAGAGTTTTTTTATTCATTGACAAATATTTTCAACTAAAAATCTACGATTCATTAGATCTTCCGTTACACATTTTTAATCAATAGAATTGCTTTCCCATACAAAAAAAATACATTAAAGAGGATATATATCCTGGGCCACAGGCATTACATCTGTTAATTGCAGAGTACAGTAGGTAGAACATAGTTTATATTACCTCATGTATTGCAGCTTACGGCCTACTATTACGCAATACCACTTCAACCGAGCCCAAAAAATATGATGGATTCAGCCATTTCGAAAAGCGTATACTTATTGTGGCAATATGTAGATTCCTAACGTCAATAAAACACATTTATTTAGTTCAATACGACTTGGTTTAGATACAATATTATGTAAATTTAGTGTAGGATTTCCTTTAAATCTTACACTTAGTGAAAGATTTTTACATTATGAATGTCAAAATAAACTGATATTATAATAAAGGCTGCATCTGGCTTTGCGACTGTAGTTATTTTATGAAATATTTAAAAAAAAATAAATATTGAAGACAATTTCTTTATATTACAAATAGTTACACATAATTCTCCAATATTTTTGAACGAGACTTAATCAAAGAAAAACCTACGGTCCACATCATATTCATGGTACATATGATGTGAACTTGTAGTTCGTAGTTCGTAGTAGCTCGAAGTGCAGTAAAACACAGGATGACGAATCAATTTCCATTTCATCAGTAAAAATGATTGGAAGCAAAATCATGCATTAGAGACAAATAAAGCCTTTTTATATGTCTTAAATTGGTAATCATTTGGAATATTGAAATGAATTTTAACGTCAATTATATTTTAAATTTATTAAATTATTTCCTTTCTTTACAATTTCTTTTTCAATGTTTTGTTTTCTTAGCAATAAAAAACCATTCTAATACTGGTCATATTTTAATGGTTGACAGGAAAATCCTACTTATAACTTGGCTATGATAGCTTTTATAAAATAATACATTTTTCTACGAGTGAAACTATTACAAATTAATTACGTGTACATACGTCTGAAAAAGATAATTAAAAGCATATGAAAAGTTAAATATAGTGCCATTATTTCGTCTTTTCACCGGCAACCCTCACTCTGCTAAAAAAATAACCACTGACATCGATCGTCTTTACCCTGACATCCATCACGTTTATTAAATATGCAAGGACTATTTTTAAAAACTATAATGAAAGTTTTAGTAACTTTCAGTCAGTCCCAAACTACTTTATGGATACTTATATATTCAATAATTATGATCAAATTTCTTCAAATAATGGTCGCATATTCGTAGAAACGAATATGCACCTTATTTTTAAGTAAATTTAAGTTTTAAAAATAAAAATGGCTTAATAAACTTTTCAGCTATCGTTCAACAAAGTGTCGTTATAATAAATTATAATTGCAAGCGGATGGAAGCCGATAAGATGTTAGCCTGATATTTAAAATGGGAAAAATTGTATATTTTCACTTTCAGTGAATTCCAAATTATGAAATTTAAATTTTTGAAACCACAATTAAAATTAATAATAATTTTTTTATTTTTGAGATCACTGTAAAGTTAATTAAAAAACCGTCCAATTCTAAGTCTGGCTCCCACAATGAGGTTTTGTATTCCGTTTGAAGTGGAATTACTTTATTTGTCATGAGCCGCCACTAATGTGAATTTCTAGGAGCAATAGATATATAATAATATCCAATACAATTATTTAGGAGCACATATGTATTAGCGTATATATCTCAAAAACTATGACATTGATAATCTATGTTATAGTTTTCCTACAACCTAAGCGTAGGCTTCTAAAAACCCTGTTTTTAGGGTTCTGTTCCTCAAAAGATAAAAAACCCTAACGCTAATAAGATCACTTCGTTGTCTGGTGTTTCTGTCGGTCGGCTAAGATAATTTTTCTCAGAAATCCATAGAGGTATCAAGTTGGAATTAATATCTATTAGTTAGGTATACGGTCCTTTAGACCTATAAAATCAAGCTTCTACTTCAACGCAATCAAGAAGTACCCTGCAAATTATTCCTTTTATTTTGGTGATTCTGCCAAGTATTGAGTCGAGTTCATATGCCTTAATTATATCACCGCGGATGCAAAAAACATGAAAGAATATTAAAATATGACAGCATTTATTGAGTAATTCAATGCAAAATGGTTACGTTCAACTTTCATTAATAAATAAAGAAGATAGTAGTAAGCAAACATTTTTCTTTGACTCGGGATAAATATACTGGAAAATATATTTAAAAGTTTGAAAATATTATAAAAATAATTATATATTTTTAACTCTACACTACAAAGCAATATGATAGTATGACTTGGGGGATGGTTACTGCTAATATTAAGTTTGTAGTGAGTACAAAGTTGTGTACAAAACAAATAAATCGTTTTTTTTAATTATATATCTTTATGAAATAATGATATTTTGAAACCACTGGAGAACGTAGAAGGAATTTGCGTAGTTAATAAAAGAGAACATGCCAACACATCTGAGTATAATGAATACACATTGATGGGTATGTGATATTGGCCTCAGAAGATAATTCCAGTTATCTATGACAAAGAAAATGTAATAATTTCTTTGTACTTCAACAAAGACATAATGATAATATTTTTTTTATAAGAACTTCGAACAAGAGATAAAGATTTTTACAAAAAATGAAATAATATATTTTGTAAAGTTTTTAAAGTTCTTTAACGTGTGTTCAGGACAAATTTATTTATTTCACCTCATTACATTCTACCATTTACTAGTAATGAAGCTGTATTCAGCGATATTGAATTCGTGGTCATTAGAGATAAAAGTAAGAAATAAAATGGATGGTAAATATTTCTCATCTGTAAATATTTTTTGTTACTTTTCCCTTCTATATACAATTTTATATAAATTTTTCTCCGTGTTTAATTATTATATAATTCTTTCTGCGTGTTTAATATTACTTTTTAACAATGCTGCTGTACTTTAAATAATTTTCTTTGTAAGGTGGTTCTTTTTTTTGGTGATAACAAAGATTGAGGATTACGACCAAAAAAATTAAAATAATTAATTTTATCGTAACACGCAGAACAAAACACTGACGAAATTAGATTAATGATAATAAGTGGGTGGGAGAAGAAAAGACTAACAAAACGAATCAACTTGCAGAATTTGACGAAGATGTTAATTTTGAAAGATTGTGCAGATATATTTGACAGAAAAGTGATATGTGCCGAATTATAGTCGCCCATAATTTTCTATTGTGGACATGGCAATGACATCTCAATTGCTTTCTAAATAGTTTTTCATGAAGGAATTCATGAAAATAAGAGTTTATTTTATACAAATATGAAATATGGCATAAATTTATTAACAAAAAAAGAGCTTCTGGATCATGGTAACTACGTAAGTTTAATAGACTTAAACAGAGAAAATGTCTTATCCGAGGTATTACTTTAGCTCGCAGTGAAATTCCCGTCGTCTGAGAATTTAGAGAATAAATTGATATACCTCATAATGTAGGTACAATAAATAAATAATTTACCAATATAAATTCACATTTTTTTTTAATATTTATAGATCATTATACCATGACATAGTTTAAAAAAAACTACTAAGTGTTTTAAATTAATACTTCGAAAGTAACCGGCAGTTACTTTCATTCAAACCCGATAAGCAAAGGTGAGAATTGTCAATTTTGTGATTTTATTTCTTTCGGGCCATATCTGAAAACGGATTTGTACGGTTTACCTAATATACGTGGAAAACGATTGTATTAGGTACTTCTTAGAAAAATATTTCTTATGTCTTGTTTTTGGTATTTTCGAAAATACAATATTTAATAAGATTAAATTTAGAAGCACATCTGTTACTTCGATATGAATATGTAATCGTATGAAATCAATGTGATAAATTAATTTTAAACTTAAGTATACAACCATTGTACAGATATTTTCCTGCAACGAGACAAATTTTTGTTACATTTATAAATTTAAAATTGAATAATTTTTTTTGTCTTTTAGACGATAAATTTAGTATGACATTTAAACAATAGTGATGACGCATGGCTTTAAGTTGGCAAGTTGTTGTATTGGGGTATTGATATCGACTAATTTAAATTTGCAGTTATGGATATAACTAATAAAACTATCATTTCTAATTAGTATTTTTCTACCTACATTTCTAATTTGCTGAAAAAAATTGTAAATAAAATACTTCATGCGACATTTTTCAAAAGACCAATTTGTGTATGATAACTCTCGCGTATTTCATTGACACAGGTTCATGTACAATGTATAATAAAAAATTGTTATCTACGCGAAGCAATACAGAGTATCATACGACAATTCCTACGACATTTTTCATGAAACAAAGTTGTATTATAACTATCACATATTTTATTGACACAGATTCATGTAGACATATAACGTATCATTGAGATTTATTATATACGCAAAGCAATACAGAGTATCATACCGCAATTCACATGAAATTAAAAAAATGTACATGATAGCTCTCAAGTACATACCACAATTTATACATTAAAAAAAATTGTACAGGTTAATTCCTATATATTTATCGCAATGTCAGAATTAAAATAATTTATAGCGTTTGATTTTGTTGGAAATAGATTAATTTTGTATCAATAAATAAACTTTTTTACTTTCATTGTACAGTAGCATAATACATGTTAAAAGTAAGTTTTTTTTCTTTTCTAGCTAATTAGTATTTTGCTTAAAGAAGAAATAGAAAGAATCAAACCGGTGTTAGCAAACGAGTGTTACAGTCGATAGAAAGAAATGCAGATGGTCAGGAAATTTACATTTAGACATGTTAACATTGTGTCCATTTGGAAAATAACGAATGAGAGAAGAATATGTGAAAGACCAAGAAGTGTAGTTAATGGTTCATTTAAAAAAAAAGAAAAAGAAAAGTTTAATATTCCTATAAGAAGTTCTAAAAAGAAGAACATTTATAAAGTAACGTATAAAAGAAAATAAACCGGAAATTGTATAAAGACTTATCTTATATTAGTGTCTTATCCCTTTACCCTTCCTCTTTCATTTAATAATTTTTTTTATAATTTCTTCTTATATTTAAAGACCTCATTTTTATATCTTATATTTATACGTATAATGTATCCTACTCAGAACATTCGACATTATGAAATATCCCCGCAAAAGAAAGGAGAAGCCAAGAAGCGAAATAATAAAAGAACTTCGTTTTCAAGATATTCGCCGCGACGAATGTAACTTGTGAAGATGATGTATAATATGAGAAGCCTATTTCAATTTGTCTACATTGTTTTATTTTCTAATAAGTTATATAATTCTAGATCAAATTGAATACAAAAATAAAGTGTATGATTTCATTAAATTAGAATACTTCATAAATCTACAAAAGGACCCCACCACAACATTTGCAGCCAAGGTAAAACAAATAATCAAAACTTTTAATATCACATTTCCTAATGCTATTGCTAAACATAAAGTTACAGAAATGAACTCTAGACTCTCGACACTTTATGGAAAACCTAAAATTCATAAACAACATATACCCATACGACCCGTGGTATCATACATGAACGCATCTTCAAAAAATTAACCATTCACCTTAATAAAATCATTCGAAATAAAACCGGATTTGGGCCTAAATAAACCATTAAAAACTCCCTTAATCTCTGCAATAAATTCCAAAATATACACGCAACACCCAATTGTAAATTAGTATCACTTGATGCGGCGAACTTATTTTCTAATATACCACCAAAAGTTTGCCTGAATATTATTTTAGATTTCTTAGAAAATAAACGGTTAAACCTCATTGAAATTATAGACCTCTATGGTTATGCATGGATCAAAATTATTTCTTATTTAGTAACACATTTTTTCAATAGGTCAATGATTTGGCAATGGGAATGGGGGCCTGGCTATTAGCAAAGACCTTTGCTAATAAACAGTAAAGAAAAATAAAGAAATTAGAGAAAGTAGAAATAATACTAGATCACGTAGTTGCATTTAATTGTGAGTAAAATTAGATATAAATTCATTACACACATAGGTGATGTATGAATTAAACTAAGAAAAATCTTAACTAAAAACAGAAATATAAATAATATCACAAGTACCTATAGTACTTTAAATAACTTGGGTAAAACTCTTATCAACAATAAAGAAAAAATAGATAAATATAGACAAATATAAAAATAATGGTATCTATATACTTATATAAAGCGATATTTTATTACAAGATACTAAGAATCTCTCGTACCGGCAATGCTCAATATATTTTACATATACATACAAAAGCTAATAAACTCAACGTTCTAAAAACATTAGAAATAAACAAATATAAAATAGACATCAACGTTAATATATTAAGTGAACATCTCAATACTATATATTCACCCATGATATATATCTTCTAGATATAACATAGTTATACAACATTGATACAGCAACGCATTTCAAATTGTTTCAGCCCTGCAACACATATTAAGAGACCCATCATAAAAGAAAACAAGAAATGGGAGATAAGTATAATTAGTTGTATAACCTTGTTCCAACCCTCAGATTCCATCGCTATTGTATACATATATTACAGAGAATAACATCCTTTTAATTTATTATGTACACCAGAATATTTGCATTGTATATATAACCTTATATAATAACATGAATTCTCACTAAAATATTTGTGTATTGTATAATTTTCGAAAATATAATAAAAACTACACCGCTCCCCTACCTCACTAATGCAGTGGGAAAACCCGCGCAAACTCCGCTTCCGCTATTGTTTTGTATTATATTTATATACTCTTGTAAGTTCCTAAGAGTTAATCTTTAAAAATTGCAACCTGAAGATGTTGTTATACAACAAAACCTAGATCGTGGTAAAAATTTAAATAAAGTAGAAATAATAGTACATCACGAAGTTTTATTTAGTTGTGAAAAATTTAATTAAAATTAATTTCTACAAAATTTACGCCAAATATATTCAATATTTTCTAAAAAATTCTACCTGAAAATCTTTTATTCAACCTGCTTCGTGATTATGATATCACTTGTTGCCCATAGACGACATGTCGAGTGCATTTAATAGAGGTTAAATCGTAATATAGTTTCGTCACTCTTTCTTTGTAGAGAAGTGATGTGATATTGAAATTATATTTTCTCTAACTAATTCAGACCATTTTGATAGGTTAAAATGAAACGCTTTCAGAATTTCCCATGTAAAACAAAAATTATTTATAGTAAAAATGTTGAAGGAAATATTAATTTTTCGACTCTCGAATAAATATTAAAACCCTCTTAGAAAAAGACAGATAGATAAATAAGTTATTGTTGGCAAATTCTTATATCTTACAGTTTTGGTGAACATTTTGAAATCATTTAAGTTATATTACCTTTAAGTAGCTGCTTACAGTAATTTGTAATTGGTGTACATTTTTCCTGAAAACATTCATAGTTAGACGATTTGTCATGCAGCTATTGCTAAGAAATACGCTACTTGCTAAGAAATGGACTTCTTTTTTCATTTCTAATTACAAAAGTGGTTGGTGGAAACTAAAAAAAAAGTAAATGATAAAAAATGCCACAATCAACTAAATCTATCATACAGTTGAGACTCTCAACGCAACGGTATGTACAATCGCACAACATTGATGATTATTGAAATCACATTTGGATATACTTTTAAAATCTTCGACATTACTTCTTTCCCTATTTTAATTCATTTACAATTTCAAACCCCAAAAATGGGAATTTCAAATAAGACCAAATTACAGAATTATTCGTTTCTTGTAGATATGGTTTCTTGCATAGACGACGTCAACAGTTAATCAATTCGTTACAAAGTTAAATACGTCATCTAAATTTGAGGAAGTTGTACGCACCGACTCGTATTTGAGTTATGTTTGTTTGCTTAAACCTTTCAAGTTACTCATTTTAATTATATTCATACATACGTATGTACATGTGTGTGAACCAATTTATTGAAAGGCAATTCTTTTAACCGTGGTACTGTAAACAATACACTTTGATATCCAATTATATTATCTTTGAAGAAGCTACACTAATCTCTAATCAGAGCACCTTTTTCACTGAAATCATTTACATTAAACGATATACTATTCATTATGCTCCTTGCTAAAAAGTTTGATTTTTCTTTCGTTTCTACTTATAATCGTGGCTGGTGTAAATTGAAAAGAAAATCTAAAAATAAAGTTAAAAAAATAACATGGTGAATGAAATTATTACATTGTTTAGACTCTCCACACACCGGCATATGTAATTGCACAAATATGGATGACTGATGATTATTAAAACTACCTTTAGACGTACTTTCAAAACCAACTACGTTACGAGTTTAGAAACACTGCCATATTGGCATAAGCTTCGTCACTATTTTATACAACACACTATGTAACAACTTATTAGAATCTCTATGTATTGTGTTATCCAATTGTTTTGAATATTTTTATAGTTTTGTTTCTTTGAAACTAAAATATTTTTATAGTTTGACTAAATTTTATGAGTTTTCACAGGATTTTTTTACTGTATTTGGAACGAAATTGTAACAGAAAGTGAAACACATCGGTACTGATTTAAGCAGGCAATCGATGAAGTTTCTCCTTTTGTTGCAATTTGCTTAGAGTGCCAGTTAATAATAGCTGGCAAGTTATAGCTCTGTTCTCAGCTTAGCTGGCAAGTTACAATGCTGTTCTAAATTTAAATTCATATTTATGTACTGTTAATATCGATTCAAACAGTATGCTTTCATTAGTGTACCTGTTGTGTACATACTTCAAAATAATTATAAATATTTCTGATTATGAAAGTTTCATTATTTTTGTTACTGTGTTAATATTCCTCTTTTTTAGGATTTTGTGTATAAAAAGGATAAAAAAAAGATCACTTAAATTAGATCACTCAGTGCTATCCTGCCTGTTTACCCCTTTCAGCGGTTGTTCTCTAAAACAATTGACCGTAGAAACTTTATATTTCGAATAGCATTTTAGTCCGCATACGTACGAAATTTTAGAGGAGGCAAATAAAGTATTCGAAATTGTTATTTATTTTACATGTACTAATTCCAAAAATATTGAAGAAGATATGCATAAAAACGTATTTTTTCGCCCACATACCATACCACCTACATCATTTCACCTACACTGAAACTGATAAAGTTACATTTGAAAGAAAAACAGCATCACTTGAAATTTACCTAACATTTATAAAAAAGTATAGCAAAATTATTACATTTTTGAGAAATTTACGATATTTTAAGGCTTGAGGAAGATATACTAGACAATTTATTTTTATGGTGAAAAATAACATAAATATTGTTAAGTCGTAATAACAATGGTATCTTTCATATAGGTAAAAGTTAAATGGAAACGTTGCTTGCCTTTTAACGTTTATGTACGTCTAATTGTCTATAGAACGTAAGTGTTATTAGTACTACAGTAACCTGTCTAAGTGTTATTAGTAGGAGGGGCATGTATCACTTACTCTAAGATGCTCATTAAAAGTAATAGGAAATATCGTTTCTATGTAGACGACTAGAGTTTAAGTGGATAACATAAAAGAACAGTATACTTAAACAAGAACTGCGTCAAATAAAGGTCAGTTTGACTTCTCTTTGTAAAGGTGTTTTAACCGTCATTACGTGAGTAACTAATTAAAATCTGAATTAAATGTCAGGAAGAAAAGGTCGACTAATTATGTCATTATTATCTGCTTTCAATAACAAAGTAAATATAAAACAATAAACGGTAGATATGTTACAAACACATAAGGTTTTTAAATATTATTAATAAGACAATGTATATACATTTTTACCAGCACCGGTGTACTTTGATTGCCAATAATAAATTGTAACGCAGATGGCCGGTAATAACCATAGAAAATAGAATATAAGATATTTAATACTTTAAGGTACATGTCCAACTAAGGTCGGTCCCACAAAAATTACAATATTTTCAAAGGCAACTGGGTTATTTTCTTAAGCTTTATCTAACTCTTACCGAACCAACATTAACAGGTATACTTCGAAGTGACGGAAAATCGACCACCGACCTTATTCATTAAAAATCGGCGGTTGTCGGTCGGTTTTTGTAGCTGATCAGTCGTCACCGCCAACAAAAATCGTTCGTCTGTGTTACGCGTAAATGTCTCGCGAATTATATGTTGGTTAAATAAAAATCATGATGCCATACCCATTTGGGAAGATAAATGCAACAATTATTTATAATGGTTTAAAAAAAAATGGAAAAAATCAAATGAATATAATACTTTATGTTTTGAAATGTGATATATTATAGTTCTAAATAATATTATTATAGCTAGTGAAGGGTTGAGTATCATAAGAATTCTTTTCACTCAGCATAGAAAAACATAAAATCCTTTCTACCATGGGGCTGCTAGATCAAAAAGTGTGCGGTTACACTTATTAATTTAGTTGGATATTTTATCTGAATAACCAAACCACACATTTTTTCCTATCAAAAACTGCATTAATTATATTCGCAGTAATAAATATTAAAAACAAAATGACATAAGCTCATTTCATATGGGTGACATATAAAAACATTTCTCCATTTATGTTACTGAAAAGCAACATTTGGTAAAATAAAAGCCCATGAAAGAAGACAAAGTTTATTATGATTCATTGCATAGAAATTTAATTAATTCTTTTCTTTTTGAAAACTAAATTTAAATTAATTTACTTATAGTAAATATTTAAATCTTAGAACCTAAACTGAAAATGATATTTGGCACAATATGATACATGCAAAATTAAAAGCAAAACCTTTCATATGAAACGAAAAAAATCAATTTAGTTATTCAATACCTTATTACGAAACATTTTTTTTATCATGCTAAGAGCGATCTCTCTCAAACAACCAGAGAAATATATCTTTTGGATTTATGAAAATAAATATATTACCTTTGACGAAAATCATAATAATTCACGATTACATTGAAAATATATTTGCTTATAAATTACAATACTACATGTATTTGTTAGAAAAATTAACAATATAGACAGGTCGAACATGACTATTTTTTTTTCGAAAATATATATGGCTAATGCCGGATAAATTTAAACCATATCCATGGCTCACAATGCTTGATATGCTAACTTTCGTGTTTATGTTAACTTTCCCGCGTGGCTGTCATTTAAATAGATATAGGATACCATGATCAGTTATATATACGAGTTACAACATGATATAGATGATGACAAGATACATACCGGTTTAATTCAGCCAGCTAGGTAGGCGACCGCGTGGCGTTGTGCGTATAACACCCTACAGAGTACAAGTATGGGTGTACCCATCACGCGGGCACACTCTTGTGAAAGACCGGGATCGATTAGAGACATAGTATCGGACAAAATTATCGATATTCCAGAGTATCGACACTTTTCCTGAACTTTATATGACGTATAATTTTTAAAAGTTACTCTCCCTAATTCAAATCCACATATATTTATCGCTGCCTATATATTATTCTATCACTTTCTATCTATTCAAGATTTCTATGAACATATTACTGCACAAATTAAGCTCAACTTTGTTAGTTTTTCTCGGAATTAAGCAAAGAATGGCTTTTATTGCTAAATTGGTTGTGTTACTAAAAAGAATGTAGTATTTTTAAATAATAAATTTCATATGAAGTGCTGCTAATGTATCAATTTTTGGTAGTATTGCATTTCCATCGCTGAGTTGTAATTCAATTTATAATGAAAGAATTTGAGGGAAATTCATTATATTACCTACAGAAGAGTACTCATGTGAGTAAAAGTATCGAGGACAAAAGTTTTAGCTTTGAAAAATGCACTCGATACTGTAAGATATTCGTGGTTCTAAACATTATGTTTTTTTTTGTTCTAGATATTTCTTTCCATGTCCCTAGGCAATATAAGCGGATGCATAAGGATTATAAGGTTTTGTGTGGTATGAAAGGAATTTTACGTTATCATATGATGATTAAATACATTTATTTTGTTATTTATTAATTAAACGACCATGATGTTATTTTTATCATCAAATCATGTGACATTAAAAATGAATAATTTTAAAAATTATTGGGATATTAAAAAGTAATTGTAGTTAGAAAACACGGTTGGTTATCTTTCCGATTGACAGTGTGATCAGGGGTTTTTTACATTTCTTTGGTATTCCAAACACTAAAATAAAAATAATAAGCGATTTATTGCAAAATTAAAAAAAAAATTTTTGATTCTCTAAAACTAATAACAAAATAAAATTAAACACTTTATGCTTAATTTTTCCAAATTTTCTAATTTTGTGGATTCCGTAACTTAAAAGGAAACAACATAAAACAACTCTCGTTAAATCACTCAGGTGTTTCACTGTGCGCCTGTCACAACCGTTTTTCTCAGAAACAGCATGATAATAACTTGAAATTTGATTAAATGTTAAAGCAGATTCGCTCACATATATCTCCATAGGTAACAATCAAATATATTTATATGAAAATTGTGAAGACAAAATTTAAATTCTGTATATATTCGAGATATTCTGTATATATAATATTAATATAAAAACATTTTTGTATATTTTATGTAATGTATCTTTTAGAAGCACATGCGTAAGTTGCAGGAAGTAACAATGTTCATACATTTCACTTCAAAGAATGTTCGGAACCCAAGGTGCGGGCGCCAGGCTTGCATTTGACGGTTTTTTATCTACGCTATATATCAATAATATCCGTGGCTATTCCAACAACTTAAAAGATTTAAAACTTGACATTAAAGACTCAAAACTTCAATCTAACAGTTCTCTCTCCATATAGTAACCGTACCGGAAATTGACATGTTTTTCAATGATTAAAGAAAAAAATTAAATTAATACATTTACAATTAAGTAGAACTACGTGATGTAGTATTATTTCTATTTTCTTTAAGTTCTTTACCACGACCTAGTAAAGCTGGGTCGTAGTAAAGAACCTAAAGAAACTAGAAATAATACTACATCATGTAGTTTCATTTAATTGTGAATAATGAATTAACGCCAAATTTATTTCATTTATTTTTGTTTTTAGAATAAATCCAAAAAAAAAGAAGTCGGCAACACTACTGATGAACATTACGTGGAAGGACTAGTAGGTAATTACCGCTTAACTCAATAAATACATGAAAACATTTCGAAGACGACTGAGAACGTATTTGCCAAGCTACCCACATTGATCGTTTCCGCTTCTACGCCCTATTTCAACACTCGTGCCATTTAGAAAGCATGTGCGTTGTATATTTAAATGGAATAAAATGAAACTAATTTGCAGGGTTTTAAATAAATGATTCGCCACTGAACAAGGGTTGAATTCCAATTAGGGTTAAAGTAACGTAAAGGAGTTTTACAAATATAAACTTCATTATTAATTTCACCAGATGAAGCATTGATTTAACCTTTTAAATATTTATTTCGAGTCATCGGTAAACAAATACACTTGTGTACGTATGTATACTTCTAATAGTAACAGCTACAAAATCCTACTGCGATAAAGAAGTTTCCTCGAAAAAATGTTGTTATCTGATATGATTTAATAAAAAGACATTTAATTATTTTTTATTTTGTTAATTATAATTTCAACGCTAATGAGGAGTGAAAATTATTGTTTATTTGCAATATAATAACTGATATATAGTTATATTTTTTCTTTCTTCAATTGATGTATAAGTTATTCAAATATATATAAGATATAGCTATAATGTAAATATGATTTTCTAATTTTCTATGAATAAACAGTTTATTTTACATTTGAAATATAAGAAAATAAAGTAGTTCAGAACAAATGTAGTAGACGTCGCAATTGCAGTCAATGACATTTTCCACAAACTTCTTCACAATTTAAAAAAAATAAGGCTTTTCCAACATAAACAATATATGTGTAACAAGATTTAAATTACTTAACCGAATAGTAGAGTAGGGAGAATAAATCTCTAGTTAATATCTTGTTATAGTCTACCGCTTGTAGCCTTTTATTGCGTATTACTGCTTCAACTCTCGCCCTTTTGAAAACGTCTTCGATTCAGCCATTTCGACGGGGAGACTCTTATTGTACGTATAAGTGAATTCTCCAAGTCTAGACAGCATATTAATTTTGCTTTATACGAATAGATTTAGACAAAGCATTATGTAAATTATATTATGTGGGTATCGTTAAATATAATCTACGTGAAGAGGTTTTCTCATTTTGAAGGTCGTGGTAAATTTATATTAAGAGTAAGAGGGTCTTTAGTTTTGTGATCCTATCTCCCTCCACTTATCTCTACACTCTCCACTTATAATAATTTATAGTAGGCCATTTGCCTCGGATTATTTTTGAACAGATGTTAACAGAAGATAAACCTAAAATATACATATTTATTTAATAAACTTCCGACTATTTTGAGGCCGAAATGAAAAGATTATGACGTCATTATCTATGTGCGTGGGTACGTAGGTATAGATATTCCATCCTAGGGATCAAACTACCGTACCTATATTGACAAATGAAGTATCATTGGATTAGTTTCAATAATATCAAATCACCATGCCTTCTGACCGTTACGTTGTTTCCGATGGAATAAAATAGCATTTAAAACACGTCGAAATGGGTGTTACAAGAATATTTATTATGTTTTGGTTTGAAAATTACTAGGCGTCAGTTTAGCTCAAGTATGTATATGGATCATATGTTCCCCCATATCTTCTGAACTCCTAATTTGGTCGAGGTATCGTTTAATTCCCCCTAATAGCCTGGGTCACACAGGTTATATAATTCAACACGACGACCGTCGAAGGCTATTTGTTAAAGGTTAAGATTATTTATTCCGTAAAATGTTTCATGGCGTGTTTCAAATGAAAATGTATTTAAATATTGTATAATATTAGCAAAAATTAAAGTTGAACAGTTTATTTTAACTGTCATAAAGGATGTTAGCGAAAAAAGGTACATGCAGAAAAAATTCTTGAATTATAACTGGTAAAGTCATAATTTCATTTCCAAATGTGTAACGAACTTTATTTCCAAATTTCTTGCTGTCGTGTTTGGTTTTTTCCTGTTCGGGGATATAAATATTTAATTTTAAATACTTCATTTTTGTATCACAATTTATTGTAACCTTCACAGGAAAAGCAGTATTTTATTTATATTTTTCTATTTGCAAAAATACATTAAGTTTAATCAATGTATCATACTATGTATAACTGTGTATCACACTATAGTCCCTAAGATTTTAATACTCCCGGAATATAGACGGTTTCAATGTATGGTGTCTGAAATTCCTTTTAAAAACCGCCTGTCTACCTTTGTGCAAGACACACTGTCCTAAAGGACGTTTTGTACAAATGTACCATCTTACGTAGGCTGATAGTCATAGAAAAACTCTCAATAACTCTCCAGCTGTGAATTCTTGAGCCACATTTCTAGAAACAAACACTTCTTGGAATGGCTTGTAGTAAAAGACCGAACGGGTGGAAGGCAAAAGAACTCGAGACCGTGAACCAATACGGACAGATCTGAACAAGGCAAAGACGGGATCCTGAATAGCGCGATTCTAATAATTAATATATATATATATATATATATATATATATATATATATATATGCACATATATATATATATATATATATATATATGCACGGGAAGCCATCGATTATCAGACTTGAAGAATGCATAGCAAAAGTGGCAACATACACAATAGCGACAATAAAAGTTTAAGAATTGTTTTGTCATGAAATTTTTCTCGTTTAATTTATAAGAAGCTGCAGTAGAATTATGTGAAAACATAAAAATGAAAAAAATAAATTCTCTTAATTTTTTTGGACGTGCTTTTAGGTGCATCAAACTGGGGGATAAACAATTTTTTTCTCACAGATCCCATTGAATGGACCATCATTTAAAAAATTTATTAAAATTCGATTGAAAATGTTTAATCGCCTACTTTATGCGAGAATGATTATCTAAAATGTTGCGCAGTTTATGTGCTTCTTCATTTTTCCACTACGGATTTAAAAATTTGAAATAAAAACATAGGCAGTTATGGGAACTGCCGACAAAAGTGAAAACTTAAAAGTATGAAGTAACGGTGAAAGAGAATTTTTTATTTTAAAAACCGCGACAAAAATATTATCAAACTACTAGAAATATGTTTTACCACGCTAGTAAGATAACTCCTAAGCCTCTATGAAATACTCATTACATTATGTATTGCGGAGGTGAAATGTTAAAAAAATACAAAATAAATAGTATGCAATTTTTAAACTATTGACACTAATATTGGAAATATTTGAAAATAAATGCTTGGTTTTTTATTCATTTTTCTATATAAAAATATTAACATATTTAGTGCTCACTCTCGTCATCCACAGTTGAAATCGTAAAAAATTATAATCAAAATAAAACACAATTTAAACAATGCGCAGTATACGCACATCGAACTTTCTACCTAGTTAATTTAATTTTACTGATATAGATATACGGAGCACTACTGTCGTACAACACGTCACGTTTATAACTACAGATATACTGCTGTGGCCGCATGTCGGTGACGCGAACTCACGTCAAGATTTTACCCATCCTAAAATCGTCAAACGCGCACGTCATATAGTCGGGTATATAAAATATGTTGATATATATGTTGACTTGTGTTGATTATATGCGTAATAATATGTTAATTATATGCGTATACCTGTGCGCAGGCCACTGCGCTTGTGCCAGTCTATTAATTTATCATTAATTAACTTTGTTTACATTTCGTAACTCAAAATTATTGTCATTTGTAAACCTTTAATATTTATTCATTATTCCCTCAAGTATTGAAGATTATTTAAATATTATTACCAATTTTAAAATAAACGTATCGGAATATTTATTATTACGATATTTTTTAATTTGTCGTTTAGATAAATTATTTTCCCCTTCTTATTAATATTATTAATAATTTATCTAATATTGCCTATTTCAAATTCTATCTTTATGGATTATTTATTATTTGAAATGGCAACACTCGCACATTTCTTGGAAAAATAACGTTTGAATATTTTTGAAAGTTTAGTTGTCTAATAGTTGTCATAACAACTCTCCGGTTTAACGCGTTGCTGGTCATTTGCTAAATCATTTGTTACTTGTGATATCGAGTGAGTGGAATTAGGAATATGTGGTTCTTTAGTGCTGGACTCTTTATGGACATGGTATTAGTATATACCGAATACCATTATAATATTATTGAAGCCCTCAGAATGTACATCGAACGCTATCCAAAACGGCGTCAACAAATTCGAGTTAGTATCAATGCAATACATGAGAATGAGCCCACCATTTCAGTGAAATCAGGTTGTACTTCTCCAACAATATCGATAAATGTGGAAGAAAATGGGCTAATTCGTTTTAGAAGTGAGCAAAATTCGAATACCAGGTGAAAAGTGTTGATAACTTAGATCAAAAATATTGTCCTCGGTTGGGAAAGGACCTTAAGTACGGAGAAGACGCTTTGAACATGGAATTTAAACTTAGTGAAATTATATAAATATAATAAATTCTAAAGCAAAACAATTTGTATTTTATTTACTATGTACGCGTGTTTCCTAATTTTTTTAACCGTATAAGTGACATTATGTTTTGGCCCTTGACAGTTTGCAATAAGTGTGCCACGTTGCCAAACTGACATTAAGTATAAAGGTTATATTGTGTTAATTTAAACATAATTATTAGTTCATACAAAACTTAAACTTAAATTATTTTAATAAATTAGGCCAATAATTTCAAAAATGACCTATTGACCGACTACTTATGACTATAGGACAAATGGTTAAAGTGGCGAAGTTTCCTTACTTGAAATACTGTATATATATATATATATATATATCTGTATATGTATATGTATATATATATATATACATATATATATATATATATACATATATATATATATATATATACATATATATATATATTTATATGTGTGTGTGTGTGTGCAATATAAGCCTTCACTGCTGGCCAAGCGCAACACGTCATACTCATAGCTACGGATATACTGTAATGATCGGTATCTCGGTCACCCGATCCCATAAGATTCCCCCCTACCAAAAATCGCTCAACTCGCTCAAGTAATGGGATTTATTAAATGCTTCAATGCAAAATGATCCAGTCAACTTATCCAGGTAAACAGTTTTCTTTCACCTAGGAGAAATGTTGAAAAATGTACTGGATTTATTACAAGGGGAAGAAAAAATTAATATTAGGGAATTTTCAAAATGTTATATGAACTCGAGTGGACACGGTATTCTACCAGTTGAAGTGTTACTCGTGTTATATCCTTCTTTAAGGAAATAAATTTACTGTAATTGTAATATGTATGTATTTGTAAAATTTTAACCCTTTACCATGAGGGAATATGCTAGTCTGATTTAGAAAAACATTACTACTAGGATTTGATTATAGTTAGTATAAAGTTGAATAAAGATATTTAACAATGATGCCGAAGCTTTATAAGTTATGTAAAATCTTCACAATTTTATTTTTAAAATAAATTTGTCAAAATTTAACTTGCAGATTCAATGCTGAGTTCAAAAATGTAAGCTTATAGATAACTTGAAAGCATCGGCGAACATGAAAGAAAGCGGGCAGTTAATAAAAAAGAGTATGACAATGAATGAACGTATAATAAGTGTGTCTCGGCAAGTAAATGATCCTGATCTAACAAGGAGACGCTTACAGTCATCCATAGCTAATTTGAAATCAGTAGAGAACCTGGAATCATTGTAACTGTTGAAGCATAAAAACATCAAAATTTTCTTTGTGATGGTTTCCAATAAAGATAAAAATTCAAGTAAAAGGACAATACAGCATAGGTAATAAATGTACATAACGTTTTTATTTGTGTTCAGAACGAATTCACCACAGTTTCTTTGAAATTCGCCTCATTACTGTATGCCGTTCGGCCAAGAAGCTGTATTCAATAATACTGAATTCGCTGTCACCAGAGATAAAAGTAAAAAATTAAATTAATGTCGAAATATTCCAGCTATGAATATTTTTAGTTAGCTTACTTTATATATATACATATTCTCCATCATTACATCATTTTTTTCTTTTTCTCCTTATTCAATATTGGCTTTCCGACAATGTTTTCATTCTATAAGTCATTTTCTTTGTGTTATTATTCTTATTTTTTGGCAAAACGAGGATTGAATGTAAGTATTTATGACAATAAAAATAAAGGTAAAAGTTAAAATAGCCGATAAAGTAAAATAAAGTAATTAAGGAAAATATAGTAATTTTTAAAAAAATCTGTCAAGTAAAAGTTCAGAAATGTTAATTTTCTGGGCTTTATTTATAATACTTGCTTGGACGGTTACTGTCTATCCATGAAAAACGATTATTTCGCTTTTTTTATTTCCAAAATCATGATTTTATACGTGTTTGTAATTAAGGCTTAATCAATATTATATTTATACATGCTTTAGTTTTCAAATATTGAATATATTTGGCGTTAATTCTGTAGAACGACGAAACCTAGCTCGTGGTAAAGAACTTAAAGAAAGTAGAAATAATACTAGATCACGTAGTTTCATATAATTGTAATTGTGCTATAGTTTTATTACTTCTTTAACTATATTAGTTTTTCTTCTTGACTGAACCTTTTCTTTGGGACTTTTTAATAATTTTTAAGCATACCTTTTTCATTTGTAATAATTTTTATATATTTTGCCCATTTTTATGAGATTGACATTAATAGATCGATTATGAGTGTTACTGTTTCGTTTATTTTTAAGATATCAAACGTAATATTATTACATTGTATTATGAAATCTGAGCTGAAACATCAATAAAAGATCGAAGTAGTATTTAGTACACGTGCTTTTTAAATTACTAATTGGTAGAAAGAAAATATCTTCTTTACAAAGAAGCAACTTTAACAAGGATTTTTGTTATTTTGAAGACGGTGTTTTTGATAATTCAGTAATTCTATTAATTATTTACGCGATCGTGATGCTAAAAATCTCATATGAAATTTAATATTGCATATGTGATTTTAAGCGTTACCGTTTTTTTATTGAAATTTATGTCGTATTTATCTTATTTCTTCCGTTTCAAAAACTATTTTATGTATTTTTTTATTTTCGGTGTTTTTGAATTTTTTGAGATAATTCTATGATTTGATTACTATTACTGTTTGTATTACACAATACACATTTAGTGCAACAACTTATAAACACACTTTTATTTAAAATTGTTACTTTTTATTTAAAATTGTAACTTCCATTCCATGGTAATTTTTACGGCCCTCCTATTATATTTTTACTTAATTGTAACTGATAATCTCCCATGAATTATAAATCATCCTCCCATAACTTCCTAAGAATCGATTTTCGTATATAGCGCCCGGAGTGAAGTTTTATGAGGAGTCAAATCAGTAGATCAGAGCATTAGAAAAGTGAAACAGTTTGTAAGTTTGAATGTAGATATTCATATTTATATACAGTATTTCCTATTCTATACATTCCAAGAAACTCATAGTCAAAGAATAAACTCCAATAGCACGTTGGAGCTGACACACACAATTTTATTATTTCAATAAACTTTATTATACTGATAAGCAGGTATAAAAAAATTGTTTTCGAATTTGGTTTGTGTTTTTATTTAAGAAGTATTTGGTGTCATGTTATTGCATGCAATTTTGCTAAGCAACATTATGTTTTTTTATATATTTTTAAATTGAGGCCGTGTGATAAGTACTGTAGTGTGTGAAATGAAAGGAAGAGGCGAAAGGAATTGTTTGTGACAATATTTCATAAGAGTCCCGTCATCCGTGATTATGCCTTTACTCTTTCATACCTTCAAGATATTTTCAAGTACCACTCCGCAAATGACCTTAAATTAAGTTCTAAAAGCAAGAACACCCTCCCGACTCATCAGCATAGAATTGCATTCTAGGGGAAATTTTTGCCGTATATTCTAATGTATTATGGAATTGACTGGATGTAAATATGAAAAGTGCGTCCTCTTTGCCTGTGCTTAAAAGTGGTCTGAAATTACATCACCTGTCATCAGCAGACCGAAATCTTTACTGTACCCTATGCTTATTCTTAACGTGTTGCCGTTTCGTTTTTGTTTAATTTAATTTATATTAATAATATGCTTTTCACATAAATTTTGTGTCATAAATGTCATTGATTGACATGTTAGAATTATTTATAGTTTACATAAGTACACTAAGTAATAAACATATTTAAATTAATAATTTATTAATAGTCGGCAAAATACCATTCAGTGGATGAAATTAAAATTAATCCATTGTCTACAAACTGTATGCTGCACCACAAAGTTGCCAGGCGATGCTCGCTTCTTGTACTTAAGTGACTCCCAATTAATATAATCTGGTATTCTGTTGCTGTAGGATATTTGAACTGATCAATAATTCTCTTTGAAATTTGTAAATATAACGTATAATACCTAAATTTGTATACACTTGTGTGGAAAAATACTTATATGGAAGTAAACTTCTTAATGTCACCAGAAAGACAAGAAATATCTTGAATGTACACGATAGGAAAGAGTAGCTCGTAAACTTTCCAACAATATGCCAATACGCGGATCGGAGTGTAAAAAATAGTAGCGAGAACTTAAAAAAGGGAAGCGGTGCAACGCACAACTGATGCGCGGCATCAGCAGTTCGGAGGCGACCCATACTCAATGATAAAATTAATTTTTATATTCAGGTGGTGTGATGAATTGATATCCGGTAATGTGATGGGCATTTTTTTACTGAAACGTGGTGGACATTTCGGTAGTAATGTAAAACAGTCTCGCTTTATTTTTTTCTGACTTATTTGTAAACACAACACAATGTTCAATTTAAATTAATATATAGTCATTATTTGTTTAATATTTATTTATATTTATTTATTCGTTTAATGACTTGTACACAAATAAAAATATAATATACAATAAACACATCTTTACGATAAGAAAGTTATTTTTCATTCTACCCTAAGTAATAAAAGGAATCTTTTGCTTTGAAGTAATGGAAAGACAGAAGCTGATGCCAATGAGTGAGTGTTACAATCGATAGAAGGAAAAGTAAACAGTTCTATTTAACTATGAAGGTATTTAAATGTTGATGAATAGTACACTTCTAAGTGTACTATTCATCAAAGTGAATGAGAGAAGAATGTTTGTATTTCTCATAACAAGCCCTACGAAATTATATCTCACATGGTGCAAAAAAATAAAAAAAATTAAGATATTTATTACCCCTTTTTTAATTCAGGTATGAATATTTTTAAAATGTAAGCTAGTGAAAATGTGAACATTAATATTATTTATCATTGTGCTAAATTTCTACGTCCAACGGTTTCTAAGAAAATCAACAGTGAACAAAGAAAAACGTAAACATATTGTTTATTGTACCCTCGTAGGCATAGCATCATGGTGTATATTTAATAAATGATGACATATATAATCATATTTATATGTTCTCCTCAGCTCATTCGAAGAACTAAGTGACTAAAAGTAAAATTTTATATAAATACAAATATATGTGTATATATATATATATATATATATATATATATATATATATATATATATATATATATAAAACCCCTGGTGCATAAAACAAAGAAAGCAGGTGCTTCATTTGCCCCGCTGAAATGCCTATACCAATATTTTTAAAATTTGTTTCTTACTCTATTGAAATATACGCTACTATGCTTTATCACTTTACCATATTCCAACTTTTTGTATCAAACAATTTTTCTGAACAACGGCTGTGATAGATATACAGTCAGACGGACACGTAAATGACCTTATTTTTATTAATTTTAAGGTTCTTTTTATCTTGTGGCACGGAACCAAAAATATCAATAATCATACATAATGGCGGAAATGATCGTATTATACTTATCAAAAAACAAGTAAATAAAATATTGTTTGAACAAGATTACGTATATAAAAATAAAATCGTTTAATCATTTCACTCAACTAGTATCGTAAAGCTTGTTTCTACAATTCAGTAATATGTTTTTGCTAACAGAGCCTTCAAATAATCGTTATTTCAGTTTGTGATAAGAACGGAAATAAGGATTCTTTTCAAGAACACATTCAAATATATAGCCGCCAAATTTATTAGTATTCGAAGCGTATTTGAACTTAATCATTGATACCTTCATAACTATGAAAACAATATTGTGTTTAAAAGAGTTCTCACTTTCATTTTAAATAGTTTGTGGAATTTGACTATTAATTGAAAAATTTAATAAATTTTGTTTAAAAGTTCAATATGCAAGATTTTATTAATTTTTAGATTCATAATGGTCAAAGAGATCAAAAGAAAAATGGCGTCATGAGTGGGAATTTTTTTACGTTACTTTTATATCAGTATTTATTGAAGAGAGCAATATTATTGGAACTATACCAATTCTTTAGTTTTATTTACATTCATATACATGTTTGTTATTTGATGAAGAAATTAAAAGAGAGATATGAAAGAGAATATTACGCTTTCTGAGTAATTTCCACCTAAGTTTTCTCTTTTCAAACCTTCTGAGCTTTGTTATATTATGAACGCTAAAATTATTTCGGAGGAATATTGTAGCCAAACAATCTTTGTAACTGATTTGACTCCTAACTGTTCCCTTTAAGCCAGGTTAAGAACTAATTGTTTAAGAGCTAATATCTAAGTTTCATACTCAGCTCGTTTCCGCACAAATATAGCTAATCTGTGACGACTACTTCTCAGAGGAGTGTTTCATTAGATATGCGACGTGTGTGGTCCGCCGTGCGGCCCGCTATCTGCTCAAATATTCACGTAGCACCGAATTACCTGTGAAGACTTGTACTCGGGGAACGTAGTTAGGGTGACGTTAACAGTTAATTAATTCATTATAAAGTTAAACATGCCATCTAACTTTGAGGAGTCGGGCGCATCCTCTCGTACTTAAGTTCTGTTTATTTTATTGAATCATTCTTGCAACTTACTCTAATTATATTCATACATATGTACACCTATGTGTAAACTAAAAATATACATATGTGTAAACTAAAAATAAAACTGTTTTGCAAGTTCGTATCTTGAGAAACAAAAACGTAACAGAAAGTGAAACGCATCGGGGGATGATAGGAGCTGACAATTAAGTTTTTCTCTTAGCTGTCAACTTAGGACGCAGTAATGGTAAACCGAGAGTAATTAGTTTGAATTATGGTATACTCTCAGTTTTCATATTTATTTATTGGTGATAAAAGAAAAATTTGAAGTATCAACTGAAACATACAAAGTGCTAATTGATTTT
Organism: Druceiella hillmani; assembly: GCA_039881145.1. Classification (NCBI taxonomy): domain Eukaryota; kingdom Metazoa; phylum Arthropoda; class Insecta; order Lepidoptera; family Hepialidae; genus Druceiella; species Druceiella hillmani. The sequence continues at coordinate 918,121 of JAYKKI010000111.1, read as the reverse complement.
ATGTGTAATATTTTGAGAGAAATTGCTCTGAATGTTCACAAAAACTCTATCCAAAATACATGAGTCCCGGCGTCGTAATTTTGAAAAAAATTACATTAATTTTAAGCCTGTTGAAGACATACTAAGTAATATAATAGGGTGCAGGCTAATAGGAGTTTCATTATTTGTATCACTATCACGTCGACAACGTACTATAATTTTGCATTCGTATAGCTTATATGATGAAAATGAACTTAAATCACTTTCCATTTCGTATTAGAATTGTATTTTCGGTAATTTAAAATATCACCCACTAGGGATAAGAATGTGAATAGTATATAACAAAACACGAAAACATGACAGCCTAAGGCGACCAACTGTAGTTTACAGATTTCTTTATTTTCAAGCAATTTCTTCGATTCTGTGAATGTAAATATTATTTAGCCATTTTAAATGCTAAAATTCAATGCTTTCACAAAAATATTATTTTTAAATTATCATCATTTCAGCTTTTTCCACAAAAGAAAACCTAGGGTTAAATGCTAGGAATCATGCAAATAAAAATTTTGCTTTTATGTATCTTTACTAGCTTACTGAAAGAATTTCGCAGAAAATTGATATTTTTTTAAAATTTCCACCATTTTATAACAAATATATTTCAAGGTAATGCAAAATTATCACTTATAGGACCTTCGAACGACCAGTATTAATTGCCTGTATGAGACGAGAGGGGTCACATGAAAAAAAAAGAAATGCTGAATAGGCATAAGAGGAAAATTGGAAAAAGCATATATATGGTCCAGTCAAAAACAACCAAGGTACAAGGAAAATTTGCATCAACAAATAATTTGATGATCTCGACTGAGAGCAGACTTTAACGCCGAGATCAATAGTGCAAATCTAATGGGTGGAACACGTGGGAAGGATGATTGAATACCGATAATCCCAACAGGTCTGGTAGGGTTTAGAATGAGGGCAAAAGCGAGAAGGATGGTGAGGAACGTAATGGTCGGACGATGTTGTCGACAATTTCATGGCTCTAAGCATGAAAGTCTGACGGAGGCATGCAAGAATCAGTGTCGATGGGTGCAATGAAGGGAAGCAAATCAGAGTCGTTTACAGGGTTACAGGGTTATTTTTAGTACCAACGAAGAAAACAGATTCTATTTCCGTTGGTGATATAGTTTCTGCAGGGTGTCTAATATATACATATGTATGTGGGTGTGTGCATATATATATATATATATATATATATATATACATATATATATATATATATATATATATATATATATATAAATGTATATATATATATATATATATATATATATATATATATATATATATATATATATATATATATATATACGTATATAGAGTGAAAGAGAGAGAAGAGAAAAGGACATATTAATTTGTAATAAAAACAGACCACGTGTGTATCGGAATACGATGAAATTAGGAATCCATAATTGTCTATATCTCTTGAAATTGTTGATGTAGGAATAATTTTATTTTGAGATATCTAGAATTGCTTCAGATTTTTCCAACCCATGATTGAAAAATTACAATTTGTGGTGGTATGGCAGTGAGAAAGAGAGAAATAATGGGAACTCATTTAATCAATCATAGCAACATAATTTATGTACATTTTTATGTACGTAGTGTTTCACCTACATTTCACCTTTATATACATTAAGTTCAACTAATCACGTTAGACATAACATTTTCAACTAAAATTAATGTATATCAAACACTTTTGCTGCCATTTCTTAGCTATGGAGATGTGTAATATTTGAATTTTATTGGGAATCGCGTAAATAAATTATTTTTGGCCTCAGGAAATTTAACCATGTTTCTAATTACAGGGCGCAACTTAACCGCTCAGAGATTTGCTGTCGGCGCAGTCTGTACTTTCTCTATGTTGCCTTTAATGCACTGAAGTATATTATGAAGTAATATATAATAGTAATGTTGTCTTAGGTCTCGATTCTCAATCTTAGATGTGCGTGATTTAGGACTTCGCCTTTCTTCGTTTTAAGGAAACTTTCTGCTCCTGTAATCATATCTCCTTCTATAAATATTTCTCCACTCTTTATGCTGCCAAATTGTGGGATAAGTTAGATCGTGATATCCGGAAGGCATGGTAAACTAAATTGTTTCAGAGTTATTTTAAAAATAAATTCCGGTCGTAATTCTGTTTTGTAATTCCAATTTGTAACTCCCCTTTTTTCTTTCTACGTTGTTCCATCCATAATCCTGTTCCTCTTCTTTATTCTTTTCAGCGTCTTTTTATTTATTACGTTATCTTTTCAACTGTTTTTTCCATTGTATTAGTATTCGTTAAGGATCGTTATTCTGAAAAAGGAGTATACGTAGTTTCTCCAAACGTACACCTAGGCTGCTAGAAGACAGAAGTATTAGAATTATGTGGATTATTTCAGACGTTAAAAAGTAGCAAATATATATATATATGTAGTTTCGCACTGAAAACTAATAAGCATGATTTAATTTTTTTCTTATATGCCCTTACTTTCCAAATTTTTTAGCTTAATTATGATCAAGTTAGCTTTGAATAAAGTCGTAAGAGTGTTTGACAGAGACCCTTATTGTAAGAAAGTACCCATAATACTTTCTAGCAATAATGGTCTCCATATCTTTCTCTTTCTGTCTCTCTCTCTACTCTTCTATAGAGAGACAATATACATTTGCATAAAAAGAATAGACTTACTAAATTCCTCAACATGTTTTTGCATCATAATTTGTGGCCAAAAAAACTTTAATTTCTAGTTACTTCTTAACCACAAACTTGCAACAAAAAAGGAAACCTTTCTTGTTAGGTCTAGGCGTATATTATTCGTTAATAGTTTTAGTTGTATACAAAGCAAATATTTCCACAGGAGCAATGGAGCATAGCTTAATTGGTCGACAGACCCAAGTATTTAATGCTTTCAAAATTTATGACATTGAAATTTATTATTAGCTATGTTAAACTATTATGCTATTTTAAGAATATTACCCTTAAACACAACAACGATAGTTTTGGACTAAAGAAGATTAACTACCTGAACCATTTTTATGCTCCATGTCCAAACAACCTATTTTATTTAACGGCAGCAAGAATGATGTAATAGGTAAAACTAGCATATAAATAATAGTAGTAACGAAGGTCCCTGCGCTTCTATTAATACATCTGGAAGAGTTGAGAATATATAATTTACAATGTCAGTAACACGCCTTTTTGGATAGCTATTTATTTTGTGATAACCGGTTTATGGCAAAGTTGATAAATCTTTAAACTTTTCCAATACGTTAATATAGTATTGAAGTCCTACTGAACTCAAGGAGTGTGCGAATGTATTGAGTATTAATTATGACGGCAAATATTATCTGTAAAATCTTTAGTAGAGCGGCATAATTACTATGATCGCACATAAAATTTAAAAAAAAGTCATTAGTACAAAACTACACTACATATTAATATATTAGGTAGTTTAGGTAAAGGTGATAAAAATAAAACCGAATGAAATATAATTCTTTTTAGCGTTTTGTATTTTGAATTGAAAAACGGAATCCTTATAACTTCAGTAATGTATCGGTCTTTCTACCCTTCCGCCACAGACTATTTTCTTAAAAGCTATGCTACGTGTAAACTTGAAATTTGATAATAAATGTTATTAACTCACATTTTTAAAACTAATTTTTTTAAAATATGCATACAACAATGAAAAAGGCGTGTAAATTTGGAAAAGTTTATGTATCATTTGGAATGGCTTATAAATACAAATATTGTTTCATAGTTTGAAATCATATATTTAAAAGCATATTCTAATAAATGGGCAAAAATGGAGCATAACATAATATATTCCTTATTTTCAAAACAATTGAATCAAAAGTCGTAAAAACAGGGGGTGGTAAAAACTGGAATATTGACAGATTATCCTATATCTTATAATTTGTAAAATTTGCACCGTCCAGCGTTTTGTGTCTGTGAAGTATATAGTAGGCAATATTTTTCGTTACGAAAAAATTATATTTAAATCTTTAAAAGTCTAAAGTTCTACCCGTTCTTCAATGGAGCACTGGAGTTCTTTAGATTTTAAACCTATTTTTTAGAATGAAAATTGGCACTTATTTTTGTAGTAAAAACCAGTGACACATGAAGAGGTGGCTAGAGTGGTTAAAAAACTCATTTCTATTGATGCGATCATGACACAAAATGACGTAAAAGATGAAAAAATTAAAAAGATCGTAATTTATTTCAACTTCTATTGAATTTAAAATTATATTTACATATATACCGTATTAAATAGTGTAAACGCTTCTGTAAAACTAAACTATTTAAAATTTATATCACACTAAAATAATAACCGTTCATCCTATACAAATCAGCTACCCTTTTAATACTGCCCAATTCAAACAAAAAACAAGTTTTTAAGAGCAAGCTTCTGGAAAAAGAAATTTTAATAGATCTGGAAAAAGCATTTTAAGAGAAAAAGCATTTTTAATATGAAGTTACAAAATGTGGTAAATTTAGAACTTAAATTGTTTTTGATATTTGCAATCATTTTGGTTCTTTTTAAATTGCTATCGTGTAATTAATATCGTATGTATTTATTATTTGAATTTTTGTCCTAATGAAAGAATATCTGCTTATGTTAAACCACCTATTATTTACAAGTGTTCTACGTAGTATCGTACTATGAGGGCTACACACTTAGGTACAGAGAAATATTTGAGGATATACATAATGTATTTCTTATTAAATTATCTACAAATATCTTTGGCAGGTGTAGAAGCAACTTCCAATAACTCTGTTGATACAAGGGGCTTTCCTATTATGACAAATTTCATGTTTTACTATCACAAACGAACAGCGGATGGACACGTCGGTGATCTTTGAATGATTCCACTTTTTACTGTTGATATATGGAACCCTAAAAATATTCTAGGGATTAAAAAAGTCAAAAATAAATAAATAAAATCCTTCTTACCTAGGAAACTAGTGTAACAAATTCATAACTTAGAAGTTTTCTTTGATTATCAAAGAGATCTATAATCTCTTTCGACATGTTTAAAAAATTCTTGCGCATCAATTGATGTCCATCATTTTGTTTTTTTTTCATCATATAATTTTGTGTTAATGTATGTTAAATATGTGATTATTGCGATTTCTTTGTAATGATAAATAACCTTAACGAGTAAATTAAACTTGGATTGGGATGTCATAGAAAGCAGTAGACAAATCCGTGAAGGGGCGCCGTACATATTAGAAGGTATTTTCATGGAACACCCATACATCGCGGATATTTTTGAGAGGCAATAAGACATCTAACACCATTTCTTGCCGAAGAGCGTGTCCTGGTTGGAGAATAATGCCTTGTAAGCTTACCTGTTTAATCAATGCGAGAAGGGTGGAACCTCTGCTTTGACTAGTTTAAGAATCTCACGTGACTGAAACAGTGCATATTAAAATTACCTTAATTATGAATTTTAATAGCTTTTTCATTAATTTCCTATATTTAATAAAAACAAATTACAATAAACTTTTTTATGCATAGTTACGGAATACTTATCTAAAAAAAAAATCGGCGTTATGTTTCTTGCACAAATCAGGTTTTTGTAATTAATCTTATTTACTTTTTTATTCGATTCCCATTTCTTTGTCATTAGACGCGAATAATTGTAAGTACAGTTATCAAACATGAAAAAAAAAACAAAAAAAACTAGAAATTTCAGTAGTTACTGTATCGCGACTTTACATCTGATCGAAACTGGGGGCGTGGACTTTCAATATAGAGTTCATGTTGAAAGTACTGAATTTGATTTACATTTAAATATCTTTCTTTTATTGTAGAATATAACATACTATATTTGGAAGCAGACAATGACCTACCTATACCTATAATATAATCGTAAAAAAACTGAGTCTCTCCATTGAATGTTTTTAAGTAAAATTATGAAAGTTCTACCTACTAAAGACACGATACTTTTACGAACAACAATTTTTAGAATGTTTTTCTGCTTGTCTGTTCCACGTTGTGCACGCTAATCTCAGTAACCGATTTGATCAGTGATGTATATAAACTACGTTGGACTAACATATCGGCTTAGTTTCATTTCAATTGATTCACAAATAAAAAAACCATCAATCTTTAGTTTACGTTAGTTGTGCTTGCTAATATCAGAACCGGCGTAACTGATTTGAATGTGGTTTTGTATATAGTGTATAGATAGATATAGTGTATAGATAGGTTACGAATGTAATATACTCATATATGTGAGACAGATAGATACACGTTGGAAAAGGATAGATAAATATAGAACCTTCGAGAGATTAGTTTGGATGATTATAAAAGCCGCTGGAAGTCAGTTATAATAATAATAATAATAGTGTGTAGACAAATCACGAATGTGATAAATTCATGTATATGAAAAGGATAGTTACATATCGAAGCTTAGAAAACATTTTAGAGATTAGTTCGGATTAGTATAAAAGCTGCAGTAAGTCAGTTATAATAATAATAATAATAGTGTGTAGATAAATCGCGAATATGATAAATTCATGTATACAAAAAGGATAGTTACATATCGAAGCTTAGAAAACATTCTAGAGATTAGTTCGGATTAGTATAAAAGCTGCAATAAGTCAGTTAAATAATGATAATAATAGTGTGTAGACAAATCACGAATGTGATAAATTCATGTATATGAAAAGGATAGTTACATATCGAAGCTTAGAAAACATTTTAGAGATTAGTTCGGATTAGTATAAAAGCTGCAGTAAGTCAGTTATAATAATAATAATAATAATAGTGTGTAGATAAATCGCGAATATGATAAATTCATGTATACAAAAAGGATAGTTACATATCGAAGCTTAGAAAACATTCTAGAGATTAGTTCGGATTAGTATAAAAGCTGCAATAAGTCAGTTAAATAATGATAATAATAGTGTGTAGACAAATCACGAATGTGATAAATTCATGTATATGAAAAGGATAGTTACATATCGAAGCTTAGAAAACATTTTAGAGATTAGTTCGGATTAGTATAAAAGCTGCAATAAGTCAGTTAAATAATGATAATAATAGTGTGTAGACAAATCACGAATGTGATAAATTCATGTATATGAAAAGGATAGTTACATATCGAAGCTTAGAAAACATTCTAGAGATTAGTTCGGATTAGTATAAAAGCTGCAATAAGTCAGTTAAATAATGATAATAATAGTGTGTAGACAAATCACGAATGTGATAAATTCATGTATATGAAAAGGATAGTTACATATCGAAGCTTAGAAAACATTCTAGAGATTAGTTCGGATTAGTATAAAAGCTGCAGTAACTCAGTTAAATAATAATAATAACTTTTAATATGAACAGTTAATATCGAGTTAAGAATTGAGAATAAGTTCTAAATAAATACTCGAATGGTACAAAAGCGAGCAGTGAAAACTAGTAAACAGTGTGTTTTTAATATCGAAGTAATGTGTGTTTATACTAAATTGTATGACAATGTTCATTGTAGGTATCGTGATAGTATAATTTTAAAATAAATGGAGTTAAGATGATCGTCGCAGAACCGCGTTATCCAGCAATGTCGCCAATCGCCAAAATTTTCTTATACACAGGGATGAGCATATCTAGATAAATATGTTATGTGTATCCATTTTAACAAATCAAAGGTTTACTAGCAAAATGTAATTTATATTGGTAAAAACGGTTAGGATACGCAGCAACACTACACATATTGTCAAATATTTTTATTACATGGATTCTACATCAATTTTAAGGACTATTTTATTTATTTATATAATATTTTTATGTATTAATAATATTTTCATAATAAAACAAATTAAAATATTTCAATATACTGTTTATTTCGTTTTTGACTTCTTATCTTTAAAGCCAAATATTTTGTCTTGTCCACTGATCACAGAATTGAAGTAATATAAAAAATATCAGCTACCTGTATCTGAACTACTGACAGAGTTTCATTATGGTGGCGCAGATATTTATAAAAATATCAAAAACAGTAAATTGAGCACAGTTTTTAACTTAATTTGGTAATGCTGCTGTAAACAGAAATGAAAAAGTAGTAAAATTTAATTTTTTTTATGTAAAGGGAAAAAAAAAACTATTTGAAATATTCTGTGAACACTAAATAAGAAATAAGTTTGTGTTTTAACATTTCCACAAAGAACAAATAAAAATAAATACATTTATAAAATATTCAATTAAATATAACAATACATAAATGTTAATTGAAGTGAGTGAAACAATTTTTTTTTTAAAACACTTGTAATTAAGTTATAAATCAAATAAAGCTGCAATGGATGACAAGTTAGGTCAAAACAAGGCGCTCTGTTTAACTAAGTTGGTCAAGCAATAAATAAAATAAAATGATAATAACTTTATTGATCCATCTGCTGTGCATGAATTTCTCGAAGCCTGTTCTTTACATCTGAGGGGGCGTGGACATCCAAGGAGTCAAGTGTCACTATCTCTTTATTGTTTAAGTCGCACAACCACCATAGTGGTGCTCTGATGTTGGCGTTTGTTCGTGCATTATCGACATGAAATAAGAGAAGGCTACGAGTTATTTTGTGAGTTCGAATCTTTATCTGACTCAGCAGAGATGGACAGTCATAATTACTTTGACATATGTTGAACATAATCTCATGATTATGTTCAACATCTGTTAGGGTAATTATCTAATAATGAACGTCTATGATAGAGGGCATCACATTTAAAATTATTAAATAATACTTTATACGATAATTTACTGCCACTTATATGGTGATGAAGGAGTTCTAAAATTTTTTTTGTACGTTCTCAATACTATCAGAATAAGTGGCATATAGTGGATTTCAGACAACAACAACGTATTCAGTTTGTGATCTTACAAGAACAAGGTTCAGTATATTTCAGCATTTTTAAATACTTTGGCCGTTCTTAATACGAAGCCAAGCATTCTATAGGCCTTGGATACAATCTGCTCAATATGCAAACTGAAATGCAGTTTACTATCGAAAATGACACTAAGGTCACGCATGCTGTCAACTTTTTTGAGTGATTTACCTACTACGGCATATTTAAAGTTTATTTGTTTTGGTTTCTTTGCGAAAGAGATTGTTTGCACTTCAAGTAACTTAAATGCAGTTTGTTCTCTTCACAGTAAACGTTTATCGAGATTTATCGAAATCAGCTTGCATATTCGAACATTAATGGATGTCTTTCACAAGAGTAAATAGTTTTAGACCGTCTGCATACATTAGGAAATTACTATTTATAAACTCTCTTCTCTTCTGTTATATATTGTAATCTCAAGAATTTCTCGAATATAAAGGATTTACTGACAATACAAAACTACAAGATCTTAATAGACTGTATTCACATGAAAAGTAAACGAGATACAATTAATTCGTAGTAAGAGTAAATTAATAAGTCTTTTTTAAAAAAGACGGATTTTCTTGTCATCCACATTTTTCTAATCTCGGTGTTCATTCTGTGAAGTCATGAATAGACTTCACAAACTTTTTACAAACGCAATCTTGACGTGATGTTTCATCATAAAGTACACTTTAATTATTAAAGTAACACTTTAGTTAGATTACCTCACCTCCATTTGTGTATGTTTTTGCAATCTGGAATGCATCTTATCTTACATGTCTGATATGATTGAACTGGTGCAAAAACCATTATACATTAAATGATGCAATATACTTAAAGAACACTATGCTGAAGCATTTTTCCCATTTAAATACGACGCTTTACAGGATAGGCGTATTAGATTCGAGACAATTTTGCTTTATAAAATGTGCCATAATCATTACGATTGTATTGACATAGTGAGTCAGATGTAATTTCGTTTTTCTGGGAGAGCGACCCACAGCCAATCGTTCTCAAACTACCTACAGCTTTAACCTACCTTCAGATTGCACCAATGCATACCATTGCATAGACTATAATAATTACGACTAAATGTTCTATTCTTTCCAATACAAGCAATCGAATATAAGGATACTATACGATAAGCAGTCCATTGAAATCTTGTGATATTACATTTCCTTTAATGTAATGTTAAATTTCCTTATAATTTTTCCCATGTTTATAGATTTATTTCTCTTTTAGAATTCCGTGCATCGAAAGAAAAAAAAACGAAAAACTCATAAAATTAGCCACACATATGTCTGTCATAACAAATTTCTTCAGAAACCGTTTGAAATAAATATATACAATTTGATACAGAAACATATTATATTAAGCCGCGTATTTTGAAATAGGTTAAATTAAGTACTCAAAAACTCTTGTTCTTTTTAGTTTTACGCATCCTGCGTGGTACGGTGTAAAGAGTTATTTATAAGGAAGTAAAAAATATGTTGTAATTGGCTCTAAGAAAAATTCTGTACATATTTATTATCTTACCTGTTGTATTTTATATCCACAAATAAATGATTATTATTTTTATTATAAATATATTTTAGGGAAAATTTTAATACCACATAAAAATCTTTTTAATTAAACGGTAGAAGCTATATGAAATTAGTAATTTAAAAAAAAAAAGGTGTATTCATGAAAAACCAATTAGCAAGACTTTCATCCCAATCGACTTCAATCGAGAATGGAATAGATATATTTTATAATTTAATATAGAGAAGTACGTAAAGAACTTTAAACTGATATTTTTGTTCTTATTTTTGCAGCCTATTAAAAATTTGCTAAAATAGTTTTCGCAATATAATTCGTAAACGAAAGATCATAAACTATAAATAACTTGAGGTGTTTATCGAACACTTGAATTGCGACGATAAATGAGTATTAAAACAATCTTCTGGTAACAATGCTCTTTTTGAAAAAAACAAATTTAATACTTTTACTCAAGGACGGTAGCACGACTAATTTTGAGAATTACCATCTGATTTTTGGTAAATATACTTCAAACCAGAATTACCAGAAATCAGATGACAATTTTGAAAGCTGATTACACTAGTAAACTATATGTACAGGCTATTCGCTAAGGTAATCACTTTGCATCCTACAAACAAGTTTGGATTAATTCGGAAAATTATTTTAATTATAATTATATTTATATCGAATGAAAAAAGTTCAGTCATATAATATTCCAAAAACAGAAAACTCGTATATCATAAATAGTAAGGTGTATAAGTAAATCATATTTAGTTTTTGCACTACACACACAAATATATATATACATATATATATATATATATATATATATATGTATATATATATATATATATATATATATATATATATACATGTATATGTCATACATTATTGCTCAATATTTACAGTTAGAAATTGTTGAAACTTATCCAACCGCATAATTTCGTTCAATTCACCGAGTATATCCTTTAAATTTTCATTTTATTCGTTCATGTATCTCACGCAACAATAAAGATTCGTGTCATTAATAAAAATAAGAACCAAAGAATACTATTACAGAACAGATTATATCTGAATTCGAGCCAACAGAAGCGTTTAAAGTAATGACCGAATGAATAAGTAGTCAGCAATTTTCTGTTATTCGATTGAAATTAAAATGAATGAGCTCTTTAGTTTCCTCGCTGTAAAGTATAAAAAGGTATTAAAATATTTATTGCTTCCATTTAATATGCCTAAATTTAAATTTTCTAGAAGTGCTCTAAACGAAGCGAGATTTATTATGATAAAGAATATACTGTTATCGTTCGCGGAGCAACTAAATGCCTATCTCTGATTAATTACATGGACTCTGTTTTAGTAAGACAGAAGCAAACTTGTTTGTTGATTTTAAGTATTTCATTTTTCAACTAAAAACTATTTTATTCTAAGACAAGCTGGATAGGGTACAGAAGAACCTATCAATGGAAACTACTCTTATCGACTTATGTTGCGAGAAGAAATGATATTAAACAATTGAAGAATAACCACAAAATTCAACCGGTTCACTCACTTGTGACATAAATAAGAACACTTTCGTAAGTTGTAGGTCCTGAGTCTTGATTTAAAATGACGTTAACTTATAAATAATACAACATTATTTTGAATTAAATATCAGATAATGACGGTTCAAAAAAACGATTAAAAAAATTCAATTTTGGAATTATGCCTTAAGGAAAAATTCAGCTAGTTATCAAGGATTTAGCATTCGAAATAACAAGACCAAAAATACAATAAAGACCTTCAAGGCCGTTAATTTGATAAGCAGAAAGGCGAAAGTCCGTAACGAGATACTTGTCGGAGATCAACAGACTTGTTTCAAAATTAAGATAACACTTTCAATAATTCTTTTAAACATTTTCTGTTGTAGCTTTTCGCTCCATTAATCCCACACGTGTATATGAATATTACTTCCAACATTTTAAACCGTAATTTTGACCAAAATATTTACTATTTATTGTTTCGATCAATATGAATATCAATTTACACAATATCCATCATGAAGTAAATCGAATACTTATCGCAAATCTGAAGTGAAATATCAGTACTCGCTTTCTTCACGTGGGATTTCCGTACACACGTAATCCTTTCATATGTGATTTATTAAATTAAGTTAAAAACTTACACCATTATAAAATGCAATCATTAAGAAAGCAAAACGTTGTCCATACACGGAAATAGACGTGAAAAAAACTTTAAAACCAGGGTACTAACAATTTAAGAATAATATTTTCCATTTTAATAAAATTTTTGCAATCACAATAACATGTGTTATTTTGAAGAGTCCAATATTATCCATACAAAGGATAGCAACTTGTGACAAAGTTTTGGGCAAAGAATAGATAGGATTTGCGTTTCTCTAATACAAAACCAATCACCGAGATATAATTCTTGCAGATCAACTTCATAATCTCAGGATCAATCAAGAAAGAACCATCTGAAGCAAGGTTCAGTCTAAGTTTGATTTGAATTAAATGGATGAAAAAATAAAAACATACACTTTTATTCAATTTCTGTTTTGCCACCCGTTATTTGATATTGACGTTAAACTCGTTTTCTATTTTAAATTAAATTTTCAGGTTTGCACGGTGTTGTGTTTTGTTGTTGTTTTTGTTGTTATTTAACTGTTTTTGCAAATAATTTAATTTTGCGTATATTCATTTATTTACTTTTAATTTAGAAAGAGAGCAATAAATTTGCTGGCAGTATTGATACAAATTTAAAGTTAGTCCAAAACTATGAAGTTTCATGTAGTTTACTTGCTTCGAATAAATAAACTGTCACAAATAAATCCATTTCCATCAAATATTTATTACCCGCTTCATATGTTTTATGTAACTCCACACGTGCTTAGGTGACGAAGCAATCTTTTCTGCTCTTTATGAAATAACAAGCAGACAAGTGACAAGTATTTCTGGCGCTGACATTTTTCCTCTAACATTTATTATACGTTCTAGAAATGTAATACGAGCTGTTTTCAAAGCGAGCTTGTCAGTTTAACGTAGACTGGAGTCGTTATGTAATATTTGTTTGGATCACAGATGTATTTTCAATGCATAAATTTAGTTCGTTAAAATATACTCTTTAAATTGCCATGAAAATTAATTTGTTCACAAAATGTTTCTCTATTACTATCGCCTGTGTAACATTTTTTACTATGTTTTGACTTTAGCGTGACTGGCAGTCAACTGTCATAAATAAAGTCTTCAGTTTGGAAACAACAAAACAGGTAAAAATTTATTTTTTTTAATAATACAAATATGGAATAAGATAAAAGTTATTTATGACATCAAAGACAATGACTGTCCCCAACTCCCGAGGCGACATGATGTCACTCCACATAATTCAATTTTTATTCTCTCCGAGGTCGAACGTATATCTCAATTTTATTCTTTTCTTTAATATGTCTCAGAGTAAAATAGTGCTATTTAATTTGATGTAGATCTTGATTTAAGTCGGATGAATTGGAAGAATTCTAGATGTCAATTTGGTAATTTGATCGTATTTTGAGAAATCCACCGTCATCGTATGATATATTTATCGATAAATTAGTCCCTGTTAATATTACGATGAAAAAGTCACCTTAATATTTTTCTACGAATACGTTACTTTTTAGTACTCAAAAATATATTTAAGTCCACTTAAAAAGTTGTAAATTTTTAATTAACCATTTTTAATTATCATATCCACAAATTAGTTATCAGTGAACAAACAGTTGTTTGGTGTAGTAAATATATTTATCTACTTCCTAGGATTCCGCACCGCAAAAAGAAAAGAGTAAACCTCTTAAAGTAATTCACGTGCCAGTCCTTCATGTCAATTATCTTATAAGGATTCATTGTTTTTCCTTTCCTATGGTTTCAGGCATAGTTTTTCCCAAAATCCAGTTTAACGTAGAAATTGGAAATATCATATTGAAGCACATTTACCTGCATGGGTATCAATTTAAAAAAATTAAAACTCAAAAATATTTAAACAGAAGTTTTGGTGAAGCCAAATGAAGCAATTTCTTTTTAATTTCAAAGTTTCTGCACCATATTAATCGAAAAAGTTATTTAAGTTTGTTAGTTGAGTTATTATTATAATTATATAATAGTACATAATAGTGATTTATTGGCAATAGTTGCTTAATAGTCGTTACGGTGATTACTTTCCAGGGGGCGTCGCGTTTGTTGCAAACGAATATCCCCATTTATCACCAAAACGGTTTTACCGATTTAGGCACGGTTTTCTGCAATATAGTTGGGAATAATCGACGATGGTTGAGAACCATATAAGTATTATGTTAAACGTTATGTTGTTAGCTCACCTGGGGCGCTGCAATATTTTGTTGCAAACGAATGTTCTCATTTATCTCCCAAACGGTTTGTTCGTCGTCGATGTGTGATTCACGTAAAATGTTTCACAAGCGTTGTAATTTTTCCAATATTATTCTATTGTGTGGATTATTGGAGAGTTTTCTTTGATTTATATCAGTTATTACTACGCTGTCTAAAGATCGCCTCCACTTATAACCATATAAGCTGGCCCTATGGCCAATATTTTTTTAGAAGCTTAGTTATTTATACTTAAAAATTTTGATTAAGCCTACAACAGACGTAAACGTTTTAATTAGTTACGCAAAAGTTAGTTCCGCGAAAATACTTTAGGCAGAGAATGCTGAGAAAACTCAAATCATATGAAGAATCCATACTCGAATAATGTGGAACAATCTCTGAATAGGACATTCGGGACTCAGCATCAAGTTTTAGCATTGATTTGAGAAAATCATGAAGAATAGTAAATGGTGGGGCGCACTCTATCTCTTTCAATATGTTTGCTAGGCTTCAGGATTATTTTTAAGGTCAAACACTGACATTTGCAAGAAAACGTTTATAAAATCAGTATGTGTAATTTAGGACAAGAGGATTATATTTAATCTGCCAATTTAGGTAACCATTTTTTTAGTTTTAATTTAATGGGTGGAATTTAAGCATAATTTAAAATCATAAAAAAAAAAAAAATATTTATATATATATATATATATGTATATATATCTATATATATATATATGTATATATATATATATATATATATATATATTCCATCTCCTTGCGAGGTTTTCCATATCAACATTTGTATTACATGTGATGATGCTTAAAAATTTGAAGCCACCAAAACTCTGCAACGGAAACCAAATTTTATACTCCCGAGACTACAGTTTACTTCGTTTCAAGTTTGCTCTGCAACGACGGTAAAGAAGTAATCCCAGCTTGGTTATTATGATGATATACTCTATAATAATAAAGAACATTACTTATAAAAAAGTATTGTAAAAAGTCTAACTTATGTATCATATTAGTAAATACAAAGCGGTACTTACTTATTTGTATTTACCATTCTGCCACCTTCGCCACGACCAATATATGCGATCTAATCTGACTTAAAACCGTGTTTACTTATAACCGCTTACCATTCTATCGCCGTCCCGTTACCACTGATTAGACTCCAATCGGTATCCTGTATAAGGGTTGTATAAGCAAATATGTTCTATTTATTAGATTGCTAAGTATGCAGTGGTAGTGCTATTGAAGTTTTGTTTATATTTCAATATATAGGTAACTGGATTCAGTTCAGTTTCTAAAATTTTCATAAGTTTTTTCATGTCGCTAGCAGGCATATTAGAACATTTTTTTACATTAATCCTTCCTAACTTCATGGCTAATATGTCATGAAGGATTAACGTCAGGAAGGAGATCACGCCATGCCTACTGTAACAAATTCAAAAGTGGTTTTATTTTTTTTTGTTCCTCTTGCAAAGCTCAACTACACAAGTGATTTTCAAGAATATGCAATCGATCAGCTATCCAGCTAATTTTTGTTAGAAAAATATAGCCGTTGTCATGGAGATAAACATAAAATATTTTGTCTCGAAAAAAATTGACCCACCGAAACGAAGCCGTGGAAATAGCTAGTGCACAAGTAAGAAAAATTTATCGCCACAGTAGATATCTCTTTCGCTTAACTACAAGAATTAATTGTAAGAAATATGTTTTGTGAATAAGAAATTCAAAAGTAATACCATTTTGTTATCAACATTAAATATTTATGAAGATTTTCTTACTTAAAAAACGTTCCTTAATTTTTTGGAAAATTAAACAACTAAAGTAAATATTTTGCTTCTATTGGGGAATCAAGTCTTAATTCTTTAATCTGTTTCTATTTTTCTTTGCGTAGCAATATTCAAGAACGTTATATACTTAAACATATATTTAATAGACGAACAAATAAACCATGTTTCAATTTCATTGTATCTCCATTTCTGTATAAGTATTTAATTTCAATTCATTATCGAACCCATTTGGCTGCAATGAACAAAAGAGTTGCATGTCATTGCATTATGGAAGATCGATTGGGACTTAACTAAAGAACTAATTAATAACTAGTCGAATTTCGACAGCAACACAATGACGCACATTAATCAATACCAATCCACCTGTCCATTGTGTAAATATAATTAAAGAAATGCTTTTAATTTTCTTACACAGGTTCCAAATAGTATCTTTTATTAAATATTTATTTTGCGATTTATGAGGATGACGTGCTAGAAATCAAAGCACATCAGATATAAGACATGTTAACAATACACGAGAGAAGCATGAAAGCATATTGTAAAAAATTAATTTATCAAATATTATTGGTAAATTTGATTATTACTTAATAGTGATCAAGTTATAGAACAGCTGAAATGGTGAATAAAATCGACCAGGCACTAATTAGACTCGCATTGTGCGTGCCCCATACAAGCAAAGGTTGTTTTGTTGTATTGTGAAATGTAGAGATTTATTTTTTTTTCCAAATGCGCACCGATACTTGAAACAAATCATAATTTTTCCTATTATTTACAACTATTACACATGCCTTTTATATTATAAATTTTTGTCATAACATTTTTCAAGAATTTTGAAGAATATCTCATAAAAATCTAAGAGAAAATATTTATATTTTACGTAAGTTACTGCTATTAAATTCTTCCAGAATAAAGTAAAAATATAATTAGTATATACGTTAGGATATAGACAGCGTTTGTTTGAAAACCGCATAAAAATTTGATAATTTCTTTCCTGCATTTTGGTTTCCGATCAAGGGTTTTTTAATATAAATAAAAAAAAAAGAAAAAAAAAAAGATATATATATATATATATATATATATATATATATATATATATATCTTGTAATTAAAATTTTATGGTATATATTAACCTGGGTATATAATATAATATACAATGAAATATAATCGTTAAAGTATGATAATTGTAAATCTTTTTAGCGAATTTTCTGTAACGTAATAACGCCGTTTACGCCGCCCTGATGTCGGGAATTTTTTAAAATTTCACATTATATCCATCAGTAATGCAACGCTGATGACAAAAGAATGGATCATACGAAATTTAACATTATAGACAATATTGTGTTGGTTAATTGATGTGGTAAGAATTTTAACACTATAATAATTTTTTGATTTGATCTACGGCAAAATATTTAGGTTTTTATTAAAAAATTAATTTTTATTCTCAATATTTTCAGTCATAAATCATTACATTCCGCTGCATCTATTGGTAGCCGTAAACCTCTTGTCAAATCGTTTAACATTGACTGAGCAAAAATTATAGATTTTCTGAAGAGTGTTCAAATTCTGGACTTTCATGACCTTCAAAACCAGGACTTAATAGGAACTGACTCATCTTTATTTGATTCCCAAAGTAATGGATTATTAGATACACAATTATTTTTTAGAATTTACGTTATATATTTTCACATTTTAATAAAAAAATAGGAGTCTGGGTGAGGTTCTAAGGTTCTTTCCATTATATAGGCTTGGCCCTACTAAAACTATTCTCTTTGCCGTTCGACCATTTGCGATTTAGTCATAATTACTCAGTGAGCGTGATGAGTTGTTATAACTTATTTATAAAATTAATATTATTTAAATTATTTTATTTTGTCTGTTACACACCATTTTTGTATAAAGGTATATGCATTATCGACCTTGACTCCAGATATAATTAAATTTCCCGAAAAAAATATTGAAAACCAAATATCATTTCAATAAAAAGACAAATTACAACAATATAGTGGACTTACTGGACTGATTGGCGCTATAGATTGTACTCATGTATAAACATATTTTATCTACCCTCGGAAAGCTTCACTAACCTTTACCTTCGGAAAGCATCACTAAGCACGTGTCAAGTGCTTAGTGAAGCTTTTTAAATAAAAAATAATATTTTTCATTTAATATTGAGGTGTGTATGGATAAAGTTACAAATTCTTCGTTGTTAATTATATATCTGTAATGAATTAATATTTTTAATAAATTAAGGCACTTAAACATAATGCTGTATTTAACATGCAATATTTGTTATTTTTCCCAGGCAGTAGTCGGTGCGCGTGTAGAATTTCTAGACATAATTGCAAGACATGCAGGTAGCATGCATGATAGATGCATATTCCAAATGTCATCGCTCCTTATTAAACTAAGAAATCTGACATTGGTTTGCATTTATTAAGAGTTAATGGATATATCCATGCCTTCCATTTCTTTTAACACCTTTATTTACTTTTACTTTTATTAAATCCTCTGAGACGCCGTGAGGAGAATTATAATAAACCTCACATAAAAACAAGAAAAATAGTGGGAAGAATGTTCGGCTTTTGGAAGAAGCGACTCCATATTAAAATATTATTTATATTTTATTTATTATTTATATCTCCTAGCGTCAACAAAAGATGAAATCGAGTCTCTCCTACGACGACTGGAGACCACAGCATTGGAGTTCGGGCTTACAATCAATCGCGATAAGACTAAAATGATGATTGTAGATCGTGCTAACAATAACTAACCGAACATCCAAAATATAGCAGGATGCCAGGTAGTGAAGAGCTACGTATATCTGGGCTCCACTATCGCTAATGATGGAGGATGCGAGGATGAGTTTCGAAGACGTTGCGCCGTGACGAGATCATTAGTGGAAAAACTCACAAAGATCTGGAAAGACCGCAGAATAACCAGAAACATAAAGGTTCGACTTATGAAATGCCTGGTCTTTCCGATTTTTCTATATGGAACTGAGACGTGGACGCTGAGGGTGCAAGACCGCCACAAAATTTACGCGCTGGAAATGTGTGTGTGCTGAAGGCGTTTGCTTAGGATCCCATGGACCGCGCACCGAACCAACGTTTCGATCCTCAAGGAACTTAACATCAAAGAGAGATTATCGTCGACTGTTCAATTGCGAATCCTCAAATTCTTTCGACATGTCACCCATAACGAGGACTCCATGGAACGACTGATGGTGCAAGGCAAAGTCGAAGGCAAACGATCCCGCGGACGCTCTCCGACACGGTGGACAGACCTAATAAAATCTGCGACGCACTCCAGTGTAAATGACTGCTCTCACTCCGCAAAACACCGAACTACATGGCGTCACATCGCGAGGGTGGCAGTGGCGAAGGAACCGGCCGAATCATGATCACGACCACTCTATCAAGAGTGCACGACTAAGAAGAATTGATATTAATTAGATGTGTATTATATTAATTGGATGTGTGTTATATTAATTGGATGTGACTGTGTACTTACCCGGTTTATTATTACACTTGCGTCATTTGTTTTCAATGAAGACTTAGTAAGGTAAATATTATTAGTGATATTTTATCGGATTCAATATTATTATTTCTTTTGCTATTTTTATTAATTTTGAACAGTATTTATACTTTTATAAACAACTTTTCCATGTTTATTATATTACAAAAGTACATTGTATTTTTTTTATTTGTATCGGTGTTCTTTTTCAACTGAAATGACATCAACCATAACTGATATTTATATGCATTGAAAAGGTTGGATACAAATGATGAGAGAAGCTACATTAAGCAAAAATTCTGTCATTGAAATGTAATGTATGGTTCAGTTTGCCCATAACTAAAACAAAAACCTGTATTAAATTAGTTTTGAATACATAATACAAACGGTTTTTCATAGGGTTTCAATGTGAAAATCCTATTGCATTGGTTAATACATCATTTTGAATATTTGTTTTACCAAATTGTAATGTATGCTAATAGATCCCTATTAACAAAAGCTTGATAACATAAATGACACTTTAACAATTAATAAAAAATTACCATCATTTTTGCGTAAGATCAAAAATGTAAACACTAACATTTTTTAGCTGTGAAATGTTTTAAACAACATGTTACACTGCCTTTCTATACAAAACAAAAAACGACTATATGATTTATTATTAAAAATTTAACTGTCTGTTGTGAAATATAAAAGGCATAAAAAATTATAAAGAAAAAAGTAATGAAAATAAAAAGAGTACAAAAAGTAAAGTAAGAGTACATAAAAAATAAAATAAAAAAAAAACATTATTTAAAAACACACAAATAGAATAAAAATATATAAGTAGAAAAATAATAATTTAAAAACGTATTTCATTTATTTTTCAACTCTCTCTCTCTGCAACTTCAGCACGAGTCTTCGTTTCTCGAACTTGACTTAACAAAATTTCCTTGCGGATTTCATATAGCTTATCTTCTCTTCGTTGTCTCTGCTCCACTCATGCCTACAATTTCATTTAATTATTTCGTCTAAAGCAACTAACGTTGTCTGAAAGTGGGATGGATACCCGAATGCTGGCTGCTGGTGCATTCTGCGTATTGTTATATTCGTGTCTACGTCCAACATGGTTTCTTGTAACTCATCCCTAGGCTGACTAATAGGAATACCATCCGTTGCCTCGGACGATGTTGGCGTGGTTTTGACAAAAACTTCACTTCTGCTCGTCGATTTTTGCTCAGATGCTGTAGATAATTGACTTATTAATTCCATGTCAATTCATGAATGTTACAAATTTACAAATTTTTAATTTCAACACATTTTTGCATATCACTGAGAGAAAATAAATTAAAATTTTAATCCAAAAGTTCTTAAATGAATTTTACAATTTGTAATTTTAAAGGTGATTAAATTAGAAACTACTTCCGTTTATAATAATGCTTCTTCAGTATTAAATATAAATTCGTATAAAGTCCACTTCAAATAAATCAATCTAAAACCTTTAGTGCCCTGTTACTCTATTAATCATTTTCTAAAAAACACGATAAATAAAATATGAATTTCACACTTATTTACCTCGATAATATTAAACACGCAGTTTACCTCGATAAAACTGCTGCATCTTGGTACTATTAAGGAAACGACGGGGTCAATTTGGATGTCACTAATCGCGTCTCCTCGGACGGTAGCCACTCGCTGCTGTCTTTCTCCTACCAACTCTTTTCTCTGCGTATTTTAAATTTCAACACATTTATGTATATCAGTAGAAAGCAAATAAAATAAAAGTTCAATTGAAAGGTTTTTGAAATTTATTTTACAATTTGTAATTTAAAGGTGATTTGATTACGAACTACTTTCGTTTGTAATACTGCTTTTTCGGTGTTAAAAATACATTCGAATACAATTCATTTCAAATAAATCAATTTAAACACTTTCGGTGCGCCGTTATTATGTTAATCAGTTTCCAAAAACACTTCAAATAAAAAATTAATTGTACACGTATTTATCTCAATTATATTATACATCTCTACATCTACATCTCAACTCTATTAAAGAAACGACGGGGTCAATTTGGATGTCACTAATTGCGTCTTCTCCGTCAGTAGCCATCCACTACTGCCTTTCCCTTGCAAACTCTTTTTTTAGCTTGGCTTTTGTATTAAGACAAAGTCGGCACAGTTGACTTCCTTTTGCTTAAAGAAACAAATAAAGAGCACGTTTCTTAGCACATTATTTAAAAAAATAAATTAATGCTGTATTCTATTTTAATTTTAAACGTGAATATTTGATTGTATTTATCCTTTTATTAATAATACCATTAGCATTATATTTATCGGCAACAGCATCCCAAGCCTTTTTTTTTCATCTCCACGTTTATTCCGTCAATAAAATAATCTCAAAAATACCCTTTTTTTAATTTAAAAAGGTTATATTACGTTTTTCAAATAATAATGATCAAATTTAGGAAGAAAACGTTAATATAGTAACATTATTTTGCTTTAAAGCTATGCAAATATGTATATATTTATACATAAATATATATATATATATATATATATATATATATATATATATATATATATATATATGTATATATGTATGTGTATATATATCTATATATATAATTGTTTAAATAATGTATATTGGTATCATGTAATTAATTTCCCTACCCTCTGAATGATATATTACATTCAAGTAATTCTGGACTACTGTTTTTGCTAAAACTAAAACAGGGCTAGCGTAGTGTTCATAATTTTCATTAGGAAAATTTTTTAAAAACATTTTCTTAAATGTTAGAGAAATATTTTTTATGAATGTTATCGTCTAAACTTATTTTTACTAAAAATATAATTGGAACATGAATATGTACATAGTCAATGTCTATCGGGTCACCAGAAATTGCAGGATCTACATTAAAGAATATACAAGCAACGTGTAATTAATTAAAGTTTCAGCACACGTTCGTAGAACATGTACCTAATCGTTAATATATTTGATTCAGTATGTCCGATCGTACAGTTGTCAATAAATATTAATGTAAAATAATATATTCTTTATGCCGCCATCATCAGGTTTTTTTACTTAAAAATTTACAATTTGGATATTTTATAAATAATACTTGTTACTTATTCAATGTTAATTTCATCAAAATGTTTTGAACAAGTAGACTATATTACTTTAATTCCCAATTTTTAGTTGCATCTGTTTTAATCAATTTTGTTTAAGGTTTTAGTCTTTGAAAATTTATAAATAAAGAATGGATAGTCGATTTATTCGGGTATTAAGTGTTAAAAAAAATGCTTCAGTATAATCTTTCACATGGTATTGATACATTTATATAATTTGTTTACCTGAATGAGTCTACCGTCAAAAACAAAATAAATTAGATAATATAAAAGAAAATTTGAAAGCAGTCTTAAACTGCAAATGATGTATATAATAATAAACTATTATATACCTTTAAGGATGAGAAAGTTCATAATCGAGGCAAATTTTAACTATCTTTAAATCCAAATCAATTTTACATTTTTCGGTTAAACAAACGCAGAGTTAAAATAAACCGTCATGGTACTCTTAAATTGAGATATTTATGACATTTGCAAGTTGTTTCTTATTGATAATGTATTGTTCACCTAACCTGTAGTTAATAGATACTTGTTTATTTTTAAAAATCCTTTCCTGAACCTACACATTTTGTTTCGACGAAATTAAAGGCCGAGTTTCCTTACATCATTTCAAATGGTAATCGAAAGTATAAAATTAATAACTTTATTTTTTTAAATTTTACTTCACGCCCTTGTGCATCTACAAAAAGGTTAACAACTTACAAATTTTAATAACTTTATTAGATAAAAATACATACACAATAAATATAGAAAAACTTAAAGTTGAAGCAATCAATGTTATATTTTTCGTACCCGTGAATTTCAATACCAAATTCCTGTATGAAGCGCTATCACATATATAGTCACAATATTTCTATTTATATAGCAAAAATATTACTAATATTTGTAAATTGTTTAAAGGAAATAAATGTGCCTTAGCGTACAAGTCTTAGCGCCCTTGCGAGGGTTCCGTAGTGCGAGCTCTACTAGAACTTAAAAGGTTTCTGTATTGTTTCTTTTTGATGTATTTATCGGTTTTATATTTTCAACTTTTAGTAATATTAGTGAGAATTAAAAGACAAGAGAAGAAAAAATATATAACTGGCTGCATGCTTGTAAACAAAAGCACACAAGTAAAGAAAAATCTTTTTCACCATCCTCCAAGAGCTAATATATTTTAAAAAGAAAAATACAAATAAAGAATATGCGTATTTTTAAAGTTTTATTTATTTTTTTGTTAATTTGAATACATAATTAATTTTCTTATCAAACGCAAAATATTTAATTAAATCATTGTCGGCCCAAGTTCTACAATAGAGTAACGGTATAATTTATTGTCACAAAAACCCCTTTATACAATATTTTAAATACTATGTAATTGAAATTTAGGTAAACACTAGAGCACGTGAAGCGATGATGCATTGCAATGTAATATTTAAATTTGTTCGGAGTTTTATACACTATAACCCTCAAAACGAAAGAGCGTTCAGCAAGTTCAGTATTACAATTGGCAAACATTTCCGAGGACGATAAATCAACAAAGTTTTAAACTAGCAATAAAAGTAACTGATAGCAGCAATGTTTGCGGAAGGAATCCTAAACCGCAATAAAACTTGCGAGAAATGTAAATTATGCCACCGCACACGTCCGCAGCGGAAAAAAAACTCAGCTAATCGAGAGACGTGTGTTGTAGTGTTTGTAATTTTTATCTGGAGGGGAATGTTATCTTTACATGTTTGTAAAGGCAGAAAATTAAATACAAAGTAAACTTTTCTTATAAACGTGTAAACCCTGTTAACCTGGAAATTAGGGAAATTTAGTCAACATTTTTTATTTTTCTCAGTACACTTTTTGGTTAATACTTTGGAAATAAGATTGGTGATAACATTTAGTAAAATATATGGAAACTAAAATGTATCTATATAAATGACTTCAAAAAGGATTTAGGCTTTTGTACTTCCACTAAATGATGAAAGTACTATGTTAACATCCAGAAAAAGGAAAATGAGGAAGGAAGGATGTTTGAAAGTAAATGTTCTTGGATGGGCGTGAAATCAAGTCGGAATCTGTGTATGTAAGTATATACGTACGTATGCGGACTTATAAAATATTCAGTGTATATCTGAATGACCACTCATTTTTTTATGCGTCACCAAAACAAACAAAGCAATAAGTTTCCGAGTTCGGAAACCATACTTATGTTATGGTACTGAAAAGTTTAAACTTATATCCTACGAAAAACTAAAGAAATAGTGATTGGATTGTAACCGGGCAAAAGTCAGACAAATATTATTGGTTCATAGAAATATCCATTGTTGTTATTTATAACCGTAAAAGCATTTCCCGAGGTAAAGGCATAAGCGGATTTATTTTCCATACATTAGAAAAATACTGGCAAGCCAAGCATGTGGAGCGAGTGGGTCTTTTGCTATGGTTATATTGTCTAGTAGCTCGGATTCTAGAGGTTATTATTTTCTGTTATAACTCGGATAAGGTACTCATGATACGAAATTGCACAAACGTCCGTTCGCGATAAAACAGGAAGTTCGTTGAGGTGATATGAAATTTTAATTATATTATCTATTATACATTTTCTACGTATAACATAATTTTTGATTGGTATGATTCGTACGGAGGAAAATTTGGTTTGGTTTTTGTGTTAGACATGAATGGACGAAGTTCTGCGTGAATTGTGTTTTTTAAACACTGCATGCAGGTAATATCGTTAAGCTAATGCTATTTTTAGGCTAGTTTTTCACTTTGTTTTGAGGGTTAAACTCCTCAAGAAAAAATATAAACCTTTTATATTCATTCACGTATCGTTGTCTATCTGCTCTTTTCCTTTGAAACCACTTGAAGTTTAAAATTACAATTTGGCATAGTTATGCGGATTATTGACCCATGTCGTATATTTTGTAATCGTATGAACTTAAAATATATTTGTCTAAGCATTTCGAAAAGGACGAGTTGAATTTTAAAGATGTCAGATTTACAACGATTCCAGAAATATATTTTTCAAGATTTTAATTTATGATAATTTTCTAGACTAGGGAAAAGGTTGAAAATGCCATAGCAACGATATGTCCACCTCCCAATCACACAACTGATAAAATTAAAATTATTATAAAGTAATGCAGAGATTTAAATAAATTTTATTGAAAATCGAGCCAGCGTCGATTCCACATCTTACATTTTGAGAAATTGACGGTAAATCTATACCTATGAAATATATACTAGGTTTTTATAGTGGAAAATAATTTTGTTATTTGCAAAATGTTTAATAAAAAATGTTATATATATTAACGTAGTGCGAGGTCTACTATTTAGCAATTTTATTTCATAATTAGCTGTGTCTTAACTTTGTTCGCGTGAAATTCACTAAAGATTATTGTTCAGAATAACCATCATACGTAAAACTATTGACAATGGATGAAAGATAGACAAATAGCGACACAGCAGAGATTTGTTAAAAAAATCATTTCATTTTCTATGAGTGTAAAATTTATAAATACCGCTAATACGTAGCGTGAACTGTAAATTTATTTTGCAAACATTATTATTAAAATTTATAAATACCGCTAATACGTAGCGTGAACTGTAAATTTATTTTGCAAAATTTATAAATACCGCTAATACGTAGCGTGAACTGTAAATTTATTTTGCAAACATTATTATTAAAATTTATAAATACCGCTAATACGTAGCGTGAACTGTAAATTTATTTTGCAAAATTTATAAATACCGCTAATACGTAGCGTGAACTGTAAATTTATTTTGCAAACATTATTTTTAAAATTTATAAATACCGCTAATACGTAGCGTGAACTGTAAATTTATTTTGCAAAATTTATAAATACCGCTAATACGTAGCGTAAACTGTAAATTTATTTTGCAAACATTATACGACAAATAACAGCTTAACAAATTTTAATATTTAGAAACAACATCAATGTAATAATCCACAAAATCTGCACTATCACAAAAACTATGAATGCTTATGAATATTATTATTATTTTTATTATCATTAATATTCTATTTTTTATTTATTTTTTCAATACCTCTGAGCATAAATTATACAACACTTTAATATTCGCTGGTCACAGTATCAAATAACAATTTATCTATTAGCATAAATATTGAATATATTTGGCGTTAATTTTGTAGAAATTCATTATTCACAATTAAATGAAACTACGCGATATATTATTATTTATACTTTCTTTAAGTTCTTTGCCACCACCTAGGTTTCGTCGTATTACATCTTCAGGTGGGCTATTAGCAAATCTTTGCTAAAGTTTACTAAAACGTTAATGTATGGCGTTGGCAGTACCAAAATCGTAATATTTACCCAGTCAGTTTTTTTTAACTAAAATATTCAGATAAAGCATATCCAATATGTTGCTCGAGGCTATAAACTCTTGCGTACACGTACGTACGCGTGACTGATAAATAAATTAACACACGGACAGACGGGCAAAATTCTTAAAAAAGATTTTCTGGCTACCGTTATCATTTCATATGCTAAATCAAATACTCTTTTTAAAATATTTTCCGTGTATAGAATAAACTTTGTTAAAATTTTAGTACATGTATAGATTTTGACTTCAGCAGTTCCAAAGATATGAGAGGACAGGTTTTTTGAACATATTTTTCAGAAATATTTCTCTAGAAATATTTCAATAGTATTATATTTCTCTAGAACTATTTTGATAATATTCCAAAAAACATCTCCTTAAAAATCGCCCTGATTATACTTTTTTGTGGTATTAGAGGACATAGTAAGCAACATTATATAGTATTTCTGTGATTGTACCTCTGCATGAACTATGAAAAAAAATTGGATTTTTCATTTTTTTTAAATAGTAAATACAGTTGAAAAATTCTGCAAATTTATAATCCTAATACCTAACAAACCCTTTTAATTTTATTCAGTTAGCTACTATCGTTTTGCACTTAAATTTATTTTTAATAATACCTGCATATATATGAGCAATTATCTCAAGAACGCCGGAAGATCAGAGGCTAATTACATGTCAGTGGTAGCTCTATTGCTCACCGACATCCTAACACAGGCTATTTTGAAAATAGCTCTCTGAGGCCGCTGACGCTATCTTATCCTGCTAGACCCTTTCAACATAAAAATCGTTAAAGGTTAACTGTTGTTATATATGTGGATTTATATGCTTTATCACTACAGTTTTCTTTAGTTTCGACGCCAAACCGATTTTTTAGTGACGTTGATAAATGAATGGACAAAAAATAGAACCAATATAATTTTGTCATTTCGATCTGATTTACTGATATACGTATATGAAATACGCCAATGCACCAAAAAGAAACTTTAGGTTTTTATGGACCACCACTTGATATTTTTTAAACCTATGAAATGTTGATTCATTTCAAGTGCGAAATAAAGAAAGTGGCGACGGTTTTGAAAACTTATCAAGCAACAGTTGAATAATTTTTTTACAAACTACATTGAATGGAGTGGCTTGATACAGATATTTTAACTTGCAATCTAATAAGGTACGTACATTTTTTGACAAGGTGATTACGGTGGCTTTCACAAGATATGAGTCTACAAAGCGTCAAGCAGTCCCCAGTCCCCTCCTCTAACTTTTTGACTATAATAGTTAAAAACTTTATAATGTTTCAATGTTGTAAAATCAATTTTATAGTCTAAAGTCAGAATATTATTACACAAAAACTAAAAAAAAATTAAAAGACACTAATTTCTGGTTACTATATCGGATAATAAAATTTTCTCTCTTAAAAAAATATGTATAAATAAAAAAATCTTAAAACATACTGCAATTATTTTTGAACTGGAACTAAGAATTATGGGAGAAAGTATTTTGTATCCCAAAAACGAATGAAATGTGGTCAACTATTTTTAAACCTCGCATTGCTTTTAATACGTGACAGATATGCGGTTATGAAGAGTTACATAACGATATATATATATATATATATATATATATATATATATATATATATATATATATATATATATATATATATACAGTGACGTATGGGGGTGCGAACTATGTAAAACACTCCAAGAGGGACTCAAGGGAGTTGTGCATTTTTTTATTCTTCTTTCTTTAACAATCATTAAAAATAGTTTTTTAAAAGTTTACTGAGGTTTAAATTTACTTACTGATTACATTTATATTATTTCTGTAGTTCAATAGAGAAGCACCTGATTCTTTTTATCGTTATTTTTTTTAATCAAAGATGAAGATAAAAAGAATGAGGTGCTTTGAGTCGTGCTGTCGCAGAGGAAAGAGATTCTTGTAATTATTAGTAAATGTATGTAATTAATAAATGACTATACAAGATAAAATTATCTTTGTCTTTATTTTTGATTATATAGCGAAGATAAAATTAGGATACGATATAAACTAAGTCACTCCAGCTAGGGATGTAAAATATTAATTACTCTAAGAGGTAACGCGAGTAACGCTTTAATGAAAATGACACTATAAAGCCGTGCATTGTGTATATGTTAGTAATTTCAACAAAAAAAGAATTGTAGGTTTAAAGGAATTAATAAAAGTATATAAAAGAATTATCTATGTACTTATATATATTTCAATCTGTCTGTATTTCTATCTAGTCATTTATGACTTGAAAATAAATGACTTGCTTTTAATATTTAAAACATTTATATACACACATATATACATATATACATATATATATATATATATATATATATATATATATATATATATATGTGTGTGTGTGTGTGTGTGTTTGTGTGTATGGGTGTCCTAGAGTGTAAGCAAGCAGGAAATGCTATGAACGACGAAAATAGTGTCGCTGAGTCGCGAGAAGCGATTCTGTAAATAAAAAATTGGAAACATTACTGAATACTTACTGGAATAGAAAATATGTGTAGTATGAACATTTCAATGTATTCAAAAATGTGTGATGATACTTTGTAACAGATAAAATTATGATAAGATACATACTAAGACAGTCTAACTGTGGTAGATAGTCTAATTCCTACGGCGGTGGAGTTCCGGGCAATTTCCGATTAATAAATATAATATAAAAATTTGTCTCTTCAGGATGATGGTAGAATATAATGAGTTTAAAACAGAATAAGCACTCCTTTTTTCCCAGATATACTTTTATTAATTTTTTTTCAATCCAGGCAATCAGCTAGTTTGATTTAATTGTTTCTACACTATTAGTAGAAGTTTCAATGTAAATTTATACTATTTTTCCCGCATTGGCGTTGCCGTCGTCTCCTGTCTATGCGCTTTTAGGGATAGTGATTTTTTAAGGATACGCCTTACAAATATTAGGGATTTTTTAAGGATACGCCTCACAAATATTAATATAAGTCTGTACCCTGAATATTTTAATGTTTGATAGAGAAACATTTTCTAGACTTTTTTTTCCATAACGATGAAAACCACATAAAATTTATTCAATAAAACTAGCTATAAACTAATACACAGATGGTAACGTCTATCTGCATTGCGATTTAAAAATGTATCGAATTATTATTGAATTTCTTTTTCTTTGCAAGTTCATTCACGAAGTTTCTCTTTTTATCAAAGTTTCGTATATAATTTGACGGATTATTCAGTTTTAATTAACTCTTGAGCATCCTAGGTCTAGATGTAGGAGAATTATCAGAATTTTTCCATACATTTTCGTACTCGGAGAATATCTTACCACTTGCTACCGAAACTACTGAACCAACAATTCTAAAAAACCTTGTTGGTTGAATCTGACTAGAATATCACGGAGGAACTGTAGCTGTTATTCTAGATCTTACATTTTTTTAGAATTTCAGGTTATTTCTACACCTATTACGGTGTATATCAATAACATAGAAAATATTTTTTTAAACGTGTATTAACTATTTAAAAGAGACACTGTGTTCCATTAAATATATTACTTAGTTCTAAGTTATCATTATGTGTATCAATAGATAGAATATACATGTTGCGACACCTAATCATGTCGAACTAAATTTTTATTTAGTAGTAAAAAAACAAAGAATTTCTCCCTTTGATTATTGTACTATTTCTATGATAAAAAAATATTATGCTTTATTTTGAGTTAATCAATAATGTACATATACCAAATTTCACGAAAGTAGACATAGCTCTTTTAAGCGTCATAAGTTAACAAACAGTAATACAAGGCACGTGTATTACTGTTTGTGTTAGTGCATTACACGAGTAAATTCAGAGAGTGAATTTATTCCGCCACACAAGCTATGCACATGAAGGAAGACTAACGAAAATTAATACGACGTTAACAAAATTACACCAATACTTACCTTCCAGTGTTCATACGTGTGCATGGTTTGTTAATAAAACATATTTTATATTAGTGTTTAAAATTTTTATTAGCAAAAGAAGACTTTTTATAGATAAGTTGATAGAATAAGTTGGAATATAAAAAAAATAGTACAATATAATAATAGTAATGCAGATTTTCTTATGTCTGGATGTTAAGTTTGTATCAGTAAAAATTTTAAAATATTTTTAAGTTGTTTTTTAATGCAATGGTTAACAGAGAACTAACTCGTATTGTTTCTTCATCCTTAAGAAAAAATACATCAAAATCAGCTTACTGGAAATTTACCGGGCTTTTGTTTCTTCAAGTTCTTCTTCAATAAGAGATTGTTTCGAATCACTGACAATTATGATCTTTTATTCTTCTATCTTCTGGTTCTTAATTCGTAAAATTTTACGACCAACTCATTTAGTATTTTTTAATCTCTACCACGAAACTAAATGTTTTATGATGTAACTTTTGAATATTACATTTTGCGTGGATGTCAAAAAAGTTTACATTGAAAAATTCATAAAATAAGTGGACGTAATAAAAGGACGTAAACACAATTATACTGAATAAAGTAAAAAAAAAATAAACTTTACTAAAGGAAAAAGGAACTATGTACCCTTGGAAATATAGTTCGTGCGTGTTCGATACTTCTTCGCGTAGATATTTATATACCGCAAATTACGGAGTACCTTGATTGATCAGATTATCATAAAGACAAGGCAAATGATAAAATTCGAAATTATCGCCATCAGTTTTCTGAAACAGTGACTTGTAAATAAGATAGTCAGAATATGTCTGTTTACCAATAGGATGTATTGGCTTACATTTTCATTATTTGAAAATAGTGAAGCGATTTCGAACCGCTCACTTTTCCTCTACATTTAAAAAAAAACTACAGGACTTAAGTTCAAATCCAACTCTTGCTTATATGATTATTGAGGGATAAAAATGTGTATTATTTCATACGCTTCAAACAAGGTTTATAAAACAAAACTACATTTATTGCAATTGCAAAAATTTCTCTTCGATCGGCTCGTCATTATAGCATTTAATTTTTTTTTACCAGCAAGTATTTACAACTTTATCTTGTTTTAAATAAGAATTAAACTGATTGAAACAAAAAAAAAATTGAACTAACCTTCAAATTGCAAACGAATTTTCATAGTTTCCAAAATTCTATAATATGATTCAAGTTACAAGAAATGTAATACAATGAAAAGTGTTGCATTGTGTGATTAATATTTATTTAATTAATAAATTAAAATATTTTTAATATGATCCTACAATCTGTGCAATAAGCGTCAACAACATTTTGCGCGGCTTTAACACTTTACTTACCCTATGCACCTGAGATCTATACTTTAGACCTATTTATACCTCAACGGACATCTAAATGTAACTGAACTGAAATTGCCTTTTCCTCAAAATACCTTCTCACTTGGAACTGTATTTCTCATGGGACGGAGAGATTAAACATTTTGCATCGAGCAAATATATATTTGAGTAATTGGATGAATCTTGTTGGAATATATGTAGACCCCTTTCATCATTCAGTAAACCCTTGTGATATCAATATGGATATAATTCGTTTATAACGTTTCCGTTTTAGTGTTTTGTAACGAAACATTTATTTGGATTGATGAAAATTTGGTCAATTAATAGTAATGTATTTTAAAGCTGTATTTAAATTTCTTCCTTTATGGGTTTATTTATATGGCATCTGTTTATTTAACAGCCAATTGCACAACAAGAAAAGTTCATTGAGAGTAATATATTGAAATCACTCAATTAAAAACATATGAGGATCCAAAATCACACTTTTTCTAGTCAGCAAGGTGATAGAGGGATAAAAATGCATTAAAACCTTACAGCATCTTGATTGGTATTTGGAGTGTATTATAAATATAAAACCAAATTTATGTAGCAGAAAGGAGATAGCCACCTTCCAAAAAAAAGCCTTTTGTGAATATTTCGAGAACGGGTGTTCCTGGGATTTATTTAATAACAATAAATATCATTCGTATTTCTATTGGATCTAAAGATCATTCTATCTAAAGATCATTATTTTTCTCAAAAATATTTTATAGTAAGATAATTTTAAAAAGGTTACTTTTGCAAAAAGGAAAGATTTTACATTGAAAACAAAAGATGGTTTTTCGAAATATTTCTTTTTTACATATAATTACAGCACAATTTTATGAATAAAAGTGATTTATTGATTCAATTGACCGTTACTTTGTTTTATTAAAAACCGTTTTTTTGTTTTATTAAAAAATATTTTGTCTTTTTGCACAGCTTTAGCAATTCTTAATATTTTCGTAAAAACACGTTTACCAGGATCGTCTCTAATATCACTTGGTAACATGCTTACAAAGGTCACACTAATAAATTCTAATAAAAAAATCGGACTGGACTGACAGAAAAAAATATAATAAAAGATAACAAAAATTTTTCCATTCCATGCGCGTGACATACATGGTACATGTCACGAAGGGTTACTTTAAGCCCAACATAAATTTTTTCAAGAAAATGTCGATTCACAAGTAGCTTTTGACCTATCAAATTCAAACAGAATACACGAAAAATATCGACATTCCATGATTTTTATTTTTTCTTGCGCTCTTTGTGCTATGTCTCCTCCTTAAGTTATATATATAGTTATATGTATAATAATATTGTTTATTGTGTATGTGAGAATATATATATATATATATATATATATATATATGTGTGTGTGTGTGTGTGTATGTCAACAGATGCACAAGCCGGGCTAGTCACCTTTTTGTGGATAACATTTCGAATAATTCCGAAGTTAAGGCATGTTATTTAATTTTTAATGTGTCACATTGGTTGTAAAAAAATATCTAGATATACCAAATGTGTTATCTGTTCAATTTTCTACACACAAATAAATGAATATTATTATTTTATTTATTATTCTGTACAGTGAAAAAAGAAATCATATTAATTTCCACTGCTCCAAAATATTTTGCCTCACTTAATATGGTAATTTTGACCCTCTCTAGTATGTATTGATATATATTTCATTGTATATTAGTACGGAGCGTCAGATATCCATTTTATTAATATCCAAATTATTTCAAGAAATTTCAATTATCTCGACATATAATTCATCATTAAATTTATTATTTTTGCTAACACACATATGTAATCTAATTAATTAATGAATCATATTATGTGGACATAGTACTTAGAAAGAAATTCGCCCTGAAGGATATTTTCGATTAGATGGTGGAAGTATATGGAAAATGATTAAAAAAATTACGTGAACTGTTTAAAAGTAGTTTTAATCCCGACTGTTTTGCTGGGAATAATTTTTTAATTTTATTTGCGATCAGAAAAATCGTTAGGTTTGATTATTTGTGGTTGATTTTACATTTTTTATCAACATATTTTGCACCTTTGTTCCCTTGAGATATGGCGTTCACAGACATTCTGTGGGACGATTGTTATGCCAATTTTGAGTATAATTGAACTATCTTGGATTACAGTATGGTTGATTCATAACAATATGCATTAATGCTGAAACAGTCAAGTCCTAATGTCGTCGGATCATTAAGTCCCTGTAGAGAACAGATTATAATTTGTTCAGTCATTAGCTTGTTCTTGTAATTGGTAATATTTGCAACTCTTACATAGATCAGTCTGTCGTTGGTTTTACTATTTAACATTTGAGTCTACAAGTATTTAGGAATTGTGGTATAATTGTAAATAAATTTAATTAAAATAATCTTACACATTGTATTATATTTAATTAGTTCAATTTAACTTCAGATTTAAACATATTAAAATTTGAGTGGTCGAGTTTTTAATTTAATTTTCGTTACCATTTATAAAAAAGGAGCCATTCATGGCCGCCACTTTATCGAAATATTTCATTCATTGCGTCCATAATTTTTTAAGATTTACGCGTCAAGTTTAGGATGATCCAGGGAACCTACCAAAATTACTTGAAATATAGGGGAGGGTTAAGATCTTAATTTTCAAATAATATAAACAGTCATATTCTTCTTCCATGAAACAGAAACGATGAGTAATTTATAAGTATGTGCGGTGTGAATGGATTATAATTTGGTATATTTTTAAAATTTATAATTACTAAGATCGATTCCTTCTGATTGATTGGTTTAACATTTTGGGCTGCTTTGTAAGTTCGGCGAACTTGAATAAGTTACTTAAGAATTTACTTACGAGACTACATTTATAAAATGGCATACGTAAAAACATAATCAATGATACATTTCGATTATTTTTAAAAGCATTAATATTTCTTGTTTAGTTTAGGCATGCGTTAAAATTAAAGAAATTTGCAAGTTTCCTAGACCTTTTTACTTTCAAATTGAACAATGTGAACAGTGGTGGAACTTTTATAAATGGACAGAAGATTAACGAGCAAAAAAAATGTATTAAGATACTTTAGCCATAGAACTTTTTGTTTTGTTTTATTTGACTGGAAATAAATTTGGATGAAAATATTGTTTCATAACAAAACGTTCCTCAAGCAAATACAGGTGTTGAAAATTGTAATAAGGTGGAAGATGTTCCAATTTTACTATTTTCAGTAATTAACAAGATAAAGTCGCCGTAAAGATCATTAAGAATTCATACCATAACTTTGACGATGTGGGAGAGCGAAATGAATGATTTGACTTTAAGAAATTTATTTTAATTTCAATCTAAATTTTGTAAACCAATGTTTTTCAGTCTAGCAAATATCTAAATCATTTACAAATACTTAGCAAAAATATTTTTTATAATCTAAATGTACATTATATCGTTCTAAAAAGTCCTCCGGATATAGTTTTTACGTATTACATACTAAACCTCCAGCATCTTTTTTTCTGTACTAAGTTTGAACGTGTTCGTTTAGGGGCCCAAAACTACTGGTCTCCTTTGATAAATAAACTTTACTTTTTTCTGTGTGAAACTGTAATTTCGTTTATTAATATTATTATATTATAAAATTTAGATTATGTTATATTATATATTCTCCCCCAGTTTTGTCATTTTGTATATTTTGAACACACGTGTAGCGTATAAATAGGTATTTTGTTAGCGATGCTAGCATAAACCACTTCATGTAAGCTAATAGAATTTCAGTAATATCACCTAATTTCGTCTTATGAGACACTATTTAATAGACTATAGTCAAACATAGAATTAAAAATAATTATCTTTACTTATTTTGCTATTTGATTTATTAATTACAAGAAATATATAATCCTTTCGAACTCTATATTCTACCACATTCAAATGAAAATTGTCTTTATTTTGATTCAAACACGAACAATATTTCAGCAAGCAAGTTGCCGAATTAGCACGTAGTTGTAAAGCCAATAAATACATAGTTACAAATTAGGGAAAAGATCTGGGAAACAGATAGTCGTAGCTAATTTAAAAAGAAAGCCGTTGTAAAAAAATATTATAATTTGGACCATGTACTGAATTATAGATTAAAAACTTGAATTATAATTATTATAACGTTATCATGTATAAGCGTGTTTAGTTTTTATAAATAGTCAGGTATTGTTGTTTCAAAGTTGAAATTAAACTACTATTTTTACATTTTTTTTTATTAACATTTTTTAAAATAATTAAAATAAGTTTAAATTAGAATATGGATGAAATATCAATAAATTCTAGAGTGGCCTATTTGAATATTTTGATTTAATCCTCGTGTAGTATTTGAATAGAAAATCGTAGAGCAAGAATATCAAAGTATTTGGTTCCTAAATAAAAACAATTAAATTTATATAAAGATATTCATAATACAAGTTTTATTCGTAAATAAAAGGTTTTATCCAAATAAATTACTACCTGTAATTCTTGTTGAAACACTTTTGGGCATTACTGTATTAATAAATGAATAAATTTTATAATCGTCAAATATTTCATCAAAGGCTTTACTATTACATCACGGATTACGCTTTATTTAATTTAATCTAAATACTTTTTATAAGTAACAGTTTTGCACAATAGATGACGACTTATAGATTTTATTTTACCTCTGCACCATAAATTGCGTACTGTAGAACATAATCTGATATATAGATATCATGTAAAAATGTATATTCAATACCGATGAAAGAGTAAAATAATTATATGAAGTCATATAAGGAGATTTCTAGATTTCACCATATTTCAACGCATACATTACTTGCATCAGATATACAGTACACTCGTAGTTACCCACGAAACTCACAAAAAATGTGAGGACATAAACATACTTCACGGAATCTTACATCAGCGTTATCACCACTTCAGAACTGTTTGAGATATTTTAATGAAATAAACTAGGTAAAAACCTAAATTTAATATTACTATACTCTGTGAAATTTATTCTAAGCTAAGTAAAATTTACATCGATAGCTTTAATAGTCTCAAAGTTAAATCCATTCGTACAGACATACAGACTAACTGACAACATTTTTAACATTAAATTCATTTCTATATTCGAATATGCAAACAGGAAATTTAGGTCAAAGCTTAAAATTTAAAGAACAAACTTATACTGTATTTACTTGTATTGATAATTAAGAAAAATTCCGTCGAAACCCACGCCGATTTTTTTATTTTATACGCGAGTAGTTATTAATATTCTAATTATAATATTTATTTTACCATCAACAAATAAGTTCACCATTAAACAAGTTATCATTGGAATAGGTAATTAGTTTAAAGGCGAGACACCGTCTAAATTTAATTTCTGAATTACAACGAGTATTTGATGATATTATTATATCGCCATTATTATAATTAATGAGTCATATTAGATGTTCGCGAAGGGGACTCTTGACGAGAATTGTGAAGGGAATATGAATCTGCGTAATTACTAAGCGCATAACATAGGTACGTCATTTAAAATTACATATTTTACAAATGACATACGTATGTTACAACTGACAGGTTTTATTACATATACATATACGTTTAATTATATATACGTGTAAAAATATTTACATATACGTTTAATTATATATACATGTAAAATATACGTTTTCCCATTTTCTTCTTCTACTGTTTATCACTATTACTATTACTTTATCTTACAATGACAAATACTGCTCGTTTTATGTGGTTTTTCTTCTTCTTCTGCGTACGTATGTTTTAGCCGGTCCAACTACTAAGAAACATAATATTGCTCAAAAAAATTAGAGAGACGACCAATTTAACTTTGAATGTTTATCAAACAATTGTGTTTAATATTCAATTTTATTAGAATACATGTCAATTAGTTCTTCTTAGTTTCTTTTAATTGTTTACAAGGTAGATTGATCATCCAAAGCAAGAGCTTAATGTTTATTTTCATTTGTTTTATTTATTTACTTAATGCCTTAATATATCAATATGCATAATGAATATATTTCTGCATTAAAACATTTTGGTTGTACTTAACATTAAAACGGATCATAATATAAAAACTAACCACAGATGATGGACGACTTCTTTCTTTTTTGCTTTGAACTAGAGATGTAACGCTCTAATTCGTAAACCGATTTGAGGTTAAACCGAGTTAAATAAATTTACGTCTAATATGAATCGATTTGGCCTGGCTCGTTCGATCGCTTGCTGCTCTCGGTTCGCGTGTCGCTCGCATACTTGAACCGAATGTATCGTTCGCTTGTTCGAATCAAACCGACCGTAGTCGATTTCCATGTATTATTTAATAACTCGTATGGACATTCGTACTCGTATAGCAAAGATCTTTGCTAATAACCCACCTGAAGATGTTGTAATACAACGAAACCTAGGTCGTGGTAAAGAAATTAAAGATAGTAGAAATAATACTACATCACGTAGTTTCATTTAATTGTGAATAATGAATTTCTACAAAATTAACGCCAAATATATTTAATATTCGTATGGACATGTTTATTGTTTTGGTCTACCGAGTACATTTCTTAATCGTAGGTTTTAATAAATTATTCTAGTTAGTTTGTTCAAGTAGTATTTTTTTTGTTAGAAAACTTTTGTTTTAAATATGCTCATAAATTAATTCAAATATTTTAATTTACGATCCTGGTCCTAGAAAGAAGTCCGCAGTTTGGGAGATCTTTGAAAATCCAATAGACAAAAAAATTGTGTGCAGAAAATATTCTTCGTTTTTTAAATATTACAAAAATATGAGCACGTACGTGTCATAAGAAAGAAGCATGCAGATCACGTGGTTGCTTATTTATATGAGCCACGTAGTTCAGACGATTCTTCTAACTTAGCGGATATTGATGATTCTGACGGATTCTTTATTATTTTATTAATTGACTGGCTTTATTTTTCGATAACCTGATTAAAAACTCATAAGTGAACTTGTTTTTAAATAATGGAAATCGATTTACGACACTATCCAATGATCGTTTTTTTGTTAAATCAACTCGGTTTACATTAATTTTCAAATCGATTAACTCGGTTTAACGAATTTACGAGTTAGCCCATCTCTACTTTGAATTAGTGGCATGTTAATATGAGACAACCATATCGTGCGTATGTTTTTATCGTCTTCTGAGCGCCAAAAATGATTGGATTGGATTTGACGTGACCGTTGGAAAAATACTGATTTTGTTTTATCGCCAGCTTTGTCTTTAGTGATATCTTTTATTCATGTCTATTTTTTTATGTCATTAAGTTTTAAATGGGGTGTGGTTATGATATTTATTTCTCTTTGAATCATCTTTTATGGCTGTATAAATAATGATATTTTAAATCGTTGCACGAAATATTATGGACATCATAAAAAATAAGTTGATTAAACAAGCGGAAGAAACCTAATGTTTCGTCCGTGTGTTTATAAAACTTATTTTCGTTTCGTATACTCAAAAATATTACCGATAATTTGCAAAAGAAAATATGTAAGTAAATTAAACTAGGTTGTTATTACTAAACTCCGTGTTAATTGACATACTTTCGTAGTTATTTATTAATAATTATTAGAATTTCTTGAATATATTTCGCAGAATTTGTTTTCCGGCACGATGCACTATCAAATTTAACCTTGAAATAATATAAATATCTATTCAAAATCTTATCCATAAAATCTTAAACTCAAATTCTTGTGTAAGTGAGAAGTAACCCCTTTGTGAAAGTTATTTTTCATATAGATTTCTGGTGGATATTATACATAAAACAAAACCCTAGAATTGGCGGGTGTACACATTAAAGGTGATTACGAAAAAGTGATTTAGAGGAACATAAAAAATAATAAAACCGCGGAGGTAAGAAGTGACCGCCGTGGATAAAACACAAAAGTATTATTTTTTTACATTATTTTCTGAAGTTCGTTTATTTATTCACGTAACACGCAAGAACAATTGAAGGGAAGGTGATGTTTTTTACTGGGCTCGGGCTAATAGACTCGTATATGTTTTGGTGGCATGTATTAGGTTTGGACTAATATATATACTAGCTTCATCAAAATCTACCAACTTAAAGGAAAATATGTAAATTTGACATTTCAATAATAAACGCATTGCTTAAAATGTTTACTCATATAATTATTATAATATATACTTATAATAATTACTTAAATGAATTTTACTCTCAACTATGTCATATTTTGTAAAGTCCACTCGAACTACTTGTTATTTTCAAGTACGGCTGATTAAAATATAAAAGGTGGTTTTGTTCGTCCATATCGAAAATAGTTGACTCACCTTTCGACAATAATTGACTCACCTTTCGTATTTAAGCTGCATATATTTGTCTTGAAATTATTTATTTTAATTTTTTTTAAATATTTTCCATTTTGAATAGGGGATTTTAGATTAAACATCATATTATATATTTATCCAAAAAGACTAAAAATATTAATCCAAGTTTCAGCAATTTACATTTATTTATCATATCAACAAAAAAAAAAAAATATAATACCAGTTAGGGAAATCTCTGAGCGCTAGTCGCTGGTTCAATTGTATGAGAAAATACTAAGCTAACAGATCGGCGGTAGGACGTGTGCGTCACCGCTTCTGATGGCTGAAGGGGTAACCGGTGGAAAGTTTGTAATTACAATCCATAAAAAAATTATATGCGTTTTCGGGTTTCTAATCGCATTTTTTAAAATATTGTATTGTATTTTTTTAATATTATATATGTTCGTGCGTGCGTGTGTGGGTATGTGTATGTGCGTATGTGGATGTGTGAGTGTGTGCGTGCGTGCGTGCGTGTACGCGAGTATATATGCGGGAGTGTGCGCTGGCGCATGAGGGCGCTCCTGCGAGTGGGTGTGCGTTCATTCGAGCGTGCGTGTGTGCGTGCGTGCGTGCGTGTGTATGTTAGATACATTTATTATTTTTTCTGTTAGCAAGACAAAACTGTCAGGCTGTGGTCATACTGAATTAATTTTATAGAATTTTTTAACGTAAGATTTCACTCGTTAAGTTAATGTGGCATTTTAACCACTTAGCAACAGTCTGTTATGTTAGTTTTTTTAGGATAATAAATTGGGTTTTGTTTGCTTTTTTAATATTGATGGTAACACACTGTAATATGCTTGTTAAGAATAATTTTAGGGTGTCCCTTTGAAACACTCGTAATTAAAATTCCATTAAGTACTTAGTTGACAATTTAGTCATTGATTTGCACTAGGATTATTAAAAACCGGAATAAGTTGTAAGTATATGATATGCAATTTGTATTGGTATTCTTTACGAATAATTCTATTGTAAACTAGTTTAAATCCGGCCTACGGTTGTTTCCATTTCTTTTAATTATGCTTTTAATATGGTATATTTACGAACAAATGTCTCATAGATGATCGTAGTTGGAACTTATATACATCAAAATTAGTAAATATTCTAGGATATCCCTACGTTGAACGGACTGCAAGTTTATGAATCACCATAA
Source organism: Druceiella hillmani (assembly GCA_039881145.1). Classification (NCBI taxonomy): domain Eukaryota; kingdom Metazoa; phylum Arthropoda; class Insecta; order Lepidoptera; family Hepialidae; genus Druceiella; species Druceiella hillmani. The sequence goes on along the minus strand of JAYKKI010000111.1, from coordinate 875,815 downwards.
TTTCATTAAAATATCAGCCATATAAAGTTATGCTCAGTCCTTTATGTGCCTCAGACATTTATCTTGACAGTGACACTTGTTATTTCCCATTTCTTTCTTTGTTCGTGCTTAATGCCGGGTTACGTTTTATTGATACTGTTATGATAGACGCACCTTTCTGGGTAGTGTGAAAAATGCTTTAGATTTTCATGTTTTCGTTTGAGCCTTCTCTAATTAGTTTCAATGAACCAATGAAGGGACATTTATATGATAATTACTAAGAGCGCAGATTACATTATATACCTCGATTAACCATCATAGTATATGTGCATAAGCACATAAATATAAGCTATAAAGTAAGTATGGTTTAATACATGTGGCAATTTCTGGTTACTTAAAATGCGTTAATCAATTTTTAAAAACTTTATTCTTGTATAGTTATGTTGTACAGTGATTTTCCTTAGTTTATTTCACAACAATATGGGAAAATACTCCATCAGTTTCGCTTTATCTGGTATGGTTATTTCATTTTTTTTTAGTTTTCGTATCTTGTGACACAACTCGCTCAGAGCTTAGATAATCAGAGGTTTATAGATAAAAAAGGATTAATAAACCCAAAAAAAAATATTCTTCCCAACAAAGGGAATATGAAACCTGTCATCCTCTTCCTCTGGTAGCAAATATACAAATATAGTATAATTTAATTTTCGAAATTAATATAATATGTTTAATCAAAATCAGTTATAATTCTTGAATAGGTTGTAGGGCATTGCATGGAAGTATTTTAATAATAAAAACAAAACAGGTTTTCTTTTTTTTTAAATATATAACATCTCTCTCTTCGTAACATAACCTCTTCACCTTTAATGACGTTTTAAATTTGTGCATACAAACCACGTACATTTAAGTCCCAATTTCCATGTAATTGAAGCAGATTCCTTTCAGAGTAAAATTTTGTCAGGAAATTTTATATAATTAACATTTGTTTTGAAATTTTTGGAACTGAAAAGTTCTCAAAAATATGCTTCGCGCCATCTCCTTCGCTTCATACGCCCTGCATAACCCAATTTCGACGAAGTACATTCGACATCTTGAATCGTTCTATCGAATGACAATACGACGATATATCTCGTTTTTGTCGACTATATATATTGTATATGTTATCGGATATACAGCGTGTAACATCCGCATGGGTTTTCATTTACATACATTAACCTTTCCATCTCATATGCAAAAGGTCGTCACGTCAATAGGCAACTGCTTTTTATTGACTGTTCAATGTTGTCATGTTATTGCGAGATAATACAAGTTTTAATATCTTTCGGGCACTAAGTTATGCATTAGTAAAAATTTAGTTAGAATTAATTTTTAGTTAACAAATGAACATAACAAAATTAAATAATCTTCTTGTTTAACTACGACATCGTTATATAAACATAATGTTGCTCCTGAGATTGTTGAACTATATTTTCGGAACTACGGTATTGGTTTTTCTTTATTTTTACAATATATGCATTTGTATAATTAGGCTTCGAAACAATTTTTTTGTGAGACAGTGATCCCTCTCTTATTTAATTTTGGCAGCGTTAAAGTGCTTTCCTTATAGCTTTTAGCATTTATCTAATATCTTAAAGAACGAGAAAAACTATCACGGAACTAAGGAAATATAAATCTTCACTCATCATCCCATAAATTCACATTTTTCGTAGACAATATGAAAATAAATTTACTAACGTAGTCAATTTCTCTTTTGGCGCAAGAAATATGAAAATATTAACTTTTGTGAAGAAATTTTGGCATAATTTTAATCAAATCGTATTTTTCTCTTTTATTTAATCTCGATTTAAAATTTGAATGAAAGAAATTAAGGCAAAATGCTTTCTATATAACAGCCTTCGTTTATGTAAAGCTAACTTCATAAAATTAAAAGAAAACTCAAGGGATTATACTTTTTGCACAAAAATAATGAAAGAAATTACCACATTAAATATTAAAAAAAATTCATATTAAAGTAGGTAGACCCTACTTTAATACGATTTCTTCCCGAGCTGTCAAATGTTTGAACAGAAAATCAGCAAGATCGCAAAAAACCGTAGAGTTGAAATTATTCATTTAAAGTTCAGTCCGAGTCAGCAAGTGCCTCCAGCGAGAGGGGTAAATCAATTTAAGAGTCCACGCTTTCATCCAGCCTGCTACGGGGGCCACGACCGTAAGCCTAGTCTTGAATTTAATTTTTTTATAGTGTTTAATGAAATAAATATTGAAATACACCGGTTATGTCTGGCAAAGTAGAAATTTGTTAACGTTGTAAATATTTTATAGATTAATGTTCAAATTCCTTATGTTTGTATCATTATAGTTTCTTTAAATATCTTTATATAGACGCACGCATGGGATAAAAATACTGTATAGAACAAGGCATTGGAATAGGAAGAAAAACCCGGTCGTGGAAAAACCTAAACGGAAAGAAACAGGTGTTATGGTGTCAAAATTTCTTTTGAAAATAATTTTCCGGCAAGATTCGAGATAAAATACAAATTAATTTATATTTCTTACTCGTAATCAGATCTTGACCTCTAGTCATTGGTTATATGCATTTTGATAGCGTTAATAACATTAGTGTTTTTCTATAGTTTTTGGACATACTGGTTTATATTAATTTTTGAAAAAAAAATGTTGATCACTTTTCAGGGTTCTTCCAAAAGGAAAAAGATCACGTGTTATTAAAGCCGTTTTTTCTCACAAACCGCTTGATAAAAACATTTGAAAATTGGTATAATCATAATGAATATTAATTCATATTTATCTCCATAGTTATCACTCAAAAATATTTATATCGAAATTTGAAAGACAAAAATGATATGTTTAAAATTCCATATTGTATGGTTGTCATTCAAAAGGTACAACATCTATAGTTAATATACTATTTCTCCTTTTCCGAAAAAAACTGAGCTGAACATGACCTGTATACTGAACTTGACATTATGAAAAAATAGAGCTTTAACAGTCTCCGTAAAATTTTTAGTTCGTGACATATTCACGATAATACATTTGTTCTCCTTACTTAATTATAACTTATATTTCAAAAATACATACTATGCTGGCTCGTATGTTTCAAGACGTTTTAACAGCAGTTTCTCGAACTACTTAGATAAAATAGACAGCAAAGTTATTGATCTATATAGTGCAACTACTAACATTAGGTTAAAAATGGCTAAGCTGGCTAAGCACCAGCTCATTAGGATCCATCTAATGTTTGGTACTATTTTAAAACATTCTAAAACGTGACTTAATCCAAAATAGGCATTAAATAAGTATATCAACATAATAATCGCTATTTGCTGTTTAACTAGCCTGGGGGAAGTTTAATCGATTAAATGTGCCTTCTCAAAATTTAGGTTTTCATAGATTTTCTCTGCAATTTCAATTGGACTGACTCACTTTATCGCCTATAGTATTGAACTGGTATTTGGGTGTTGCATCTACTGTAGACTGAATATTCTTTGGTTGAAATACGCTAGCTAAATGACTTGCGATTAATTCAGCTTTTCCATAATTGCATCTATCCTGCATTTTATATACGAATGATCGGTCGCCTGAATCTCTGAGTTGTTTCCACAATAAATTCTTATCATATTTCTGGTTTATATTTTCAAATATCTTTCAAAGCTACTGTGTTTGAATTCTTTGACCTTTTTTTGCATGTTTACTTATTTTATTAAATTCTTTTTTGTGTACAGGGTTTCTCGTTCTGTGTCAAATCCTTCTTGCTTTCTTTCTTTCTTTAGATCTTCATCCATCTTGAGAGAGAAGTTAGCATCATGTTCTCGTTTTTCTTTTGATTATGGATTAAACTCTTTTCATGCCAGTTAAATCTTTTAGATTGGACTGGCTGTTTACAGTTCCAGATCATCTTTCATTTTAAGTCTTACATATAATCTGAATAAGTTATCAATGTCTCTCTGAATTTTTCCCAATTAGTGTATTTTTAGTAAGATTTTGAATCTTTCTATTCTTAATTGTTGTTGCACTAATAGTAAGCACAACTGGAGTGCGGTCGGATATGAGGTTTCCAGTATTTACTTTATGTGGTGAAATTCCTTTAGAAATGAAAAAGTCTGAGATATAAGAATAGTTTAAGCACCTTATTAATATGGGTGGGCCAGTAAGTGGCTTTATAAATAAAACCTTCACCAGTTGTTATAAGTTTTAATATCCAGGCTCTATGTAGTTTAACACTGTAGTCTCCCAAATGATTATTCTAGGATCTAGTTTTGAAAACTGTTGCATGAGTCATCTTTATTTCCTTTTACGACTTGGTATGCGATAGATAATGAAAATATTTATTTCAGCGCCATTTTTTTAAAAAGCAGTAATGGCAGCGTGCACTTTAGTCCACTGATTTCTTCTTATTAAAAGATATAAGAACATTCTTAAAAATAGCAAGAAGACGAATAAACAGTGGCATGATTTTCCAAAAAGCTATGTCAATGTTGATTATTTTTAAAATTACTTGAGTTATATTTATCTCCATTATCAAAACTCGAGGTTGAGGCTCTAGACTAAAATAAAGCAAAAATCAATGAGGATGTCTAAAAGAAACGTTGATATGGTTTGGTCATATTGAAAGTATAACTAGTAAAAACTTGACAAATAATATATATATATATATATATATATATATATATATATAGGAAAATTGATTTAGAAAGGCAATTAATGGCATGATCCGTCCAAGTCTGTCCCCAATATGGAACTGAACAGCAGTGAATAGTAACAAAAAAAGGTGTCTTGCCTGTATTATGCTATACATCTAGGTTATTGCAAAGATTAATTTCAATAAATCAAAAATGAATAGGGAAATATATTTCGGTAACTTTGTGGTATGTATTAAACAAATATTACAATTAACACGTACGTCCAAAAAACGAAATACTCGCGGTAATTTATTTACCATTTCTATAACACTTCAAGACAAATCTTATTAAATTCTGGACTTGTGTTTCTTATAAATCTGATATACTATCATCGACTTAAATGTAATTCATTATATACAGTGAAAATTCACAAAATAAATTTTACTTTTAACATTTCGAAATATGTGATTAATTCTAATAACTCTTTTACGAGATTATAGAGACTTTTATAATCATTTATCACAGCTCGATAGGAAAACAATCTTTTCTATTGAGAACATTATGAATGCAATTAGTCATAATGTTTGGTACTATTTTACAGTATTTTATTTAACACGTTAGATTTCTTAAAGTGTGTCTATTTATTTGCGCATTTTCAACTTGATGAAGAGATCTCGTATTCTTCGGTAATTTTTTTATACATAACAACGATTTATTTATTAAATAATTTTTTTAATTACTAACTAACAACAAATGTTTCGAGAAAACTGTTTTACATTACATCAGAAATAGATATTGGATCACTTTCATTTAATGGACATTATTTTTTATGGTTTATCGAATATTCTCTCCTTTATTTAGATATTTAAATTATTTTCCAAAATATTTTTTAAATATTGAATATATTTGGCGTTAATTTTGTAGAAATTCATTATTCAAAATTAAATGAAACTACGTGATGTAGTATTATTTCTACTTTCTTTTCTAAAAGAAAGTAGAAATAATACTACATCAAGTAGTTTCATTTAATTGTCAAAATATTTTTGAAAATTTCCCTGCCGATGGCTGACTTAGATATTTTTATGTATTGCGTAATTCCAGCAACCAAATTCAAAAAGTAGTATACAAAGCTTAATATACTTCTAAATCGAATAATCCGCACATCATCAGTTTTTATGGAAATATGGAAAGTGATTATTTTCTAATATACCCATATCATTGTGAGTAAAAAATTCTTATACTGAGACTGGAACTTGAAAAACAAACGAACATTATCATAAGAAAGAAGAGTACGCACGAAAACAAGTAACAATAGTACAGTCAACTGGAAAATTTTGATTAACATTGTTTTAATTTTACCAGTTCTATCAAACGCAAGGAAACTTAAACGTGAAATACTTTTGCCTAAAGGTATTCGGAGGACTAAAAATCAATAAGAAACATTGAAAACAGTGGTTTCTGAAAGTAGACAACACTTTCTTATCTGTCCGTCCGAAAGTGCAAAACTTAAAAAATTACTGAACCAGTCTAGAAGAATATTTCACTGTTGTATTCTTTGAAGTTTATGAAATCGATAATTTTGGAATTTCTGGGAATTGTTCTGTGTTTTTGTTGATACCTATATTACCTTAAATCTACAAAGTAAATTTGCACAAATAATTAACATAAGAAAAACGTGGCATCTTGACATGACACAATATTAATAAGATGAACACTTAAGAAATAAAATAAATATTTCATTGGTACAACTGAGCAAACCAATAAGTTAACGCGGATTATATCGTGGACCAAAATGTGAGTAGTAAGCATTTATTAATCACAATATCTAGTGATTCTATTTTTCAATCGATCTGTTTCATAAATTTTTTAAATTTATTTATAATTGTTTATTACCAGATTCTGAAAACATATTGTAGCTATATAAACGTGAAGTAAAGAATTTGACGGAATAAAATTAGGTATTGGTTATTTTGAAAAGTTTGCAACATAAATATGAGTCTTTAAATAAATATTTAATTAAGCTTCTTGGTAAAAGTCTTAATTAGTATTTCGTCAGTAACATGGTTTTTCATAATGAATCACTCATACCTTTAACTAGGACTCACAATATTATTTCTAGAAAAATAGAAAATAATTACTGGTCAATGCTTCACTGTTCAATGCAATATATTTACAAAATTCGCAAATACGAATTTTTTCTTAAAGAATAGATTGTGGTAAAATAAGATACCGATTACGGTTACAGTTCAGGGTAAGTTATATAAAAAGTGTTCGGGTAGTTCTAGAAAATTTCTATATTTTTTTTATGATGAAAACTAAAACAATATAGGCTTCTGCTATTTATTGACGGATTGAGTGATTGGCAAAGGATAGGGAATCTGTATCTATAGCTGACTCACATTCAAAATCAATACTTTCATTCATTGTGCAATGATCACATAAATCGAAGAATACGCCCAATGGCTGGTAAGCGATTTTATTCTCAAATCATATATGTGTATTACACTAAATTTATATGTATTCAGGTATTCAAAATTAATGAATAATAAAAAAACAGCTGGTAGTTCGATAGGTTTCACAAAATCTTAGGAAGGTTATTAGCTTTGCATAACGAAGCGGAAACTTTTTAATTACCCTAATAGAAAACCATGGCAGATAGCAATTGCTGGCAAAAGCTACCATTAGTGAATGACATATTTTTTTAACCGAGTGTACGAAATGTAACCAAAGGGTAATGAGGAAGGAATACTTTTGTATTTTCTCAGAAGCAACTAAAAATATTAAACATATTATTATATGATTGAAGTGATGTTAGAAATAACATATTTTCAGAAATATAGATGAAAAATAAAGAAAGCGTTGTATTATTTGGCGCCCAAGAACCATGTATGTAATACAAGTTTTCCTCTCCTTGGCTAGCAAAATAACGTTTAGTAAATAGTGGAAAAAAATGTAATTTGGCCCATTCAAGTTAGGCATGCATGGAAAATTATGGAAGATGTTTAAGGCAAGGACAAATACAAACTGAATGAATACAAAAGGAATATTTATCATTGATTATTTTTTTGTGAACTTTCACTCTCGTTTATGTTTCTAATCGGTATCTCTAAATTGATAGCAAATTTTTTGGATTTAGATTGCCGAGGAAAATTATTGATTTTAATAAGGAAATATTTACAAAATCTGAAATATCAAATATAGTAAGGGGCAAAAGAAACGGATAATAACTGGTTCGACAATAAAAAGAGAAAACTGAATATATGGAGTTTAAAACTATGAGGCAGATATCCCCCAAAAATCTTTCCTAACTCCTCCGGGCTTTTACCAATCCGGTTGCTGAAAATATTCTAATAGAGATAACAATGGAGCATGTGACTATGCAAAGTGCGCGCTGCAAATTTAATTTTTCTCGTGTCCGCGCGGAAAGACATGAGAAAAATTCAATCTGCCACGCGCACTTTTTGATTTATGCATTGAGTCGATGAAACTTTGGTTGAAAGTTTTAATAATTTAAATTAAGTCCAAGTGTTAACAAACTTCTACTCAAACCATTTCTATATTTTAGCCTTTTAAATGGATAGGATGTGATGAAGGAAAATTACAATCTAGCAATTTGTATAATTATTCTCTATGGTCTAAAAATTAAGACATCAGAACGAGAAAATACGATTTTTATCTTTAACATAAACAAAACGTTAATGCCTAGAAATTGATTTTGTTTTTCCTGTAATATATACAAGATTTTCATCATTCTAAATAATTTTTGAGATACTTCAGTTTGTAAACTTAAGTAACATGGGGGATAGATTGTCGATTGTTACTAAAATATTGGGGAAAATATTTTAATAACAATGCATAAACTACATGATCCAAATTAAAAATAGTGTTAAACAAAGTTTATATAAATGACACTTGTTTAACTGTTCTCATTCCGAATAAAAAAAATATTTCGTTATAACAATCATTCTGCAACTAAGCCAAATTTCAAGTTGATAACAGTGGAATTACCATTGTTGCCTCATCTTTTTTCCTAGTTTACCATAATATCCATATTAAATAGAAAATGGTAGCTTACTTTAGAGTTATTATGGTTAACAATGCATTTCACGAACACTTAATGCAATTTCCCCACATACACGATGTTCAGAGGAACAAGTAAAAAAACGAATGAGTTATGAATCCACCTCAATATGGTCAATGGAAATTTGAAAATATGGTCAATGGTACGTTTTGGTCAATAAATATTTTAATATTGTCACATTATCGGTTGTAGATTATAGCTGGTTATATCCAAACAATTTTTATCATAGTGAGTTGATCTGCTTCCGCTATGTTTTCAATGTCAGATTACGAGTTTATACTACATATTAGTTAGTTTATTAATTTCATTTTTCGTATCTACCTCCTTTTATAAAGAAACCATATTTTTAAGAACTGGTTTTCTTAAATAGGTTTCTTTATTTGAATACTAAAATTAAAAAAAAATCATCCTAAATTAATTCGTAAGAAACTAAAGTAATTTGTGAAACATTGTATACAAATAAAAAAATATATTTCCAGCGGACTTCTGAACAAGAAAAAGTTCTCGATTCAACTGTATTCAACTGTACTCCTATCTCCAATAACTATCAACCAATTTGAAACATTTTCTTTTATTTTCACATTCAAATTCTAATCAATCTTGAATCCCCATTTCTTTGTATAGCCCTATGAAATTAGGATTCCAGTGTGATTAGAATCTGAATGGGGAATTGAAAATACAACACTGAACTCCTCAAGACTTAACAGCACAGGTGCCATAATTGAGTTTGGCAGGTATAGGTCTAATTTGTGAAAAAGTATGTTTGAATAGTGAGACTTGATGATCTGCTTTTATATTAGTGTTAGGTTCTGAAGCATAGGCTCTGCCATTTGTCTCTGAATACAAGATATATATAACGCTAAGCCGAAATAAGTGCTTACTATAACTGTACCAATTACAAATACGACAATACAGTTACATTATATGTGTATACCTAAGGAGTATATATTAATATTCTTGCAATTATAATATGCCTCAATACATTCCTACCAGTATAGTATTCATATTGATTAGGAAGGATAAATAATTTTATGCTGTTAACGTTTGAAAAAAAAAGCCAAAAATAATGTTTCAAAATTCTGTCTTAAATATTTTAGTATTTTTGTGTGCTTTCCTCTTTAAAGATAGAGTTTACATTTCGTTCCTTTTTGGGGCCTCTTTTAAAAGAGAAAGTTGATTATATAAGTTTAACGAATTTGTTTCAGGTTAAAAATTTCGGTTAAAATTTTGTTTTTATATTATCAAATATTTTTGTAAGTTTTTAGCTGAGCATCCCTTGATTTTACCACTTAACCCCAATAAATAGTTTTTTTTAAATTACTCAGATCTTATATTCAATAATACTTTTGACTTTGAATTCAAGGTCTCCAATGATATTTAAAATGTTTCGAAATTATCACAAAATATGTATAGAAACATTTAAAATTTGTAAATTTTTTTTTTCATTTTCGAAAGGTCATATTGCCTAACTGGCGTTTGTTTAATGGGTTCATTGCAACGCGACCAAGTTTTTTGAAAGGGTCACTTCCTGATATTCTAAAGGAAATTAGGGGTTTCTCTAGATATTCCGAATTTTAAGCAATGAAATTGTCCTGCACTATATTAAAAATTAAAGATTAATAAGGCAATGTCAATAAAGAAATTGTGTCCAAAAAATAAACTTTTCATGTCATTAAATTGTTTTTGCATTACATTAAGAGTGAAGTATTGAAAAAGTTAAATATCAATGAATACTTGTCTCCAGAAAATTCAACCTTTTAAAGCAATTAAATTGAAAACAGAAAGTCTTATATTTATTTGGGCGGACATATGCCATAGTTGGTTACAACTAAGATTAAGGCACTGACAAATATTTTAGAAGTAAACTCGAATTTGACGTTATCCATTTGATCACTAAATAATATAACAAAAGGGATGTACACCCTCTAGAATAAAATATTCATTTCAATTTTCACGTGACGGTGATTACGCATTTGCGTTTTACTTTCGTTTTTAAATTTAATGCACATGAATACGTAGATTGGATTTTGGTCAATGTTAAATTATATAATGATACTTTAGGAAAGGGAACTTAATTACTTCCGTTGCTAATTCCAATCTTCGGTATTCGACTTTAGACAAAGACATTTATCAAAAGGGCTTTACATTTTGTCCGCCTAGATCGACCTGGATTGTAATTCGAGTCTCTCCCTCCAGTAACGAGACCGGACGACCATCCGAGCTAAATTGTGGAGGAATTGTTGTCTAATGTAGGTTTGATTGCATCGTTAGCTTTTTAATCTTTGAATAATAAATTTCGTCATTGTGTAATGAAAATTTGGTCAGGTACGCCATTGAATAATGGAAATTTTACCGTCGGGTATTTCCATTTTAAAATTTTAATATTAAAATAATAGCAACGTTAGGGAATTTTAATTTATGAAGCTAAATATACATAAGGCGTTAACGTACGAATCACTTTTGTATAAAATAACGGGTAAATACGTGTTTATGTGGCTATCGGAATAAACTTAATATTTTGTGGAATGGTGAAACTTGAAAAAGAAACGTGGCTAGTATAGACTTATCTAAAAATTTACTTATACTTAGCTGTGTATGGAAGGTTGATCGATAACTCTCTATCAAAATTGTGATTGAAACAATGTTAATACAAATTAATAGACCGATTATAGATAAATAATTTAAAAAATCATTGCATTTTAAATGGTTTCTTTCCGATTGTAAATTATAGGCGTGCGTGCGTGCTTGCGTTATTTAACGATGTAAAAGGTAGATTAAGTTTTAACTCAGTGGAGATAGGTGTCCTTAATTTTAAGTTTGTCAAAAAATAAGCAGTTTAGCAGACAAATAGACAAGAAATATTTTTGGAAGATTTAAACAAGACAAAATTTAGCTTTGACTTTAATTTGAAATCATATCCTTGAAATGATACATCCTCAATTACTATATATCGTAGATATATAGAGAATTCTATTCAAATCAGGTCTTTAGACTCAGACACTCAAACAGAAAGAAATTCTAAAAAACCAGCAAAATGTGAGTTGCCTCGTGCATTGAGAGATACGTATATCATTTGTTGATAAAATCATTTTTTTTATTACTCATCATCAATAATGTGTATTTGCTAGTGCCATGAATAAATATTATGTTAAATGCCTTATATAATATTATAATAAATATTATCATCATCATAGTGTTCTGCAACCTTTGCACAAGCTTTTAAAATCCACTTTTTATATAATTTTAATTGAAACAATTTGTGGGAGGACAGTTTTTTAAAGTGGAAACTTTCTTAGGCGCACTTTCGCACTTTTTTTGTATAGTGACAGTGAATCGGGTAAAGTCGGTGACACTGAATCGGATAAACTCGGCTACCTCTGCATCGGTCAAGCGAGTTCCGACTTCAAAAATGATGAAATGTGGTCAAGTGTAGAAGTAAAGGTTTTATATATATATATAAATATATATATATATATATATATATATATATATATATATATATATATATATATATATATATATATAAATCTGTATAACATAGAAGTATTTAAAACTGATTACCCTCATTTCATTTATTGATTGAATATATTCGGTGTTAATTGTTTAGAAATTCATTATTCACAATTAGATGAAACTATGTGATGTAGTACTATATCTACTTTCTTTAAATTCTTTACCAAAACCTAGGTCTCGTAGTATTGCAACATCTTCAGGTGGGCTATTGGCAAAGATCTTAGCAAATATCTTTGCTAATAATCTTTGCCCACGTGAAGATGTTTTAATACAACGAAACCTAGGTCATAGTAAAGAACTAAAAGAAAGTATAAATAATACTACATCACTTAGTTTCTTTTAATTGTGATTTTTTATTCATTCAAATATGCGGCGCATCATACTGCGTTCAACCAAAAATAGTTATAACAAAAAATTGCTGGAAAAATTTCTCAGAAATTAATTATAGCTAATGGTTTCTATTATCAGGAAGCGACCCATTTACATATAAAGTACCGATTGTCTTTCTTTATCCTTCCACGTCACGAAGACCGAAGAGCTGTCAATAAGCCCGAAAGTATTTCCTAAGTCTACATTAATTAAATACATTTCGTCGAATAATATATCTGTCTGGATGAATTCTGGTCAAATAAACAAGAAAAATTTCGAGATTAATTGCGGCTCTGTACTAAACAACGTTTAATATTTATTATTGGTGGAAATAACGTTTGAAGAAATTACGTATACTATATATATATATATATATATATATGTGTGTGTGTGTGTGTGTGTGTGTGTGTGTGTGTATGTACATATATATTTTTGCATATTCCAATATTCGAAAGGAACCAAAAAAGAACCTAGTATTTATAAGTAAAAACAAAAGTTAATATTTAATAGTATCTCGTTTTCAATACACTTAACGATCAAAGAATATATTTTGTCTAAATCACTATAATGAATTATATCCGACGACGAAAAATTAAAATATTCATAAAAAATTACAGTCATTCAAAAAATAGCCTGTAAATTGATTTGTCGCCAGAATATCGCCAATGTACCCATTTCACAAATAATGTCACTTAAAACACTCGTTTTTGTTCAAATTAGAAACAAGCAAAGAAATATTTACAGGAAATACGAACTTCATACTAATATGTGCATATATATATATATATATATATATATATATATATATATATATATATATATATACACATATATATATACATATATATATATATATATATATATATATATATATACACCCCGCGAGTGGCGAACTTCGAGTTTCGTTTTGATTTTGGATTCGTCGATAATATGACCAATTGTTTTATAAAGTTTTATTTTACAAATAATAAGAAATAAAATATACTAATAAATTGGGCAAATATGCTGTATCGTCGTCAATCGAAATCAGCCAGACGAAATATGATGGTAAATCTGTGCTAAAACTACTCCGACTTCAGTTTAATAAGGCACATTTTGAATGAGCAATATCTGCCGTTCAAAAAAAAGGTGCTAGTAATATATGTGCACATGAAAAACAATGTGACTAACCTTGTGAATTCATCTCCAATTTCACTAGCAAGCCATATGTACAAATTGTTCATTCTGCCCCTTATAACAAGCTTGACATGGCCTAGGAAATTGAATAGGCTAGTTTTGATAGCACATTTTCCACCATAGGCCAAGTACATAAAGACAAGAGAGAAGGCTAATGAATATGGCCAATTTCTCATAACCGATATTGTTGACTTTCATTCGATCATTATCGATCACTCGATACTTATTCACTCTCCCCAAGAGGATTACCATAATATATTAAGTTTATGGATGCAACACCAAAACTTTCAGTAATATTTCAATTTAATGGCGAGTTACGTGTAGTGTAGCATTTGAACAAGAAGTTTTTGTTTACAAACAGAGACTTGTACACTAGTTGCCAGGACATAACCAATCTTCAAGTATTCCAAAGGTAAATAGGCTATGTTAGCGAAATCTTTTCAGAATCTGGAATACAAAAATTCAGGAACGTATCAAACTACCAAACGCAGCGTGCGTTGTTACACAAAAAAAAATGACTTGTGCTAGCCATAAGAATTTTATTATTCATGATGGTTGGAATTGGAGAGTTTTGGGTCCGAAATTGCAAACCTAAAGCATGGACTAGGATTATCCAACGAGATATTCTGAAGATATTTCACCAAACTCGCCATGTCGGCACACCTGGCAGACTGGAAGGATGTTTGAAAAAGGAAAAAGAAAAAATATTAAATTAATAAGGACTATTTGTAATAATGGGTTAAATCCTTACATATTAGGGTGAATGTTTCTTAATAATTTCAAACACGTCTTCAATTAATATTGAAGTTTCATTTTTCTGAATGATTTTTGAAATGCTCGAAGGAAAAAGGAAAGAGCACACTGATGAAAATTGTATTCCCGGTTTTGTCATAGCCCATAGTTAAATACAAATCAATGGAACTCGGAACATAATTTATATTTATTAAGCAAAAAAAGCTAAGCATCCTTTACTTTTCCTATTCGGTGTTTCACTTTCGCAAATAAGTTAATTTTGTTTCTATCTATTTGATTTGTTTCGATTTATTTGAAATTTAGAGGGTGAGCAGTCAATTTACTGAGAGTACTAACATAAATTTTTAAACAGTTCAATGACGGATGGTGACGTTTCAAACAGGCCGCTTTCGAATAAATAAACTGTTATAATAAATTTATTTCGAATAAATCTTTATTATCCGCATCACATGTTTCACTTTACTCTACACGTGTTTAAATGACGAAGCGATATTTTCTGAAGTTTATGAAATAACAAGTGGAAAAGTGACAAGTCTTTCTGCTACTGACATTTTCCTCGAATATTTATTTGGAAAATATATTTCCAGAGGCGTAATACGAGCTTCGTTCGAAGTCAACTTGTCACGTTTAACGTGTAATGTAGTCCTCCGGAATTTCTGGTTTGATTATAGACCTATTTTTAGTCTCTTTTTTTTCAGAAACTGTTTGACGTATAAATTTGGAATTAATTGCAGCGATAAAGAATATTTACCTGTGTGTTTTTAGATTAATATAAAATTAACAGTCAGAAATATTTATAGAGAAATTAAAGGGTAGTCAAAGGAAATAATAGATTTGTTTTCTATTTCATAATATAAATGTTTATGAATATGTTTAAAATAAATAAGTCCCAGACATTTCATCGAAAATATTGATAAAAATGTCCTCCCAAACGGTTAAAGTAAAAATTATGAAGAACTGTAAATCTGTCAAATATAAGAAGAACTAGTTCTATGAGTGTTCTGTACATATTTAGGTATTTAAAAACAATTATGGGTACATAATATTTCGATTAAACCATTTACAAATATTACATTAATCTCTTACAACTATCATTTAATTAACACTTTAAAATATAAAGCTATTTATGCAGTTGTTTCAAGTCACTTTTAGGGAGTTTCTACGAAGTTTCTTCAGACCCAACTACATAGCATAAGTTGGTCAACTATTACTCGTAAGCTAGTAGAACCTACATAGCTATGGTTACTTTTCTCCAAATTTTCTTATGGTTATTTTTCTCCAAATTTTATTTGCTACTATTGTGGATACTTTTCATATATTCAGAAATATCGGTTTAACTGGCAGGAGGCGGGGTCACGTAACTCTGAAAAAAATGACCACTTTGAAACTTATTATTTCGTAAACGGATGCCTGTATTGAAAAGTGTTTATGACATGACTCCAAATATTTTTCCAAGCCCTTATTCAGTGGAGTACTACACAATGGTATATGCTAGAAAAGTGGGTTTAAAGATTGCATTTTTTTACTTTGCAGATGTCACAAACTGCACAAACTGAGCTAGATCGGCTGTATGAGCTTGTCAAATCTACGATTAAGACGGTTCTAAACTTTAAAATAGCGTTGATTAAAATTTATCTAAGCGTACCGAAATATTACAGCAATTAAACCATAGAGAATAAAATCTGTCCGTATGTAACAAGTTCGACTTTTAAAATCTAATATATAGGTAAATTTACACACACAGTGTCGCGCGTGCGCAGACACGCACACATATGCATATGTGGATGTATATGTATATATATATATATATATAAATGTATATATATATATATATAGATATATATGGAAAAATTAACTGACTGAAATGTCAAAATCTTGCCTCAAAGATTTAAAAAGGGATTTTTTAAAACCAAACGTGGAAGGAGTCGAAATGGAGGATTTGTAATTTTTGTGGAAAAAAATATTACCCTGTCAATTCTAAATTTTATAAAGTTACAAAAACAATTGCAAAAACTTTATATTTAAATATGTATTTAAGGATTTTTTAATAAAATAAATCTTAAGGCTTCAAAGTTGGTGAGCAATGAAACAAATTTGTTTGACGGCTCTCTAAATTTAGAAATATTATGTTTAAAATTCAATTCCCAAATGGCTAGAATAAGTATTCAAACTTAATATGGGAAAAGTGTTAGCTAGTTTTCTTAGAACCAACTTTCCTAAAGTAATTGAAAAATATATAGTTATACTCATATTCTAGTTTTTTAGAAATTCAACCTCTAAAAAGGTGAATTGGGTGTTAAAAATGTTCAACAGAGACAATTTTTTAATTCAGATAAGGAATTCTTTATACAATGCACGCAAAAATGAAACGAAATTTTTTTCAAAATTGATCTGCTAATGAGGTGAAATGGGTATTAAGATTAATGGGTATTACAGTAGTGAAATCTAATATGATAAACGGTATTTTTGAAAGCTTCAATAATAAGTTGCCATGCACGAAACGTAACACTTGTAGTAAAAGTACTCCAGGGCAGACAGAACAATGATGATGGCTATTCGCATTACGGGAGACACTCCCTAGATAAAGATGGCTTTATCTTAGACATAAATGACTTAGTTCACTACAATCTTTGAGCACTTTCTTATATGGCTATCATTTCAGAAAAATTGACACTCACGCCAATATTGAATACTGTAACTTGGTGCAATTTATAAAATACATTTAATAATATATAAAAGTGGTTTCACTTTGTTACATTTCATATAGAAGAAAAATAAGATAAAGAGAAGATACTTGAAAAGGGACGATATGTAAGTAGTACGATGGCGTTATGCAAATTCTTGGATTTTCATTTCATGAGCGGTTTCCCAGTGTTTCATCCCGTATTCCATCTAGAAAATGATTTGTTTAATCAAGAAAAACCAATAATGTAATCAGTTCACTAGGAATGAGGTTTTTAATCTTTAACGCATAATGTCGCGCAAATAACTTCTGCTAAAGTTAAAGGTGCTAAAATTATGTTAAATACAAGGTACAAAGTACTCAAGATTCCCTAAGTAAACAGGAAACTGTAAGGATTTCTTTTAAAGCAAGCCGTAAGTTTTGTCATTGCCTCTATGTGTCTTTCTATGTCGTAGCCGTCAAACTCGTGGACTATTAGTGATATTGTGATGTTAAGCTGACACCGTGATCATCATCATACATATGCATAAATCCTGTAATATAATTATGTTTTATGTAATACATAAACAACATCAATAATATAATTATACTGAATCTGTATTTTTTTATGTCTCCATACAATGAGTTGTTGAATGAATAACCCTGAGCTAATGCCAGACGTTTACCTGTTTGTCCGGCTGATGTGATTACAGTTATTTGCATAATTGGTTTTGAAATTTAATTAAAATATGGGAAGTAAATTGTATTATTTACTTTACATAACTATCTGCTAATAGGCGATTATAACCGTTGTCTTAAAGATTGCTTTAGATAATCGGTATGTTGTATAGCAATTGCAATGCTTTTGGTTTTATTTTTCGTTAATGTACCAGATGAAAATGCTACTTTTTGTTATACCTAGTGAAAAGAGTAAAATCATATAAAGGCAGAAAAAAGGATGAAGCTCTTTTATTGCGAACGACAAGACATGCATTTTTATAAGTAAATAACCTATAAATGGTTGGGTTTCGTGTCAAATAAAATTTATTCGTCCTGTTACTTCACAATTTTAATATCAAAATCAATAATTATGGCAAAATGTCAAGTAAAAACTAACAGGAAAGAGTAAATTAGTTTCAAGGTTTTATGAATAAATATACAATTATACTCTGTAGCAAAACTAAGCCATTGGAAGCCAACAAAGTGCAAGTATCATGGCGGCATTGGACTAACCAAATGGACGCATAGGCTGTTGAACCTCCAAGAATAATTAAGCAGTGGAGAAAAGTACGTATTTATTTTTTTTATTAATGTAATAATTTATATATTTTACCTATGTTCCTCAGTGTTTACCTATGTTCCTCAATGTCTAATTTAACATAATTTTTATTAGATAATTTTCAAAATAAGTTGTCTTAACTTTCAATGCACTTAATTAATTCTACAAATAAGACTAAATTTATTAAATGATTACAATAGATATTTATTTAACCTAAAAGTAAACCATAGCTTCTACTGTTTTAGCTACCTTTGAAATATGGTGCCATTTTAATGTGCGTAATTCTCAAAATAAAGATTTCTTGATGACACATCACGCGGACGTCTGCCTAAAGGCCCGTAACAGAATAACGTTTAGGTTATGGTTATGTTATATTATATTAATGTTATTATAACCTTGAAGAAATTAAATAAGATTAAGGGCCCGTAACAGAATAACGTTTACGTAGTAAATAGTCACTAACTAAAATTAAACCGAAAAGTTTTCTCGTTAGTTACCAATCTCACATGAATTAAGGTCACGATATTTGCTGAAAACTTCATTTAAAAACGTGATAATTTCTGAAAGTAAATCTTATTCCATTTGCTCTAGACTATTGGTTATTAACACGCGTTATAATAAGGAAAAATGATCAAATTCGTTAACGATCTAATTCATTAATCCTTATATATATTGCGCCGTAATTTTTTGAAATAATAATAGTTTAGTAATAGTTAGAATGTAATATTTTTTGATACGTAAATAATATTATTTACGTATTTAAAAAAAAACTAAGTAATTATATAAATTACATCCACAAATTTTCTCGGTGGGAATTTGTTCTAAAATATCATAAATATGAAAAATGTGGCAAGTCCTCTTCAGATCATTAAATTGGGTAGAAAAAGAGTTGAAATTAAAATAGTCGTCCAGTTCTTAATAGTTTCTTTTCCTAGAATTATGAAAAGAAATGCGTCTATTGGTATCTTACGTAGATAGTTTTAAATTTGTATATTAAATGGGCCAATACTTAGATGATTGTAAAATATGACTCGAAAGGCTTTGCATAAATATGTTATAGAAAACCCTTTATGTCAATGGCCGTTTATGATATTTGGAAAATCAGATTGTATAACTTGGGATGGGGGAATTAGATTTGCTCCCAATTTTAAAGAAATATTCTGTTGTCATATTTATGTTTAAATTTAGGTGTACCTCCATTTCTACAAGTTTTGATTTCCAATTCATATCCGGATCCACTTGGATACAGTGAACGATAGAATTCCCTTTCATCGCGGTACGGACGATCGATACGGAGTTAACTAAAGAACTAATTAATAACTAGTCGAAGTTCGACAGCAATACAATTGTGTCGAACACCCCTCACGATCAGTCTTCCGATCTATTGTGGAAATTTAATTAGGGAAACGCTTTTTAATATTCTTATTCAGGTAACAAATAATACCATCAATTAAATCATGTTTATTTCTTTGGGGTTTATAAGAATAATGTGATGGAAATCA
Organism: Druceiella hillmani; assembly: GCA_039881145.1. NCBI lineage: Eukaryota > Metazoa > Arthropoda > Insecta > Lepidoptera > Hepialidae > Druceiella > Druceiella hillmani. Next base: position 855,864 of record JAYKKI010000111.1, on the reverse strand, counting down.
ATATACTTCAAATACATGAGTGCAACTCGTTAACAATATGCGAGGAAACATGATGGCATATTACAGAAACTCATTGTTAAATATTATTATCGAGTGGCTGAAGTGTTAAAAACACGAATAACACTCTATGCGCTTTGTATCTGCAAAGGCTTTTTTATCATTTGGACACAACATTTAAAACATTTTACGATCGAGATTTGAAGAAAATGATATTTTCTGTAATTTTCGCATTATTACATGTGTCTCAGATTTTATTAAATTTTCAAAAATTTTACAAACTTAAGAAAAATAATTTGAATTTCCAGTAATTTTTCGCGACCAACTTTTTGCAAAATAATTATTATGAACATATATATTTAGATTATAAGTCCTATGCTGTATCATATCACTTCATTAATAACGTAAACGTTATTCTGTTACGGGCCTTTAGGCAGACGTCCGCGTGATGTGTTATCAAGAAATCTTTATTTTGAGAATTACGCAAATTAAAATGGCACCTTATTTCAAAGGTAGGTAAAACAGTAGAAGCTGTGGTTTACTTTTAGGTTAAATAAATATCTATTGTAATCATTTAACAAATTTAGTCTTATTTGTAGAATTAATTAAGTGCATTGAAAGTTAAGACAAATAATTTTATAAAATTATCTAATAAAAATTATGTTAAATTAGACATTGAGGACATAGGTAAACACTGAGGAACATAGGTAAAATATATAAATTATTACATTAATAAAAAAATAAATGCGTACTTTTCTCCCCTGCTTAATTATTCTTGGGGGTTCAATAGCCTATGCGTCCATTTGGTTAGTCCAATGCCGCCATGATACTTGCACTTTGTTGGCTTCCAATGGCTTAGTTTTGCTACAGAGTATAATTGTATATTTATTAATAAAACCTAGAAACTAATTTACTCTTTCCTGTTAGTTTTTACTTGACATTTTGCCATAATTATTGATTTTGATATTAAAATTGTGAAGTAACAGGACGAATAAATTTTATTTGACACGAAACCCAACCATTTATAGGTTATTTACTTATAAAAATGCATGTCTTGTCGTTCGCAATAAAAGAGCTTCATCCTTTTTTCTGCCTTTAAATGATTTTACTCTTTTCACTAGGTATAACAAAAAGTAGCATTTTCATCTGGTACATTAACGAAAAATAAAACCAAAAGCATTGCAATTGCTGTACAACATATCGATTATCTAAAGCAATCTTTAAGACAACGGTTATAATCGCCTATTAGCAGATAGTTATGTAAAGTAAATAATACAATTTACTTCCCATATTTTAATTAAATTTCAAAACCAATTATGCAGATAACTGTAATTACATCAGCCGGACAGACAGGTAGGCTTCTGGCATTAGCTCAGGGTTATTCATTCAACAACTCATTGTATGTTGACATAAAAAAATGCAGATTCAGTATAATTATATTATTGATGTTATTTATGTATTACATAACAATATAATTATATTATAGGCTTTATGAATATGTATAATGATGATGACGATCTCGGCTTAACCTCACAATATCACTAATAGTTCACGAGTTTGACGGCTACGACATAGAAAGACACATAGAGGCAATGACAAAACTTACGGCTTCCTTTAAAGGAAATCCTTACAGTTTCCTGTTTACTTAGGAAACCCTGAGTACTTTATACCTTGTGCTTAACATAATTTTAGCACCTTTAACTTTAGCAGAAGTTATTTGTGCGACATTATTCGTTAAAGATTAAAAACCTCATTTCTAGTGAACTGATTACATTATTGGTTTTTCTTGATTAAACAAATCATTTTCTATATGGAATACGGGATGAAACACTGGGAAACCACTCATGAAATGAAAATCCAAGAATTTGCATAACGCCATCGTACTACTTACATATCGTCCCTTTTCAAGTATCTTCTCTTTATCTTCTTTTTCTTCTATATGAAATGTAACAAAGTCAAACCACTTTTACATATTTTTAAATGTATTTTATAAATTGCACCAAGTTTCAGTATTCAATATTGGCGTGAGTGTAAATTTTTGTGAAATGATAGTCATATAAGAAAGTGCTCAAAGATTGTAGTGATCTAAGTCATTTATGTCTAAGATAAAGCCATCTTTATCTAGGGAGTGTCTCCCGTAATGCGGACTAGTTTTTAAGGACTAGTTTTTCTCATATTTGACAGATTTACAGTTCTTCATAATTTTTACTTTAGCCGTTTGGGAGGAGACGTATTTTTTATCAATATTTTCGGTGAAATATCTGAGACTTATTTATTTTAAACATATTCATAAACATTTCTATTATGAAATAAAAAAAAATTATCTATTACTTGCTTGGTATCTTCCCTTTAATTTCTCTATAAATATTTCTGACTGTTAATTTTATATTAATCTAAAAACACACAGGTAAATATTCTTTATCGCTGCAATTAACTCCAAGTTTATACGTTAAACAGGTTCCGCAAAAAAAGGCTAAAAATAGGTCTATAATCAAAACAGAAATTTCCGGAGGACTCTATTACACGTTAAACGTGACAAGTTGACTTCGAACGAAGCTCGTATTACGCCTCTAGAAATATATTTTCCAAATAAATATTCGAGGAAAATGTCAGTAACAGAACGACTTGTCACTTTTCCACTTGTTATTTCATAAACTTCAGAAAATATCGCTTCGTCATTTAAACACGTGTAGAGTGAAGTGAAACATGTGATGCGGATAATAAAGTATAACAGTTTATTTATTCGAAAGCGACCTGTTTGAAACGTCACCATGTCGAACTGTTTAAAAATTTATGTTAGTACTCTCAGTTAATTGATTGCTCTCCCTCTAAATTTTAAATACATTATTTGATAGAAGCAAAATTAATTTGTTTCCGAAAATGAAACTACGAATAGGAAAATTACGAAAACGAAATAATACTCACGTACCAGTCTACATTATGCAAATCTGAAAATCTGAAAAACCTGCTCTTAATACCAATATTAAAAAACAGTACCCGTTAAGAACATTTTAATAAAATGGAATTTCTATTTTGTTTGTCGTTTACATAATTCATAGAAAACTTATACTAACCCTTTTTTTGTTGATAAAAAACCCTCAAGGTTTGTTAAATTAAAATGTGACTGTAATATTTTTGGTTCTTAAAAACTATATTTTCATAATGAATGATTTCAAAGTTTCTTTTAGCATTACTTTATCACTGAACATTCAAAATTAAATTAAAATTTAAAAAGTCAAATATTAAATTAAAAAGGTAGGAAACATAAAAAATAAAATAAATGAAAATAATTAGTTTTAAATTTTAAATTTTATATTTGACGATCCTATGTCAGTAGTACTTTTAAATTAATTTTACTTGGTGTATTTGTCATAGGTTACTCACTAACTCTTAAATATGTTATTTACGTTAATATTTTTAATTTCGAATAAATATTCCCTAAGAGGCATTAAAATGTACGCCTACTTTCATTAAATGAATTATTATATATGGTATTCATCTACACGGTTAATTACTATACCCGATTTTTTTTGGATAATTTTCAGAATATTACATGATTGAACTCTTTTTGGAAAATTATAGGTTGCTTAGCTTTCTTTGCTTAATAAATATAAATTATCTTCCGAGTTCCAGTAATTTGTATTTAACTATGGGCTATGACAAAACCGGGAATACAATTTTCCTCAGTGTGCGCTTTCCTTTTTCCTTCGAGCATTTAAAAAATTAATCACAACGATAAAACTTTAATATTAATTGAAGACATGTTTGAAATTATTAGCAAAAAAATTCACACTAATATGTAAGGATTTAACCCATAAATACAACTAGTCCCTATTAATGTAATATTTTTCCTTTTTCCTTACTCAAACATCCTCCTAGTTTGCCAGGTATGCCGACATTGCGAGTTTGATGAAATATCTTCAGAATATCTCATTGGATAATCCTAGTCCATGCTTTCGGTTTGCAATTTTGGCCCCAAAACTCTGCTATTCCATCCATCATGAATAATAAAGTTCTTATGGTTAGTACAAGTCATTTTCTTTTGTGTAACAACGCACGCTACGTTTGGTAGTTTGATACGTTCCTGAATTTTGGTATTTCGGATTCTGAAAAGATTTCGCTAACATAGCCCATTTTCCTTTCGACGACTTGAAGATTGATTATGTCCTGGCAAGTAGCGTACAAGTCTCTGTTTGTAAACAAAAACTTCTTGTTCAAATGCTTCACTACACGTAACTCGCCATTAAATTGAAATATTACTGAACGTTTTGGTGTTGCATCCATAAACTCAATATATTATGGTCGCTACATACAATTTGGAAGTTGGTTATTGTTTCATACCTTAAATGAGTAACTTATCAAAAAACCTTGCAAACGCTTGGTGCGTGTTTATATCTAAGATTGATGTCAATACTCAATGGAGATGTATTAAAAATAAATGTTTTAAATCGGTTAACTATTACATACCAGCAAACAAATTGTAAGCTATAAATATAATCTCCCCTTCCCACACTTTCCTTTATTTCCTTATGTATATTGAATATATTTGGCGTTAATTTTGTAGAAATTCATTATTCACAATTAAATGAAACTACGTGATGTAGTATTATTTCTACTTTCTTTAATTTCTTTACCACGACCTAGGTTTCGTTGTATTACAACATCTTCAGGTGGGCTATTAGCAAAGATAGACATCTTTGCTAATATCCCACCTGAAGATATTGTAATACAACGAAACCTAGGTCGTGGTAAAGAAATTAAAGAAACTAGAAATAATACTACATCACGTAGTTTCATTTAATTCCTTATGTATTTTAATATTTTAAATTTCGACCTTTCAGGGTATTTTTCTTGTAATTTCTTAAACAAATATTAATAATGTAACCAAAACTGGTACGAAGTACCCGATATAAAATTATTAACATAAATGCAGAACATGAACGAATGATGAATGAAGTAAACTGCAAAAGCAAGCCATGGCTAATTGAGCGAAATCATCCAACCAATCCCAGCATTCTTATAAAATAATATCATAACCTTATTTGGATAACACGGTTCGATTCGAGACTAGCAAAACCATAGCCAGTGTGGCTAACTCCGAAGTAAAGTGTGTAATATATTGTGTTTACACGCGACCAGTCAGCAATAAGTGAGTGGCCGAGCAAGGTCAGTTCACATACTAAACGAATCTGAGTTAAAAGTTAATGTATAATGAGTGATGTGTGTACTGAAAGCAAAAATCTCCAAACTCACCAAACATCTAAGTTTTTCCTCAATGCTTTAACTCAAAGCTACAAAAACCCTCAAATTTATAGAAGAATCCTTGCCTGGCAACAATAATATTAAAGGTACATCAAACCAATTTGATGCAGCATTCCATAAATGACATTCCATATCTACGCTAGTTGACGTAAATAAACTCATCGACTTGTTCCATAATCTTATTTTGATTAAAATTAGCTCACGGTTTGATCTCTGCGTATTGTTTTTGTTTAGACCATATGGTTATACTCCTATTGGACTAGTCAAAATATTCGAGGGTATCTTTTAGGTAGGAGGTGAAGAGTTTGGTAGAAACGGTGTTACTTATATTTCTTTTGACCTCATCGAGTTTTAAGATATTGTACAACTTTAGTTTTTAGGTAGCTATACTGTAGATTTCCCTAATTACATCGATACAACTGGTATCTGTAAAGTTCTCTTAGGGAGAGTGAATAAGTACCGAGTGATCGAATAAAAGTCGACAACATTGCTTATAAGAAATTGGTTATACTCATTAGACTTCTCTATTGTCTATATCTTGGTCTATGGTGACATTTTCCACCATAAACCAAGTATGAAAACTAGCCTATTCAATTGCCTATGCCATGACAAGCTTGTTATAAGGGGCAGAATAAATGATTTATACATACGGCTTGCTAGTGAAATTGGAGATGTATTCACAAGATTAGTCGTATTGTTTTTTATAAAAAGGTGCTAGTAATATATGTATTACTAGCACCTTTTTTTAAACGTTAAGTATTGCTCATTCAAAATGTGCCTTATTAAACAGAAGTCAGAGTTGTTTTAATACTGGTTTACCATCATAGTTCATCTGACTGATTTTGATTGATCATAATACAGCATATTTCCTCAATTTATTAGTATATTTTACTTTTTATTATTTGTAAAATAAAACTTTATGAACCAATTGGTCATATTATCGACTAATTCAAAATCAAAACTAAACTCGAAGTTCGCCACTCGCGGAGTTTATATATATGTATATATATATATATATATATATATATATATATATATATATATATATATATATATACATATATTAGTATTAAGTTCGTATTTCCTAAAAATATATCTTTTTTTGTTTCTAATTTGTACAAAAACAAGTGTTTTAAGTAAGATTATTTGTGAAAGTAAAAAAGGTGCATTGGCTATATTCTGGCAACGAATAAATTCTTGAGAATATTATCAAAATTAAATGAGAGGTTTCCAACCTTTGCGGAACTTCCAAAGTTTCAGTTTAGTGACCATTACATTAAATGTGCTAGAAATTACCTGCAGACTCACGGTGTGTAGTGGCTGTTATAATTACTCTTTACCTACGAATCTTCAGATTTTCTAGCTATATAATAATCGTCTTTTATTTGACCTGGGATTTTAAATCAAAGATTGTTTGCTTGAAATCATAGTATTCAGAATCGATAATTCATTCGTTGTTTCTCTGCGTTTATTTATATAAACTTATGAAATGCTATATTGACTATTTTATAACATAATGTCTCTACTTTGACCTCAAAATATAAATATATTTTACTTGGAGTCGCAGTATTCCTTTTTCCATATTTCGTTTCCCTTAAGATTTTGTCACTGCTTCCGTATAAATAAATTTTGTATTAATTTGTATTAATTGTGAAAGTAATGGTACAGGCAGACCAAACGTCACGATCAAGTGCAAATTTTGTTTTAAAGAAGAACTGGTAATTATGAACTTAAGGCAAAAATTGGAAATCATTTCTCTCCAATTATATAAGATCTAAGTTATATAATTGGAGAGAAATGATTTTCATTAAGTTTTCGGGGCTAGTGTCAGGAAAGTTTGGGATATTTGCATCAAGCTGGTAAAATACTGAAACTTGACACATGAGTGCCTTATGAACTGAACTGTGTGCTGCATGGCCAAAGGTTATAAAGCCACGAGCATACAATACAAAAGTTCTTATGTTGTTTTTTAATAGTTCGAGTGCGGATCTGAAGAAGATTTTAAAATTGGCTTATTTTAATACATATATATATATATATATATATATATATATATATATATTTATATATATATACATATGTATTAAAATAACCGAATTATAAAATCATATATATATATATATATATATATATATATATATATATAAATATATATATACATGGATTATTGCAATCTCTTACAGCCAACCAGATCACCAAATCCAACCCCGCTCGATGAGCGGCCGAATCGAACCCGCATCCCCGGAGCGCGGCGCGTTGCTTAAGGCCGTATTTCTTGTGATCAATCAAACGCACTACGGCGACGACAATTTTACTTGTTAATATTGAATTGTTTATTCAAAACTTAATTTATTACGTTATTAGCCACCCGCTCCAACTCGTTAAGGGTGCAATTAAATTCGTAAACGTAGCCCTGATCTTTATTTTAACTAATAAAAATAAAATAACGAACTCCGACATGACGCACTTTTGATATTTATACACCAAGGTGATATTCATACCCGTTTCCCCTCGCACCTCTGTTTTGCATTGACATGCGAATACATATAAGCAAATACTACCAAAGGTCATCAAAACGTATTAATATTTTTATTTACTTTCAAAAACTCTTTAATGTCCTTTTAATTAATTCGAACTAAAGAAAGTGAAAGGGTAAATTTTTGCATATTAAAAACCCTAAAAAACGACTATTTCTTTGAATTTATTTTAATGAAGATTAAAAAAATTACTGAGGCTTCGCAACTTTTGTCCCACGCAACTTAGAAACTTTTACTGTTGCTAATCCAAAAGCTTTATAACCTAAGCTTTATACAGCATTTTTCTACCTTTAGGTAGACAAATGTTGTATAAAGCTTTTCTTTAGACCCTTTTTAAACTTGTTATTCTCCTTTACATAGTATTAATGTATTTTCAATCATTTTGTTAGTGTTCGTCGCGAAAGGGCCCAGACCAGCGAATTTTATTCAGTCTACGTTGATATTATTAATTATATCTTAAAAATGATACGCGATTTAACTTATGGCAATCTGCAAACTATAATCAAACATGTTGCGAAAGTTTTATATCAATTGGATTAATAGCTTTTGCGTGGATTATTGAAAAAACCAAACAAAGAAACCAAAATTTCATCTTCATTATGTTAGTGTGATGTACATTTTAATTGGGATTGTAATGTAGCAAAGGATACGTAAATGTATATACTAAAACACTTTACATTTAGAACACTTAATGACATAATCTGACTGTTGCATTACTCAGTTAGCTGGAAAATATTGTCCCATTAGCGAAAGAATTAGCGAGTAAAGTTATAAGCATAAAATTTTCTTTAGAAATATACTTCACGCCTCACAATACAATAGTAAATGAATTTGGTATTGAATAGTAAAAATATATAAAATAAAGTTATTCAGTGATTAAGTTAATGAAAAATGGTTTTGGATCAACTTGCATTAATCAACTAAAAAGATACAAGTAACTTATGTTTGTGATAGGTATACAGACAATGTGTTTATGTTGTACGCCCTAGAACTTTATATGTATCTACTTTTATGTGTATCTAAATGAACACATAACCCTCACAGTGTGAGTTAAGTCCGTAAACTGTTTCTGTAGCTGACACCATATTTTCCGTAATGTTACATTTTTGGAACTAAGTTTCTTATCGCACTTTACACACTTGTCAAATAAGAGTCAGCCTGAAAAAAATGTAAGTTTTCGACCGATACTTGCTACAATACAAAAGCGTAAGATTTCGATTGACATTTTTGCTGCAGTATAAGCGTTTGCGTATTTACAAGCGTATATTAATGTACACGTATATTACTATAGCATAGACGTGCGGCGTGCACATAAGCTGTATTCGTTTAAGTGTGTGTAGTGTGTTTAGCAATCTGTAAACATAATGATACTTCACAATTAAATGAAACTACGTGATGTAGTATTATTTCTACTTTCTTTAATTTCTTTACCACGACCTAGGTTTCGTTGTATTACAACATTTTCAGGTGGGATATTAGCAAAGATATTTAAAGAAAGTAGAAATAATACTACATCACGTAGTTTCATTTAATTGTGAATAATGAATTTCTACAAAATTAACGCCAAATATATTCAAAATCATGATACTTATAAACTCTCTTAACTATTTTCAAACTCGTTTTATTATTTTCGATAAAGAATGAATTGAAAATAATAACACGAAACTCTAGTTAAACTTTAGTTACCGCAAACCAATCATTACTAATATTGAATGTACTGATTAAGTATATATTTAGCTTATACTTTTATAATGAAACATATATTTTAATGAATTTAAAAAAAAAACATTATTAATTACAATTTTATTATCACTCCTTCACTTATTTCCCCTAATTTTTCATTTAATTACTCTCAAATATTGTTAACTTATTTCAGTTTGCTTCTTATTTAATACATGATATATATATATATATATATATATATATATATATATATATGTATATATATATATATATATATATATGTGTGTGTGTGTGTATAGCATAGAAATGTAACTATTAACTTCCCAAGCATCGGTCACAATATCTTAGCACTTATGTAACAATATGCACGCTGTAGAGATTAAAATAAAAGTGACACCCTAATGTTTTATACACTTAAGTCATTCTTTAAATATGAAGTTTCTGCAGAAATAGTCCTCCTTATTCTATACCTGGACCACTTTATTTCTTACTAATTACTTATATGGTGAAGAGTATAAGATCAACAATATTATTTTATTTCCTTGTCTTATTTTAATCATAATAATATCAGTACAAACATATAAAAACCCTTTTACTTTTAGGGCTTCATAGTGAAACAAGAAATCTTTGTAGTTGTTAATCTTTAGGTCCGTCTGTCTGTCTCTCACAGTTACCACAATTTTATAAATTTGAACTAAGCAAATCATTTAGATGGAATTCTATATTAACTTGCAACAAATTATAAATAGAAAAGGCGGGGATGATTTGTTTCCCGCATACTCCATTGAATATAATGCATGGCACTGGCTTCTCAACCATTCTAAGGTTTCGTGAAATTTAACAGATATTTACCTTTGTTAAATTACATTTTTGAAACTTAACCTGCATTTAATTCTTATGAAATTATAAATAACTTTGAAATTAACATTATACATCACATTATACATCATGCACACAGCAAAAAAGTATATTATTTGAAACTTCCGTAAATATTAAGAACGTCCTATTTATTAGTAAAAATTTAAGTGTTTCATGTTAACTTGCGGCCCTTTTTGTGCACGGTGCTCTCTTAGCTGTCTGTATTGAATGAAAAAAAATCTTCAATTGACACCCCACATCACAAACAAAATTAAAACAAAAACTCGATTACTTCATCTGCCCACTTTAAAATTTATTTGTAATTTTTTTTTGCTATCGGCTATTATTAATATTTAATTATTACGCCAATTCTCAAGTTTTTAACTTGAGATTTGGCTCTCACAAGAAGACAAACACACGTACATGTAAGTGAATTAAAAGGTTTCCTTTTATTTTCTACTGAGGTACGGAAAAGTTCAAAAGTGATTATAACGGAAATTTTAAGATCTAAATTTGTTTCTTCTATTCTGTGGAAAAGGTAAAGATTTCCAAGTCATTTAACCAAGTATACCACGAAATTTTAGCGGCAAATCTGGAGTTGTGCAAAATTCCTTTTGAGGAACGAAACCCTGAAAAATATTTCAAATATTATATAAGTGAACCAAAGTACAGAAAAATTTTAAAAAAGTCTACTTGAAATGTTAATTTCAGAATGATGAAATTCAATGAAATATACGGAGTTACCGCTACGATCAACTGACGATGATATACTTTTCGCTATATATGAATTAATTTTAAATTTCTCGACAAAAATATTAAAATGAAATAAATAGAACAATAATAAGTTAAATAAATTTAAATTGCTAAATCACATTGAATCAGGTTAAAATCAAATAACAGCTTAAAAAATCAATAAAATCCATCTTAATAAAGAACAAAATTCGAGACATCGCGACAAATGTTCATGGTAAATTTCCACAGAAAAAGAAGGTTTATTCATTATTTTCCATCGACATTGACATAGGGATATAGATTCTGCTCTAAACTGGATGTGATATAGTTAAAATTCTTAACTTAGTCGAGAATGCTGTTGCTATTTAAAATCTTATTTGAACATCAAACATTTTCAATTTAATCTGAACATTTAATTTTATTTATTATTCAACAACTGGAATAACCATTACGTGTAATGAATAATATAAATTTTGGTGATATCAAAATTAAAGACATCGTGCAAACAAGTACCGTAGTAAATATCATTACGATTTTGGCATCCTGTACCACTCGCACAATCGTACCTGCATATATGAGATACTCTAGATATGCTCGTAAGGCGCTAAACTGTATTACGTGTTGACATCTTGTATGTTCGTAAGGACTCGCAATGATTAATTTCGTATTTAAAAATCTCTTAAGAATATTATTTTGCAGTCGCGGAAATATACAGAAATTGTAATTTTTTAGCTATTATGCAGTACAACTTGCTAATTGCCTTCGTGCAATTTCATCCATTTCGAATAGTGATATAGCTAGATATATCATTCAGCCAAGTTTTTAAAATATCAGTTAAAATCATGATGTCATCATTGGAAATGTTGTGCGTATATTCATACATATGCAGATATTAGCATGACGAAAATGTTTCAACTCGACATATTTTAATCCATTTTTTTAGTGAATTTTTCGAACTAATCCCAACACCATCTTCTTCTAGGAACTTTGATAAAGATGATTTACATACCCAGACAATTCTAATTGATGAATATGATGAATATGATGATGGTATATGTTAAATAAAATTTTATGCGTAAATATACAAGTTTGGTTTTAGACCTTTTACCGATAAATTCAAGGATAATAGATCACGAATTCTGTGCATTATATTCGAAAAAAAGTATATCCCATTAACTCGTTAGTTCCTATTTAACGTTTCTAGTTGTAACCAAATCTAAAACATAAAATATACTAATTTAAAAGATCTATAATTTATTTTTAAATAAAAAAGATTACTCCGCGGAGAGTAATCTAAGTTAAAAGTGTCTTAAACTTAGCTCCACCTGTTGTGAATACACTCTGCCTGTTAAATATCTCGCTCCCGACAGACTTGTCTTTTTCGCTGCTATTATGCACGAAAGTCGTGGACAAAAGTATATCTGTAACAGGAATCTATTTACTAAGTTGGTTTTTGTTTTAAATTACAGGAAATTTTTAGATTATGAATATTATTCTATTCGTAGGAAAAGTAACTACATATTTTTTTGCCAACTGTCTATGTTTTCTAAATGAAAAACTTTTTAAAATATTTTCAGGTGAATGAAGCGATGGCCATATAAGAAAAGAAATTGGTTCAGTATGACATAATTCTTTTTTTATTTATTACTGAATACATCTGTTGTTGATAAATAATTTCTCAGTAATAATCCCGAATAAAAAAATATTTTAGATTAAGTATTGCTACCAATTAAACACGATATGTTACATGAAATGCAAAAAATGAAAAAAAGAAAGTCTAAATATTTTGAAAGGTTCATTTTTTTCCATCAAGTTTTGAAAATTTTCTACGAAGATAATGTCAATTTTCTACGAAGTTAATTCATTTTTAAGTTTTGGGGTTTAAATGGAAAACAACTTTTAGTATAATATAGTAGAACTTTAATTATATTTATTAAATTTTTTTCAATTCCACGCAATCAATTAAAAGCACTAAACAAGGAATTTTTGAATTTGAGGTTAATTAAACATCCAAACAAACTAATATTCAGTCATTACAAAAGCAATTTCCGTTGAAAAACATGATATCATTTTCATATACAAAGATGAAACGGATATAGGGTGAAGCTGTTGTTTTTTATTTCAATATTTTCATGAAAATTAAGACAGTCCAATCAAAGGCAAAGATGTATTTTTTTAATATAGGTAATTTTAAAGACTGTTAAATTAGTTCTTCTGAAAATGTGGCATTTGGTACAATATCGTTATGTGGAGGTTTTACATGATGAGGATATACAACTATTATTTGAAATGTTGTATCAATTTCTTTCCGTTTCTACGGGCTACAATTTTAGTGTGGTACAGAAATGCCGGTTCAGAACTTAGTCCTTAACCATTATTTGGTCAAGGAAAAAAGACAATGGTTTAAAAAGAATTCTTAAGTATTTTCACAGTACAAATTGATATGGCTTATCTTTAGCCTCAAAGATTAATATTTGAGTTTATATTATTCTGTAACCTAAATTGAAAACTCAATATATGGTTCATAAAAGTGTCTTTTGTACCTAGTGCTAACAGTGTGACAATATCAAATTAACTAATTTTATGGTCAAATTATATGGTCAAATTAACTAATTTTCTTTATAAATCTTTATATTCAAAAATTCACTTCAATAATTTACATATATAGAGATAAAATATAAAAATGTTTGACCTTTTTTGCTTAATGTCTTAAAATAATAAATTTCAAGAAAACTTACGAGACAACCATATCAATAAGATAAACCTCGTATATAGTAAATCAAGTTTAAGATATAGCACAAAATACATTTTCGCTCACAAAATTTCCATTCGCAACGTATGCAAAGTTCAAATTCTAAATCTCTACGTTTGGAAAGCTCCAATTTGAAAAGACACGGGCTTCCGTTATAAAGGAAGTTGTTGTGAGACAACAACAAATGGTGAAACTTTTGCATTTCTTCGTTTACGTCGTCTTTTCGCCATAATTTTTCCTACTTAGCATATTTCAAAGGGAAACGTTGACATTTTTGTCACTTCAATTTCAACTGAATAAGATACCCGTGGCGAAAACTTTTTATCGTGTACTTTTAAGTTGGATGGCGGAGGAAGCTTTATTGACAAATATTTCCGTATATCTAATCGCATTTTATAATAGAAGGCATTTATATAACAAGTTTATTTTGCACGAGGCCATGTGTACCCACTTGTATAGGTCAAAGTTAATAATAAGATCGAAGTACATATTTAAATAAAAGTGAAAAAATGAAAATTAACACTTTTCTTAGAAGCTAACAGTTTTACATAGAAAATATGAACATACAATTACTTTCATAGCCTTAAATAATAGGTTACTAATAACAAAAATGCATAAGTTAATTTCTTTCTTTGAAAGGGTATCTTGGAAGTTTCGATATATTTGTCTTGTCCCAATAGTCCTCACATCATAATAACTTTAAATCGAACAGAGAACAAATCTGGTCTCCTAATAAGGACAATTAAATACATATGTGGAAAAAAACCAAGATGTTATTTATATCGTGCAATGTATTGTTTTTAAACTCATCAATTTTGCACTATTTTTATTTTAATTATCTGCTACAATTCTTTGTTATGTTAGATTCGCTCCTAACCATACACTGTGTAAAATTATTCAATATCATATCGGTTGTCCTTCCATGCTGAAATTTATTTCAATTTATATTTCTGAACTTTATATCCAGATAAGACAATGTCTCCCTATTTATACCCTTCAATTACGAATCAATATTCTGCAAAATTCTACAATCGTATTCACTCTAACCTCTCGTTTCTTCGATGATCACTGTTTTAGATGTTGACATTTCCTTTTGCTCAAAAAAAGTGGTTGCAGAGCAGTTGGAAGATTAGTAATTTATTTCGATATCTTAGTTTTATAATTGTCAGATTTTGTTCTACGAAATTCTTCGTAATATTCCATATTTTTAATTTATACTTCTTTAGGCGCATTATGAAAAAATAATGAGAGTAAAATTTTAGAAATACAGAATAGATGCAGTAGAAACAATGCAACCCAAAAGCGACATCATGAATTTGCTCACTAAAAATTTATTTTTTGTTAATGTACTTTTCCGAAATAGTATTTCGGAAAAGTACATTATATATCGGCGCATACGAAAATGAAATAGTTTGATAGTGTTATCAAGCGATTATTTGATAGTCAAAATTATATTGTGGCCGCATTTGTTCGAATTATCCCAGCCAGGGTCCGACTGGACTGGAAGGATACGAGTGGCTCTTCACAAGCCTGGGATAAGGGTAGACGAAATACTCTCAGAAAATAATGTAATATACCTATTATTAATTTCCGATGATATACATATATATATACACACACACACACACACATATATATATATATATATACATATATGTATATATATATATATATATATATATATATATATAATAAGATAAATATAGTTGCTAAAACCACGTCGAATGCCCCAATTCAGTTAATCACTCGGTAAGTATTGTTTCTGAAGAACATATAAAAGCACCATTATTAACCATATCATGTCTACGCTCGAAGAGCGTATTTTTGAGCGCCTTGAGCTCGAAAATAGCGGGAAGTTTCAGAGAACACCTCAAGGTCAATCATTTTTAAAATTTTACTTCTAAGCTTCTTTACATGAACCATTTTACATGTAAATTGTGAGCCAGAGGTAAGTAGGGTCGAAGGCCCGCGCAGGTTAGGGTCGGCTGGCAAACGCCATCTCGACTGTATGGCTAGTCTGAGACTGATCCTAGCTACCATACAGTCATAAGTTGGTAAGAGAAAAAATGCATTTTTAGGTACATGTAGATATGTCATAATTTATTTTCCTGCTGGCTTTCTATTCTATATCCATCACCTGCCAGATGTATTTATTGTGAATTCGGAATGTATTTATTTGCGTTATAAATCATAAATTATTAAACAAATTTTATTTAATTATTAAATCAAATAATTAATTTAATTAAACTTTATTTAGTTAGCATTCCAATCCTCGTGTTTAGATCGGCGACATGATATTGACCTCCACCATTTTATTTTTCTGCCAGCGTTCCATTATTATTGCATTATGCCAAAGAAGTATAACTTCTAAAGCGCGTACATAAGTATACGTGACTTTTTTTTACATGTAAGTCCAATTTTGTGCTGTGTATTGCATGTTGATGTGGCTTGAAAAAGTAAATAAATACTTAAAATTTAACCAAAAAAAAATATAAAAAGTAAAAAAAATCATGTGTGCAATTCACACGTGGTAGAAGTGAAACCTTCAAAAATTTTAAATTGTAATTTTTAAGTTTAATATCAATTATTAATTTTGATAAAAACTAAAACAATTAGAAAAGTTTTTATAATTAAGTTTTTATAAATAATTTATGCGTTTTAAGAGCTGCAGGTTCAATAAACATAATAATATAATTCCCATTTTTCTTACGTGCTGAATATTAAAAAGAGGAAAAACGTAATATAGACAGTGCATTTTTCCATCTTCAACAAAATGAGGTGCATTTTTTTCATTGACGGCAAAAGTACCAAATATGAAAGGCAAAATATAATATCACCGTCAACACGATAATATTCAGACGTCCATTACAAATTTACATTTTCTGTTGTTACGTACTGAGGCTTCAGGGTATCGAGGTGCACACAAACAAAATTCGCAATATTTTATTTATTTAATTTGTGACATGCAAGGAATTTATCATAATATTACCTTCTTGGACTCATTGCCTGTTTGAGTATTTCTGTAAAGCGTATTAACTCGACAAGCAGCTTGGCTGGCATCGATGTGTTTATGTAATATTTAGTTATTTTTGATGTTAACTTCACGTTTACTTAATAAACTGATGTGTTTTATCAGGAAACAGGAGTTTTTTTCCCAAAAGGCACATCTTTGAATTCGTTGCTCATGAAGAAAATTAGAAAAAGGGTTTTAATAGTTAGGTTTATATATCAGGTTTAATAGTCAGGTTTTTAATAGTAAGGTATTAATAAAGTCAGATTTTAAAAAAGATATATTTCTTGGAATTAAGTCCGTCCGTGGAGTGTTTCTTTCTACTCATTCCGTGGCTTAAGAATGAGTAATTAGTTATAAATTAGTTGGTCAAATTGTTTGTTTCATTTTCGTGAAACAATTATTATTTAATTCTTAATTAAATGTTATACTTACGAAATTAATTTCTGTATTTAAAATCAATTACCGTCAATAGATTAATATTAACATTAACTGTCGTACGCCTACACTTGGAACGTTTCATAGTGTCCTAGCAGTCAGTATAAGAAGACAAATAAGAAGAAAAAACAAAAAGTTACGTTAAATTAATCATTACTTTATTGAAACTTTTATTTATAGTTCTTAAGCTTAATTAAATGGCCTTGAAATTGTTATTTTAAGTACTTTTTTTGCTATCATAATTCCAATAAATGATCACCTACTTCTCTTTGTACAAAACCATTTCAATGAATTGTTGATTCAAGGTCGATAATCTTTAAACAATAATTTCTCAAGAATATTGTCTCACAAATGACATATTAATATTCACTTATTTTTGATTGCTTGATAAAGATGCGTGAACTTAGATTTTCAAAATTTAAACATAAAATCGTTCATAAATATATTTCGAAGTCAAACGTAAGATATATACATTTTTTATGCTTTATGTTACACATATTCTTCTCGTGCGTATCTTAAACAAAAACTACAAAAAGTAACCTAAATATTTGTAATAAATTTTCGGTCTTATTGTTCTGCTTTCAGAATAAAAATGTTTTTTAGAATCGACCCTATTGATTAATTTTTTCATCGTAATTGACTTTAAAATTAATTTTTATTTATTTAATTTACAAAATTTTAAGATATTTGTTTAATATTTATAAATAAAATAATTAAGTATTTGAAATACATAAACAAATATAACCGCATGTATGGTATATACCAGAAATAGTATTGCAAAACAGTGTGTTCTCAATTGGAATAGTTCATGGTATTAGCGAAATAATATTATTATGCGTATCTATCACAATGCATTTTGACACGATCCTCTAAGTGATATTATTAATGGTGGAAAAGGAAAAAGGTCTTTAAATATTACACGCCAAGCGAAGCGAATGGCACGGAGCTTATAGTTACCCTCCTCTGTCGTAAGTATGAGTTATTTACTCACTGAAATTGCGTTCAATCGAATTTGTCACATCTTCTGCTCGTATCATTATGTAAATGGGCAGAAGCGCTTTCATTTTGAATTAAATTCGTTTAAATTATATGTGAAATGCCTAAAAACAATATTAGCTTTAAGCTCAGTTTTTGTGCGTATAATTCATGTTATGCTGTACATGTATTTGAGATGCTTTCTATAATCAATGCAAGACAAACAAAATCGAACTTAATTCGACTCAAACAAATTGGTGAGAACAGTTTGCGAAAATCTATGTCACAGTATTAAATATTCACTCAAATAAGTGCGAATATGTGCGATTAGTTTTCCATATAACTGTGTAGATATAGAGATCAAAATTTTCGATGGACAGAAGTCTTTGGTTTTGAAACATTAAAAGTAAAAAACAAATACCGTCTAAATACCACTTGGAAACGACAAAAAAGTATAATAAACTCTACAGATTTTCTCTGATTTTTTTTCCTTTTTTTACGTTATATCGTCCCACATAATTGTATTTCTCATTTTTTGGTCTTGAAGATAAATAACAATAAAATAGTAAGTTGTCTGTAAGTCTTTCTTTTTTTAAATGTACTCATATTAAAAATTCTGTGATCAAAATGTTCATCAATACATTTAAAAGTGAATGGTACATCCCTTTTTTTGTAAAATTAATTTCACATGATTTGTAAATGCATGGTTAAAATTTTACCTGCAAAGTATGTTCATTTACTTATCTTTTTTATTATAATCATATAAATGATATAATCGAAAAGACAAGTAAATGTAATAAATGTAGGAGTATATTTCATTTGAAAGGCCTTAAATAATTTAATCATATACGCTGTTACATTTGCTTATATCTTTTAAATAATTATTTCATTTACAGTCATTGAACGAGTAGGTTTAAAGCCGGTAAATTAAATATCCAAAATTTAATTTTAAAGTCAAGTTACCGAAATGATTTTTGCTACATCTGCAATGTATCCACGAAACTTTAATCGTGAATCAAATCTGACTACCAAATAAACGACCTCATACAGACGATGCAGTGGGATTCCGCTGACCGTGTATTCGTATTTGATAGGAGCGTGTGCTCGGCTGTAAGTCAATATTGAACATTTACTTGCGTTAAGTCAAAAGCCGCTTGATGCACTTCACTCATCGACAACGCTAATCTCATACTGCAACTGTTCGCCAGCTGTTATATCATTGAGGACAGTAAACATTTTCGAATAACAAACAACATGCAGTTTTCACCGCACAATCAATATCGTTTATCAGAATCGTGAGAAGTAGAGGCGTAAGATTCGAACCCTGCTAAATATATCGTAGTAGTGTATAAAAATAGAACGGGGTATAATCTGCATTTTGTTTCATCTTGCTGGTTCATTGGATTCTGCACAAATGGCGTTTACAAAGTATTTTGAAAAATAACCGCATTGATCTCATCGATGATTTAAATAAAGCATTTAAGGAAATTAAAGGTTGTCACATTTAGTCTTGTAAGATCTGGATTCAAAACTATATGGTATATGGTTAATAAGTACTTTGTCTATGAATTATTAACCATCCGTTTTGAATTCGGGTAGGTAACAATTCTAAATACATGTTTTCGTATCGTAAAAATAATATAATCATGAGTTTCAAACTTTAAAAATACAATTTTATAAATTTTTATGTTAAGAGAAATCAATGCCTACAATGATTTTTTTAATATATCGAATAATTAAAAGTAGCACATATACCCATAGACTTTTTACTAACGTCTTATGTTTATTATTATTTTATTATTAAAAACCGTCTTTAATTACTTTATGTTTTTAGTGATTTAAGTTCTTCTTTTTTAATAGAAGAAGGTGAATAATAAAACATTGAAACAAATAAATGACATTTAAATAACTGCGCATAATTCTCTACATGTCATTTGAAGGACGCTACGGGGGCTGTATTTAATTCAATCAAAATGTAGTATTTATTACCTACTATTAATATGATAGCCAGTGAATATGTTTTATGTTATTAATCATGATAACGGTATAAAATGTAACCATTCTGTTGATGCTATTGTAATCATCGATAAATTCAGTTAAATATTTTATTTTTATATTATAATTTTAGATTAAGCTCGTTTATGGTATATTGCCGATAAAAATTGAAAATAATTTCAAAAAATGTACTTTCTTGTTAACCAAATTATCGATAATAAGATTTTAGTAAAGAATCCAAGAACATACTTTTCATGCTCGAATTTATAATTAAATATTACCTGTGGTAGTTATTTTAGTTTAATTCACTATAAAATAATTATATTTTTTCTGTGACGCTGTTCACATGGCACAAGTTAATTCATTTATTTCTCATACTCTTTTCCTATTTCTTTTTGTTTTTTTGCACTTTTCATATTCAATTAATTTTTTTTTATGTTTTGATTGTTCGCTTTTTTATTGGTCGAGAGCTACTCAATTAATTATATTTATTGCTTTATTACTTTGTAAGATTAAAATATATTGCTTTTCCGGATTTCCAACCCTGGATAATCCGGCACATAAAAACAAATCGTTGAATCCATTCGGTTTGAATTTTAAAAAAATTGTATACCGGTCAGAATCACTGAAATATCCGAAATAAGGGCAAACTGTAAACTACATTTAAAATAAAAACTTCATGTTTTATCCTTTGATTTAAATTATATACTTACTTTTAAAACTATACTTTAAAAACGATTCTGCAGATTCTAACTTACCAATCCGTAGAGATATTCTAATCGGATTTTCGTAACTTCAATCAGTTTTCCGACAAATCCATTGTACAAAAGTGAATTAAAAGCAGTCCATGTGAATGGACAATAATAACCAAAGATTCTAAAAATTAATTGAGTATTTATTAAAAATATCTCATCTAAGAAACTCACAAACTTTCTTCTTTATTATGTCAACATTAATAATTGTCAAGAAAAAAATATGGCTATGAAAGATTAATATCAAATTCTGTGGAATATTTCTCTAGTTTAATTAAGCTTACAATAACGATGAGGTTGGAATGTTTTTGTAATTACCGAGAATAGTGTACTCTTTATTACACTTTCATAATAAACTCGTATTCGGAAAGGCCTGACAAGCCTCAACAAGCAGATAGGTCAAGTGCATACAACACTATTCGTTGATAGACGAAAACCAATTTATCCCAAGAGTCAATTATATCTTCGGTGTTATTAGTGAGAAGGGCCTGTGCAATCTTTTGTCTGGCTATTCGGTAGGTTCGACCATTTATGTACCTATTTGTTTAGGTCTCCTTTTAACACTGATATTCAATGTAAGAAATGGTGAAGAAATACTATAAAAAAGCTCGTGCTTCATCCATTAGGTCGATGTTGCTTATTTCAACAACCAAAAATTTTTAATCGCTTGATCTTATTAAACCGCCTTAACTAGGGAATGACATACAATTTTTTTGAATTGTTGGGTTTATAACCGACAAGTTAAGTAATGCCATACTCGAATGAAGCGTTTCACAAGCTGTCTACAAGTCAATTTAAGAATTCTATGACCGAGTGTGCGCTTGTCTCGAGTAACTCTCGCTCTTTGCACCTGATAATTACCTTAGCCCACATAGTCATCGTCTTTTTCTGTTATTATTGTATTTGTTGTTAAAACGCATAACTGTAATAACTTTAATATTCCCTTAACTGTAAGTAAATAAAAAAAACTCTCTTCTAATTCAATTTGGTGTTGCAACTATGTATTTCATTATATGCAACCACGTTCTTAAGAAGCATACAATTAAGAACGTAGTTACCTTTAAATTAAATACATAGTATTACGTATTTTTTTAATATTAAATATTACGATACATATTTTAATAATTAGTATTAATTAGTTTACTAAATTTAGTCCACTAAATTTCCATCCATTTTATTTCCACGTATTGAAGAGTTTACTTAGTTCATACTTGACCCAACGTTAAATGAAGATCGTAACCATCGTGATTTTTTTTTACCATTATTTGTATTCCTGAAATAATGCTGCCCGTTTTGCAAAGCAAAAAATATAATTTCTATTAGGCCGACTATGAGGAAATAAATAAAGAAATAAATAAAATAGATTGGACGAAACTACGTGATGTAGTATTATTTCTACTTTCTTTAATTTCTTTACCACGACCTAGGTTTCGTTGTATTACAACATCTTCAGGTGGGATATTACAAGCAATCTTATACGAAACCTAGGTCGTGGTAAAGAAATTAAAGAAAGTAGAAATAATACTACATCACGTAGTTTCATTTAATTGTGAATAATGAATTTCTACAAAATTAACGCCAAATATATTCAAAATAAATTGGGATAACGAATTGAGGGAACTCTCAATGGAATATGCTATGACCAGATTTCACGACCTAATTTTTAATTTAATTGACTCTTTCGTACCACAAAAGGCTACCCATAACACCAGGCACCCTGTCTGGTTTACTCGCGAACTCATACGACTTTCTAAATACAAGGAATGAGCATGGAAAACTTATGGCAGGATTTCTGCCTGTAACGAATTCTCAGAGCTTCGACATCGATTCAAGCGTTTATCTAAGCCATGTTGTCAGTCATATATGGCAAACACAGAGAAAAACATAGAAAAAAACCTTAAAGGTTTCTGATCTTATGTCTCTTCATTACATGAAATAAATGGCTATCCATCAACTATGTCATCCGGCGAAAGTACCAATCATAAACCGAACAAAATTTGTCAAATTTTCTCAGATCTTTCCATCAACTTTCGAGTTCACTGATTCAAACATAAATAAATTGATTAAAAATGTTGAACGTATTCCTACTAGTAATTTAAATGACGTCAGCTTATTTTTCATATCGAACCAGACTCGTTCACCTTGACGTCTTCGTGTACCGCACCTACCATATGCATTCCTTCAACTCTCATATTTAATAAATTTATGATGCATGGGATTTTTCCTACATGTTGAAAAAACCTAACTTTAAGTTAAGCTAACCTATATATATATATATATATATATATATATATATATATATATATATATATAAATAACCTTTTAAAACTAACCTTAAGGCGTACATAATACCTGTGCGTATAAATGGATCTAAAAAAACATAATTAACTAAAGATTCATATCAATTTTATCAGTAATTCTCAGTTTTAGAGAGTTTAGAACGTGGACTGGTATATCCGATACTCCATAAATATATTACGCCCAAACAACACGGCTTTGTTCGTGGTAGATCTACCATCACTAACCTACTACTTTACTCTCAGCAATTGTTCGAGTCATTGGATTCCAGACAGCAGGTTGACGTGATATGTACGGATTTCAAGAAAGTATTTGACAAGGTTGTTCACTTAATATTGATGCAAAAAATGGCATTTAACGGTATTAGGGGCCACCTACTTAAATGGTTTATTTCACATTTAAGTAATAGTCAGCAAGCAGTTAAAGTAAATGGGTTCTTATCAGTATATGTCCGGGTGACTTCTTCTGTACCACAGGATTCTATCTTAGCTTGCTTATTTATTACATTTTATATAGGTCCTTTCTAATTTGTTATATTTATTGACGATATAAGTACCTGTCACAGAAATAATTATTTTCTAATATGTGCAGCCGATCTAAAACTATTTACTCTTGTGAAAGGTACCCATGACTGCTCGAATATGCAAGTTAAACTCGATAAACTTCATGTTTACTGTGAAGAGAACAAACTGCGTTTAAGTTATTCGAAGTGCAAACAGATCTCTTTCACAAAAAAATAAACAAATAAACTTTAGATGTGCCCCCTTGGTATATCTAAACTTTATTTGTTTCAATTCGTTCGAACAAGTTAACAGCATGCGTAAGCTTGGTATCACTTTTGATAGTAAACTGCATTGCAGTTTGCATATTAAGCGGCTTGTATCTAAGGCCCATAGAATGCTTGACTTCATGTTAAAAACGACCCAAGTATTTAAAAATGCTGAATATAGTTAACCTTGTACAATGTTATTGTAAGGTAACAACTTGAATACGCTGTTGTTGACTGGAATCCACTATATACCACTTAAACTGACAGTATTGAGAACACAAAAAAAAAATTGTTGAAAGCTCTTCAGCATCGTACGGGTGGCTCTAAATTATCGTGTTAAGTATTACTTAATAATAAATGTGATGCTTTCTATCATACGTCTATGATAGAGAATATTGCTTATAATGCTTATAATGCGCAACGCAGACGAATGATTTTTGTTGGTGGTGGGCAGCCGACTTTTGTCGGAGAAAGTCTGTGACCGATTTTACATCGATTCAATGCATGTCTCCTGTTTCCTTTAGCACTTTTTATGTAGTTTGTATTATAATTTTTTTCCATTAGTGCTTAACATTTGGATTGGAAGTGTCCACCAGAGTCGCTCCGATTTTTCGTAGTATAAATTTTTGTATAATACGTGTATCGAAGTACTAAATATCTTA
The DNA here is from genome assembly GCA_039881145.1 of Druceiella hillmani. NCBI lineage: Eukaryota > Metazoa > Arthropoda > Insecta > Lepidoptera > Hepialidae > Druceiella > Druceiella hillmani. Next base: position 831,144 of record JAYKKI010000111.1, on the reverse strand, counting down.
TTTTTTCTCCGATCATTATCGGGCTACTTAATATCAACCGCATTGCGCATAAGACCAGAAATTCAATTATTTGCAGTCTTACTGTAAGAAACGAGCGCACAGCTTTTTAGAAATTATTAATAAAAATGGCCGAAACGATCACAGCGATTCAGTTTAATTTTTAAGCTAAAATGTAAGATGCTTTAAATTTGTTCGATACTATTAAAAAAAACTGGGCCACGATAATGGAAAAGCATTACTCATATTATTTTAATTTAATTAATATATTGAAGATAGTCTAATAAACAAATACGCTACATATTCGAAAATGTTATGACAAAACCGTTAACGACTAGTTATAATAAATCTGTCGCTAGAGGTTTTCAGCAATAGTGAAAGTAATTTTGGATTATGATTGAAACATATTGGAAACTAAAACTACTCTTAAATAATTTTGGAAATTACAATTACAATTTGAGTTCTTCTTACTATCTTAATACATGGTTATATTTTTAGTAAATTCTTTATTAATTCCAAAATTCAAGACTAATAATATTTTAAATTTGGTAACATTTTCACCATTTTTTCACCAATAGAACTTCCATTGATAATTTATTTCGAATATCAGCCGATATTAAAGGTCAAAAAGAACTATTTATCTTGTCGATAACTACACGTTTTGTACTACCATCCCTATGAAAATGTTAAGGAATATTTCGAAAATCAAATACTTTTCTTATCGTAAACTTTATTACATATACTTATTAGTATATACTCTTGTTAAACCAAAATTAAGGTAAGTTGAAGTTGTGCTAAACACAAAATAACTAAAATTTTAAGTATTATTTAAAGCGGCTTTGTGAATCAAAGCCGCTTTACATATTACTTCAAAATTGAAGGACAAATCACAAAATATACGTATAAGACCCGTTTTATTCTCTTTAATTTAATCTCTACCCCACGTACCATCCCATTGAAAGTCCTGCTTATGTGAATCAATCCAGTAGTTATGGCACGCTGATCTAACAAGTACACAAAGAGTTAGACATACAAACAAAAGAAAAAAAAATGTTTTTTGCTTCTATGTGACCTAATAAAATCATTTATATTTACATATATACAGTGTAATATAAAACGGTTTTATCGGGTCCCTGCTAAGGACCTGATAAAATCATTTAATATTCCACTGTGACACATCTTTACCCATTATCACCTCCAATGATAATTTATAACATGTAATAAATTTTGTCTTTATATTACTTTTTACGATTCCGTTCCCCGTAAGTAAAAAACGGACAAAATTATAAATTTAATAAATTTTCCTTTCAAGGTATGTGTTCATCCCCATGTTCATCTACCACAGTCGTTTTTTTTCTCGGAAACCACTTTACTTCGAAAATGCCTCGATAGTTAACATTCAAAAATATTCGTGTGAAAATTTTAAAGTGAACAAATAAAATATACAAAATCAGATTTTAATTTTTCATATGTGCGGCACTTTACTTGAAATGGCAATGTACAGGGATTCTGAAATTATTTATTTTAGAATTTTACGTAACTTGGTTCTAGGGATTTTGCTAAAAATGTTCACATTTTTTAAGAAACTGTTTGACATAGAAATATGAAATTCAACTGAATGATAAAGTATTTGGTATGCACACAACGATATTCATATGGCATGTTTTGAAGAAATACACTTTCAGATCTCTTTGGAACCATGTTTTTAATTTCAGATCTTTTTGGAACCTCAGGTCAAAGAGCAATTTATTGTCTTTAAATGCAAAACTATTTTTTTTAGAATTTTACGTAAGATATTGTTGAGAATGTCTACAAGACAGGAATACTACACACCTTTAAATATGTATATGATGTACGTAAGATGAAGTTGAAAATGCCTACAACACTGGGATACCAGTAATAATAATGGAAATCTCATAGCGAGAGTTCTACTCGTATTTATCTGTTTTATTTTAATTTTTTCATTAGGTTTGACTGCAAAAATTTGTTTTCATAACAATGACATTTTTATGTAAAATTGTTATCATGTTATGTGAAGACAAAATGGTACAAATAAACTTTTGCTGTTAGGTAAACTTAAAGCATCAACGATCATATTTTTTTACTTTCTGACTGTATTTTAGGATGGTGAATGACGTTTCGTTCTGAAGTAAAAAAACAACCCGCGAGTAATAGATAAAATATGTTAAAGAGAGCTGTCAGTTTCATTGATGTGGTAATGAAATGTTATCTTCGCCGATATTATGTTGTCTCTTACTGTCCAGTTATGATAATAAAACTTTTGTGTTATTTATTCTCTTTTTAAGATAAATATTTTTGTTTAGAATATTACGTTACCAGTCATTGGTTTTCGCGTAGAAATCATAAGTTTATATTCTTTTAGGATCATTTTTAGTATAATACAAGTTTGTATAATTAGAAATAATTTGAGAAATAACAATGTTTGACAAAAAACTAACAATATATTTCGGTTTAAATATTTTTAAGTTTAGAAAAAGATAGTCTGAATGTTTGTGTGGGAAATATAGATAATTTATTGAATTAATGTAAAAATGATTTTCGTGTGCCTATATAAATATATACCTGTTGGATATCATAACATTTTTTTCCTTTATATTATTGATACCGCGTTACTTAAAACTACCGCTGATAAGTTTAATTAAGTACCTTTAAAAAATAGTATGTCAAAAAGGATTATATATTGAAATTCCCACAGGTTGCAGCCATATTTGTTATACACGGTTGTCTTCTTCGGACACAATTTTTTATGTTCTACTATAAAAGAAAGAAAATTAGTTGCAAAATCAAAAGAATGTAGTAGCGAGCTAGTTCTAAGTTGGAAGTAATTGCTCTGCCTATGCAAATCCTACTGCGCCCCGTTCGATTTTTATTTCCAAATTATTAGAGTTCTTTTACGTGTTCTTGGTTTTTTTATGTTTAATATTTAAAAATCTGTGTTTGTATTTTGTCTTGTCTAATAACAAAGAAACGGGAGTAAAGGGGAAGAAGTTGGATGCAAAGCATGTTTTATGCGGAAAAAATACGTCGAGTTTTATAAAATGATGGACGTTGACAAGATCATGATAAATTAATCTTCTAAAATTTTGAATTTTGTACACTGTAAATTTAGGAAAAAAATGTTTATTTATTTACTGGCTTTTTTATTATTTGATGTTTCAAACTTCAACAGGAAAAAAAACTCTTAAAACATCAGTCACGTGTCTGCCCTCTGTCACTCTATCATGGTAGAGTTAAAATATTAAATTTGTTATAATGGTAAAGCATATCAATGTCGTCAAACACGATCATATCAAAATTTTAAGAGAAACAAACCAGGTGCTCTAAATTGTTTTTATTTTTATTTTGTGTTTCATATGGGATATTAATTATAAGGATTCAAGGACTTTTTCCAAAATTTTATATTAGTTCTAGAGATATAGTTAAAAATATCTTAAAATATTACTCCATTTACTAAATTAATAACAACAAAATTATGAGAAAATATTCTTATATTTCTTATTTTCCAACTTCAGGGATTCCCGTTAATAGGACTTTTGAAAAGATTGTAATTCATTTTAAGTGCTTTTAAATTTCAATTACAAGCAAACATTTGCGGTAATGAATGGTGTGGATGCTCTTAGAAACTTAAACTGTAACAATTTTATTTCACACTTAAAATTAAACTAGATAATTAGTTAATCCAATACACACAAACTATCCTTTTAGTAATACTGAATTAAAAAGTTTTACCGGTTTTTCAGTTATTGTCATGTTCAAACTCAAAATGAATTTTTAGAGTGCAAAAATGAGAAAAGCCATTTTTCAAATACGCAATGATATCATACTTTTTAGTTATTTTCACAGTTAATTTTTTGTCGTGCATTTTTGCCGCAAAAGTAAAAAATAGAGACCATCAAATGATGCTGTTTATTATGTGATTAAGGTAGACTATTTAAATTTTGCTTTTACTGAAAAAAAATTGTATAATTGACAATGGTAAATCGAAGTCAATTTTAAAATTACAGGTTGGTAATAAATCTAGTAAACAGCATTTTCATGGTAATTTTATGATTAGTATTTGTGGAACAATTTCAGAAAAAATAAAGAAACTGGTAAAAACCGAAGTAATAATCGAAAGAAGGTCTCGGTCGCGATTATTTTATTTAAATTTCATAAGCGATTTGAAAAAAGTTCCCATAAAAAATTGCACTTCGTCAAGGAAGTTTAGGTTATAAGTTCATCAATTTATTTGCCATTTTAGTAACACTATACAAAGAATTGGAAAATACAAGGAGGAATTGATATTTAAAAAAAAGAATAAAAAACAAAATAAAAATACGAAATTGCGCAAAGTACATCGCATAAAGTGAGGTTATAAAATTTATACTTGACAGCCAACTGAAAACCGTTTCCTCACAGAAAAGCATATTTTTATTAAATTTCTCATAATAAAATATCGAAAACGAGCCATAATACTTGACCTAAGATAATCCAAGTTACGCAAATATCTCAGTACATTAAAGAAAAGACAGGTAATCTGCGTATTACGCTGATTGCAAATTTCTGATCGGTTAAACATAGAACACCTATAATCAGAAATATGGTCATATTTCTTGAGGCTGAAAATAATTTATTTAGGCAACCCTCAAAAAGATCCAGATAGCATACATCTCCATAGTCACGCAAAGACAGAAAGAGTGTTGGAAATAAATATTTTAATTCTTGTTAGCACAAAATATTGAACAAGCTTTGGAAAATTTTCACTGATAAACATTTTATGAATAAGGTCATTGTTATACTGATTAATTAGGTGGGTTTAACCCCACAATTTCTAATTTTATAGTAATGGGTTTGAAAAATCAGGAACCATTTTAGTACCTTAAATTAACATCATTTCATTTAATTTACACCAAAAATTGTTATGTGTCCCTAATTTCTTTGTATCCATGTGGTCAGTTTTTATTACGAATTAATATTTTCCTTTCTTTTCTACACGCACACGTACGCATGCATGCACACATGCACGCACGCACGACGCACGCAAGCACATACGCAAACACACACACACATATATATATATATATATATATATATATATATATATATATATATATATATATTTATATATACGAAACCCTGACTATTTCACTGAGTCATCTAGCTAGGAAAACTAAAACTATGCTGGACTAGAATCTTGAAACTTTCACAAAATTTACTCAAATGACGTAGGTAAACTCATATTCAAAAGGATCGAAATGGAAGTTCAGAAATTGCATGGAATAAAATAATTGATAATCTCATTAACACGAGCTTTGGTAAAAGTTTTATTTGTTTATTATTTTAAAATTTTTTGGCAATCAATCCATATAGTGGGGATTGAAAGTTTGTAATTAGGTAATATGTTTAAACGGTTCACTTCTAAGGCTGTTAAAAAAATTGAAACTGGCGTAATTTAGTAATTAAAATAGGCTTAAGATAAAACTTGATTTCGCAATCAAAAATCATGGCTACTATTTTAATCAAATCGGCTCAAGACAAGAAAATATTTTTGGTGCGTATTCCATTGCTTATAATGAATTCCCTTTGAATATAAGAGACCATACTTTTTCTTCAAATTGCGCTTTTCAATAACAATAAATAAATTACATAAACAGACTCTCGAATTTACAGAAGTGAGTTTAAAGCAATAAAGCATAAGACCAATAAGCGATCTGAACATCTTAAAATTGGACTTACCCTTTTGTCACGGTCACGTCTTCGTAGCGTCCAACGGATTTACTGATATAAGGGTTGTATAAAAATGTGTTTTAAATATTAAATGGATCTATCGGCAGAACTTTCAAGTCACGTTAATTTTGTACAATGCAGGCAACTTGGCTAAGTTGAGTACATAGAATTTCTGTGAGAGTCGTCTATATTGCCAGAAAATATGTATAAATATTATTTATATCAGTCCTATCCAACCTATCGTAATTTATATAATAAACGCAAAACAAAGTTTTACTAAGCTATTTAACCGTTTTTACGAAATTCGTCACACACATAATAATTCTGAAAAAGATGAGTAATATGTTAGAAACCATTATCAAACCACCTTGCCCAAAGTTAGTTTCAAGGTTAGTTTTTAGGATACAGTTGGTAATATATAAAGAAGTTTCACTTCTAACTGGCTACGCGTCCTTCTTATATTTACTGTCATATCACATAAACAAAAAATAAGAGTTTATACAAACCTATTTAAAATGTTACTAAACAAACTATTGATCCCTCCTCCCTTGGGGGAAGACCCAATATATAGACTTCCAAAGAGTGACACGTGGAAAATATTAAAAATAAATAATAAATGATAACACATTTATCCAATACCCCATTCAATATGTTACTACTATCGAGTTTTCTTATTATATGAAGCAGGAAACGAATAATATAACGTAATTACCTTACATGAGTTAGGCCAATCCGTATATTTTCAAAACGTTGACCGTTGAAAATATTTCTTGGATTATTTTCACCTGAATTTTTCTCTTAACGTTTAATATGTAAATAACTAAATAGACTAATGATAAAATAGAATATAAATATAACATCAATCTTTGTCACGAAATTGCTTACGTCGGACTAGGAAGATAAAACAAAAATAAACTACTACCTAACCGAGAGATATTTATTTCCAGTTGGCCCTCGGAAAAATAATTGAATTTTTCTTTCCTATTTATCTTGTCAGCCTATCCATTACTTTTAGAAACATCACTGCTAGTAACATAATGGAAGATTGGATAAGGATGGTCCTACTTGAAGAAAGAATTCAACTTTTTCCACGATAGCTAGGAAAAGAAGGCAGCAGTGATGAATATTTACTGCACAAGGTAACTGTAGACAATAAACAGTCCGTTATATTTTTCTCGAAGGCAGTATATTCCTTAGTAAGTTAATATTAATATAAATATACTTATTGTCATTATAACAGTCCTATTATCACGTTGTAATTCTTGTTGGAAAGAATAACATCTTTTACAATCTTTTCTTAACAACTTGTCTTCGACAAAACAATAAATGTTGTTATACATTCAATTGCTCTGATTATTGAAAATCTGATTAATTGAAATAAAATTTTCGCCAATTGAAATAGAATGTTCTACTTCCATTGGTGGAACATTCTTTAAACAACCCGATCTTGCTTCAATACATCATACCATTCGAAACTATCTCTTGCACATCCCCGTCAGGTCTTCACGCGACCGACGTTCGTCAACCATCGTGCTCCTGGTTGTCCCCCTTCGCTTTTGCTTTCAGGTTGAACTCTACCGATGCGAAGTTCTGTCTTCTATCATGCGTCCCAGCTACTCAGTGAATTTTCTTTATTTCGTTATTAAAGTTTGCTCTTAATAAAGATCATAACATTTTTAAGGAGTACAAATGCGCCGCGTGCCTTGTTTGTTCTTGATCAGACAAAATGTTTTTTTGAAAATTTCCTTTTCTTTTTATTCAGCAATTCTTCTTTTACTTCGACTCATCACTCTCGTCTTACACAGGTAGTTTTCTACTGGTCGCATGAAGGTTAAGTAGGTGACCACTTTTTCATTTCTGTGGGATTGATTTGATTTAAAGAAAATAATTAAATAAAAAGTATCGATTTTCCAAAAAACTCATTCAAGTAAGCTAGTAATAATACAACAAAAACTTAAATTACACACACACACACACACACATATATATATATATATATAGATATATATATATATATATATATATATATATATTAAATTCCTAACTTTCATAAGCAGTTTTACGAGCTTGGAATAGAGTTGAAATGATGGTGTAATTTAACAATAATATTCTTGTGAAAATATTGAACCTTAACATTGAAACTGTCTAAATAATTTTAAGATTTACAGAATCAAAAAAAATATTTGAAAAGAAAGAAGTCTCATAATTGTAGTTGGCTTGGGCTATTGTGTTGTCGCGATTTGTTATTACGTATTTATGTTCACATTCTTGCCCTTAAGTGTGATTTTTTTTAAATCATTTACTTATTAATAGCAAAGGAGACCACTGGTGTTTGTGTATTGTAGTAGCTTCGAATTATTGTGTCTCATTGTGAATTATGTTAGTTGCCTGTGGTGGTTGTGGTAGTATAGGAGTCATGGTGGCTGAAAATGGTCGACCGTGGGCATTCTCCATTATTGACTACCGGGTACTAAACTCATTTCCTTGAATGAATAAAAATGGATGAGAATGTGTTAGAATGTACTCGACTGTACTAGAACGAACTGGACCGGAAGAATCAAAAAATTTCTGAAATGTTCGAGAAGCATCATCCTACTCTCGTTTCTCAACATAAAATATTACAAAATAGTTTTCCTTTCTGGTTTTACATGGTAACATATGTGTACATATGTACGAACACGATTAAACTAAGTTGCAAGAATGATTAAAGGAAATAAACATAACTCAAATACAAGTGGATACACACAACTTCCTCAAAGTTAGATGAAGTGTTTAACTTCGTCATTAATTGATTAACAGTTGTCGTTGCCTTAACTGTGCCTCCTAAGGACAAGTCTTCACTGGTAATTTGGCGTTACATGAATATTAGAGCGGATGACGAGCCGCACGAGGGAGCTTACACGCCGCATGTTTAATGAGACACTTCTCAGAGAAATCGTCGGCAAAACCAGGTATGTTTGTGTGGAAACGCGCTAGTTAGGAAAATTGGTTGTAGCTTTAATACAAAGTAGTAAATTGCACTAGTTTATAGGAAATAATTAGGTGTGAAATCTGTTTTAAATATTGTTTCCCTAAAATATACTTCTGAAATGAATTTTGCATTTATAATCAATTTAAGATAATGATATGCTTTCATAACATAAGAAATATCGCAAAGTTTGACCAGAGAAAACCTAGGAAACAATTACTCGAAAAGTAATTATTTCCTAGGTTTCTATTCGTATTTTCTCGTTCGTATCTCTTCTTTATACTCTTTGTCAAATAATAAACGTATATGAATGTCAGAAAACTGTTATGATATTATATATTAGCAATCATGTTGCCTCTTTATTTAAACATTTTTCTAATTTAAACATTATAAATCTAAAAATATATTAAATTTTGCAATATTGAACTTCATAACAAAATTAATTAATTTCATCAATTAATAGAAAAACTTTACCAATTATTCTGAATGGCTGTGAAAATTATTAAAATTTAATGTCATTTTCGAAGTTACCAGACAAGCAAAAGATTCAGATGTATGACGCTTCACTTAAAGTGTTTATAAATAGGGGGTTATATGTTTGCTTATATTCTTTAAGAATAATATTTGAAAGTTTGTTCACTTATTACGAACAAAAATAATAATTATTTCAAGACTCTGTTAGAAAAACAACGATACAACCATTTCTGATATTATATATGATTGCTGACTTTTAGGATAACTCAAGAAGGAAAACAAAGACACCTCTTTTGAGATCACTAGCATGTCCGTCGGATTTTATATCTGCCACGGCCGTTGTCCTCGAAAACCGTTCGATGCAGAAAAAAGAAATCTAGCAAAGTGATGAAGAATCATCTGCATATATTTCAATAGTATAATACCAAATATAATATATATATATATATGTATATATATATATATATATATATATATATGTGTGTGTGTGTGTGTATAGATATATATATATATATATATATATATATGAGTAGAATTTTATTATATTTCTTTTATATCGCTCTAAGAATATGTCACCCTCTTAATGAGTTACTCCAAATCTACTTAAGTCAAAATTATGAAGAAAAGATTGCTAGAATTTTATCTAAATTGGTTGGTGCTAAATTCCGTTGTAAAAAATAATTTAATATAATACTCTTATACTAGCACTTACTTGTATTCGCCTTGTCGACTAAATATTCGTGTCAAATTACACATGGATGCAAAGCACGAACACGTCTCTACAGGTCGTCGTCGCGCGTGTTACTGAGCTAGCCATGTGTGGGTGACAAAATGAAAATAATTAACATATTTGTATCCTTTTATTTGGCGAGTGGATAAGTGCATTTGTGTATTTAGGTATTTGCCTTGTAAATAAAGCTTGGTTATATGACACATATAGGCAAATAAATGCTCCCCAGGTGAATATTTTTGAGCAAATAAGGCAAATATAGACAAATAAATTATCCCCAGATCGACATTTTCGGGTAAATAAAACAAATACACGAACACGCAACATTGAGTGAAGTATCAGTATTAAATGTTTGTGAAGTGCTTAAGTGTATGAAATCTTTATAACGCGAGTTCCAGTCGTACTTAAAAAGTTTTGCATTTATTATTTCTTTCCTAGACCAGATGTTAGATATCTCAATTGTGAGATGAGTTGGTATTTGAAAACCATTGTTACATATTTCAAAACTCATACCGAATATATTCCGAAGACTAAACTCATTTTAAATTAATTCTTCAATAGACATTGCGTTCGTTTTAATCCACCTACCTAGATTATCACATAGACAAGAACACATAAAATTTCAATAATCTTAGAAAATCGATATCAAATATTTTTTTTAAAATAGTGCATCTTGAATAAATTAAAATACCATTACACTTTTCTAGTTTATTAAATTATCTCTTTATTAAGTTTAAAAATTGTCATAAGTCATTAACATGGGACAATTGTCATAATTGTCATAAGTCATTAATCTATATCTTTAATCGATAAATGTAAGAAATGTGGTAATATTGTATATTTATACTTCTTAGTGATCGACGGTGAATTTGACTTTTCTAATTATTCCTTTCATTTGCATCGTTTCACAAAAAAGGTTAAAATAAGGAAAGGATAAAACTATTTAATTCAATATCAAGCCTATTTACAATTCGTGAATCAAAATTATTGCCATTTGAAAACTTTGACATCCATTCATAATTCGCCCAAATATTTCAAATTATGAAACAGAGTATCTACGATTTTTTAAATAAATATATCGAGGTAACTATTAATAGGATATGTTTTCATTTGCCATTCAGATAAATTATTATTTGCTTTTTATTAAAAATATTACTTATTTATAACATTACCATATGCCATTTTTAAATAAATGTCATGGATAATTTATTTTTTATATGGCAACCCTCACAAAAATCTAAAACCAGTCAGAGCATTTCAATGTTTTTGAAGAGATAGTTAGTTTTGCGAAATGACAGTTGATTTATGTTTAATGGGCATTACTAGTTTTTGTTAAATATTTGTATTATTGAAAGAGTGGAATTGGTGATGCCAATTTTCTAGTGAATATTTAAGTACTAGTGAATATTTGAATGTAATATCTGTTTAGCCACATGCTTTTATAATACTGATGAAGTCTACGTACGGTGAACTTAGAAAATATGGTGAATGCTATCCGAATCGATGATCACCGAGTAAAGGCCAGGTAATTATCAATTAGATCATAAGAATTCGTCAGAATAGGCCCATCATTCAGGAAAGTCAGGTGGTACTGCTCCAAAAATATCGATAAATATGCCACGTTCGAGTACCAACCATGTAATAGATTATTAAACTTAAGTCGTAAGTCAGTACATGGAGTTTTAATACAAAGGCAACACAAATTCCTACGCTATTGAAAAAACACAAGCATTAGAGGGCCTATTATGCACGTAGAATAAATTGCGCTGAATGGGCTTTACAAATGTGTACAAAACACAGAGACAACGAAAGTAAGAAAGTGAAGTACATTTTCTAGGTTTTTTCAAACATGTAAATGACAATTCATTTTGACACAACTCACAAACAACAAATTTTGACTAATTTTAAAATATACAATTTTGTCGGATTACGCCTAAGTAATGGAATGTTGTTTTCTTTAATTTTTTTTATCAGTTATTAATATTTCATTTTTATTTTAAGTTAATTTTATTTTGTTAACAAAAAAACGTAATAAAACACGTTGACTAATATTGATTACTTTGAAACCTAATGTAATTGAATTGAAACCTAATGAATGTATAAATTCGATAAAGTGAGAAGTTTTTAATAGACATAATTACTTGAATGAATTTTAAGCAAATAATGGCATATTATTTGAACAATTTATTACATGTCTTACAATGTAATTAATTATTCAAATAATATTTCATATACAACTTATTACAAATATGACAAGATCACATATTAAATATTCATAAAAGTTACACTATCTTTTACAAATGACTAAAAATAAGTATTTAATTAAAATAGAAAATAAATTTAGGATTACTATTGAATAAAAATTAAGTGATTGAAAATACGTGTCATGCGGATCACTATTCCAGAATCAAAATGTACTATATAAACTAAAACAAAGCAGCGAAACTTTTTAAATCTTCCAAATACTGTGCAAACTTTTACAGATGAGTTCCTGCGAGTACTTCGGCAATTAAATGTGACGGTTGCGAAGTGTCATGCTAAACGAACAAAGGAACTGGGATATTTTATCCCGCTAATATTAGACGATAATTGTTATGATTTCGATGCTTTTTGCAATGATGACTAATAATTTTATTTACTAAATTTACCTTATAAATGAGACTTAAAGATGAAAGTTGATGTAATTGTTTATAATTAAAGTTACAGAGACTAAAATTCGCAAATAAATTAAAGTAGTTAAATAAATAATCATGAAGTCTACGATAAACTAGTAATATCTGGTATTCGTGATGGTATTCATACATTGATATAAGCATAATCTTAATGTTTGAACGGGAGTCGAAAGATAGTTTTGATAATCGTCAATATATGTCGGTGTTTGTGGAATCGTAGGCGCCGGTGTTTCGAAAGTCTAAACCGTATGAGAGATTTTGAATAAATTCATTGATATTTTCCAAAATTAATTACATACTTTTTCCTAATTTTCTTCAACTGCAATTTTATGTGGAAGTGAAAGGAAAAGTAAAGTTTTTGGGCAAGTAGCGAAAGAAATAATACATAAATCGTATTACCATTGATGTTCTCAGAGGAAAATATAACTATTTTCTTCAACCATTACATAATTGCACATAAACTAGTATTGCTCACTGGAACCACACAAGATCAAAAACTGCCGATAATAGTAATAATTTACCGATGGACCTCTTTTTTTAGGATGGACTAAAACATTTTTTAAAAGTCTGAAAATGAATATTTAACCCTCGAGCAAGCAAGTTACTTATAAGCACAGTCGCCATTCAAACGTTTGTCTTTTCGTTATAGTGGGATAAACCTAAAAGTGATTGTAGGTATATTATAACGAAGAGAATGAATCATTTATATTATAACAGAGAGAACGAATCACACGTTCGTTCATGGCGTATTTTCTTCTCCGCGAAGTGGCTACCATCATATATTTTCTCGCCAAACACTTGACTGTAACATAAGTCTTTATTAGGATAAGCGATTTTCTTATTTAAGTTTAGGTTTCATTATTGCTTACACTTTTTGGAGAGATAACGAAAATTACATTTTATGAAAATTTTAATTTCTAAGTATTTTCTTACGATAACAGCGTTTTTTTTTTCATTTTTCTCATTACTTTTAATACTCAAAATTACCTACGTGAATTGCAAATGTTTTAACTACATTAAAGTTATATTTCTTTTTAACTTACGTAAAAAAATCATTTGCAATACTTTTGGTTTTATATTTTATTTTATTTATTTTCACGCCGATGTTAAATAAAAGTGGACTGATCGCGTGAACGGTTAAACTATCAACCTTTACAAATAAGAATACTTGTTGTACACGAAAAATTCTAAATACGATTTATTTTAGTCTGATATAATTATCTAATACATTATGAGGCAATGTATTTTTAATGTCAATACGTTTATATAGAAAGAAAAAGAATGATAAAACAAAATCGAAGTTTAAATCTCTTCTCAAGCGCAATCAGAATACGGTCAAGAGACAACAAATGATATAAAAATTCACAAAGTAAATTAGTTAGAATTGTGTCTATCTCGTTTTTTGCTTCTCAATGTTTTTTGGGGTGTAATATGTATAAAATCTAGATATGAAAATTAAACTTTTAATAATATGAAAATAAGAGTGTTAAATAAAAGAAAAAGTAGTAGAGGTATAATATACCCCATATTCCACTGATTTAAAAGGTATCTTAAGAGGGTTTACAAAATTAAAACTATTTAGTAATAAGTCAATAAGTCACAAAGTATGTGCAAAGTCTCAAGAGTAATCAAAAATAGGATTGACAGACGTTGCTTTACAACAATAAATCAGAATAAGCAGATTTAGAAGGAGAGTGAGAAATCTTAACAACGTGCTAGTCTACAAGAAGAATCTCAGACGTTGAGATTTTAATATATTCGTAAAAATGAAGTTTTCTTATTTAGGAATATATGTTTCGTTTACAAATTTTTATATTCCCTAAAAATTTTTTGGACTTTTGGTAATCGTATCAGAGTGAAGAGCAATATCAGATCTCTATACATTTATGTCTTGTTATAACTTTCTATTCGTTATCTTTCATATTTGACTATATAAAAGTTCTTCTTTTTCAAACTTAGTATTTTCCTCTTCTAGTTTTTTAACACTAATGCCATCGTTTGCATGTTATACTTTTACACACGCTTCTCTTATCCGCTTTCTCTGAATATAATCTACGTCAATATTTCAATAACTTCATCATTTAAGTAATCGAACCGATAATTAATTTCTTTAAAGCAAAATATTTCTTACCTTATTAAGGAAGAATAAAAATTAAGTTCCTTATCGTAATATTGTATTTATTATGAGCTTACTTATATACAATTAATTAAAAAAAAATCTGAACATTGTAATGTGCATGAGAATCAAGCCGAACGAAAATCTAGTGTGGCTGTATCACAATAATGCCGGAATGGTTTTATGTCAACACATCACACCACCAGATTATACATGTGAAAGGAAATATGTTAATTAAATTAAATTTAATTTAAAATATACATAAGAGCAAAGATGATAATAATTTAATTTCAACATTTACATACACAGGTTTGTGCGCCCCGAACTGCCGACGCCGTCAAATACGCGTTGCTTTGCTTCCAGATTTTTTTGCTTTTAATGTCCTCTTATTCTGCATATTAAGATACTTTGGAAATATTACGAGCTACTGTTTCCTGTTTTATGCATTGAGGATGTTTCTTGCTGGCTTCCCGGTAAGTGTAGGCAGATATTAGGAACTTTACTTCCACATAAGTTTTCTTCCACCAAACTTTATTAAAATATAAATAATTATTTCCCGTAATATTAACTGGCCTGAAAACAGTTATTAATATTCTAAAGTGATAAAATATAAAGTTATACTCAGTGGGGAATAATCAGGTGAGAAAATGACACAAAAAATCATAAAACATCTGTTGCCTCCTACGTGGTGCCGCATTGAGTTTGAAAACTATGGATGAATTTTTATTTCTTCATCTACTGAAGTTTGTGTTTGATTTTGCTTACCTTTAATGAATTATTCAACTAAACATTTAATTACTTTATTCATGAAACTTTGCTGCAAGCTTAGAAAGCTAGATATACAGTGGCGGATGTATTGCTAGAAGAGCAAATTCTTGAAGTCCATCACAATCAATCAAGTGAGAAAAATACTGTGGTAGAATGTAAATTATTCTTACAAGCCAATTTATGACATTAAACAAAATATAAAATTAAATTAAAAAAAGACTATATTCTGATTTTTAAGTCAACATGTACTAAAATCAAGTTCGAAGGTATAAATGAGTAGTGGGATTATTAAGGATTATAGATCTATTATGGAATATGGTCGAAAAATTTCATGAGATTCTTCTCATTTAATGCGCTCTAGTACAAGTTTCAATTTAAAAATATATTTAAAAAAAAAACAAAATATCGCATAGCAAAAATCCACACCCACAGAGCGACGAATAAAACATTTTTGAATAAAAACACAAGCAATATTCGAATTTTGTTTTAACCTTTTCCTATAGAGGTATAGTGGAGCTACCAAAATAATTTATTATGCTAGAGAGATTTTCAGTTACAATCAGGTGAAAAAATGATAGCGGAGCTGTGAATATTACTGTGAAAAGATAAGTCAAAAATTTTAAATAATGGATGAAATTATAACCTATTATGGTTTTTCATCCTTAATATGGGTTTTATATTAAATACAATAATACTTAACTATCAAATTGTTAATAAAGTTGTGTCAAAAATTAAAAAAATCCTGAAAATCTAAATCCATTAGAAGAGATTGAATAAGATAAACATGACATAAATTTCATTCGAAAAGGGTGACGCTTATAAAGTTTTCTACATTTTAATATCAAAAAAGTTAATTATAGTCTTCAATTTAATCATGAAAAATATGTTCTTTGAATCACGAAAATGTATGTTAAAGTTATTTTTTATCAAAAAGGTTTTTTCTTTGATGTAATAAATGATAGAATAAATACGATTAATGTTAACTAAGCTTAAATGAAGACACGACAATTCAAACTTGTACAAAAGTTTTCTGTGCAAACTTACAAGAATTTATGCACAGAAAAGCGCCTTGATCATCAGCCATTCTTTTTATGTCATATTTAAGGTTGAATAAGCATAACCAAATAACACTTAATTTAGAAACCTATACAGCAATGCTTAGACTAATAAGACCCCTGTTTTCTTATAAAGAAAGGCGAATTTTCACTAATACTATAACACATAATATTTACATTCAATATGTATCATAAATAATTTTATGGTAGTTGACATCGACGGCCACAGGCCCTGGCCCATTTGATACAAATCCATCCTGCTCCTAAACATAGTCGCTATTGGATAGGAGGATCTATATAATATAGAAGAAAATAATTAAGAATACTTTTAACCAAAGTAACAACCGTTACGATGCCAGGTTGCTAAATTGACTAAAACCTCTCGTAACATTGCTTTCAATATTTGAGTTCTCTAATATCTACTTTCGTCATTAAAGTTATAAAAGAGTGCAAGTTATTAAAATACTCTATGTCATTGGGAAAGCACTGAAATGAACGGCCACTAACTGATTGTTCCCATAAGTTACATATCAGATGAAAAATTCTTGTGCCGTAAAAGATAACCCTTAAGTGGAGGATAAGGATCCTATGCACTGCGATATTTTCATAAAAAAATACGGTTGTATGAGAAGGAGCCCTGTGACAGAAACCTTTCATTGCATCCATAACAGGTACAAAATATGTACTATATTTGGTTAAACAACCTTACCTATTATTATTAGTTTAAAATTGTTTAATCTCGTTTCAACTGCTAATCACATAGATGGTTTTCGTAAAATCTTTTCTTTAACTTTTATGTGATAAGGCAAAATACAAGTAAACCAACAAATAAAAAAATAACCGCAGCTTAATTTTAAATAATTTAATTTGTTATAAACCTTCTAAATTTCATTTCACACAAATAATCTTTTAGGAAGAAAACTTCCTTCTAAAAAACCGTTAAATATTATAAAAAAATTGAATATATTTTAATATATCTTTTCATAATATCCACGTAATAAGGTATATTATTCTGTAAATTCACTAAATCTCTTTCTACGAATACTCTATTTTAGGCTAAGATGAAACCTAAAATATGTTAACACCTTACCTGAAGGCATTCTTATTTAATAGCGTCATATTATCCATACCAAATTCAATTCCCATTTCCAAGAATTTCATTATAAAAAGCTTTACAAAAAGAAACGAAGAGCTTATTGCTATCCCGGCAGTAGATAATTATGGGCAACTACGATTCAACACTGATCTCTTACCTGTGAAATTTATTTATGCAATCTTTCAATTTTGAATTTCCTTGAATTAATATTTTTGAGAAAATTCTTTCAATTAATTAATTCTGTTAGCATTTTCTTTTTCTACTCGCAGTTCACTTTTTATCATTGTCTTTTAAATTCGTAATTTTATTTTCCGTGCTTCAAAAATACCAATCATTTTAATATGTTTCCTTTATTTTTATAATTATACTTGCGTTCAATCCTCATTTTGTAAACAAATAAGATTAGTCACATAAAGAAATTACTTACAATATGGTGAAATCGTCGAAAATCTAATTTTGGACATGTAAAAAAAAATTACGTTAGTATTTAGCTATGTAGAGACTTACCTGTGCACATGTACTTGTATAAGTTAAGCTAAATAACATATATCCACAGTTGGGAAAATTTTGACATTGATTTTATTTCTTACTTTTATTTCCGGTGACAGCGAGTTTACGAGAATAGATCGAACTACTAGAATACCGTTTCCCCTTTATACGTCTCATTTAATACGTACCCCGTATAAAGTTTTAAATCACATATACGCGTGTAGTATCTTCTAAATTGCGCGCTTCAATGAGGTGAACTTCAAACAATTTTAAAGAAACTGCAATAAATTTGTTTTGAGTATATTTAAAAGATTGTACGCTTATTACCTATACTATCTTGTTTTTATTTGAGAATTTTTATCTTCTGTTCGAAGATATCAAGAAGAAAATTATGATTTTTTATGCTACAACGATTACAATGAATCCTGGTACCCTGATCACGGTATCTTCTTTTCGTATAAGAATTTTTGTCTTATATTGGAAGACATGAAGAAGACAATTATGACTTTTTATGCTACAAGGATTACAATGAATCATGGTACGCTAATGATTTCAATTTGGCTGTAGATGACTATAAGGTTATTCTTTTTAGATCAAGTTCATACGCACGTCAAGACACTTATTATACCCATATGTAGTACCATAATCCTTTTATTAACCGCCCACTTTCTTTTGTGTTCACTGCTGCCTTCAAGTTATTTACACGCTTACCCTTCTGAAGTCAGCATTGGCACCGCCAATCAAATTTTAACATATTTGACAGTAAAAATAAATTATTTATAATGTGGCTTTAGAAATATTGGAAAATATTTTCATTTTAATAAAGATATGAAAGTTAAAAAAAATACTTGATTATTTTGTACTCCATTTTATACTAACTGCAAACTAAATTTTAGCACCCATTTCTTCCTGATTCGTACTAGTATATACTCTTATAGTGGAGAGTTAGAAATATGTAAATAGACACATGCTACAATTACCGTAAGTTAATTATATACTTAAAAAGAACATAAATTAAAATAAATTATGCTATGAATTAACAAGCCCTCTTCTAGAAACCCCAGGGGAAGATGAAAAGGAGCAGACAAAAGAACTCGTAAAGAAGAGGCCAAGAAAATGAGAAAATTGATTGGAGAACTCGGACGGGGTCCGTGAACGAAGTTTCGTCAAGGCACTATGCTTTATCTAAAAGTGCAAGATTTAAAACAAGATTTTAAACCAGACTTAAGTGCGTGTTTACATGTTTGCAAAGAAAGTATAATATTTATTAATATTGTCCTGTTAAAGAGATAAGATTTCCCGAATTATAAGTAGACTATTTCATTTCCTGACAAGCCAACTATGTCTGTGCCAAAAACGGCATCGATTCGTAACTTGCTTGTGACGTGAAAAAAGAACATGTAAACAATTCTTATTTTATATTAATAATTACGATTATATTAGTGGGAACAAAATTTTTGTTTTATAAAAGCCTATATATTGTGTATTATGCCATAATAATTTGAATAAAAAATCACGTGGATAATTTGTTCAACATTGACGTGAAAAGAGAACAAACAAACATATTTCTGCATTTACATGTTATGAGTAAGACTTTATATTAAGGATTACACTGATTAATTCCGTTGTTCTTTTATATTGTGTATGTTACAATTGAAAAAATCATGTCGATCTGTTGATCTGTTGCTTCCTTTTTAACATTTGTACTTTTTCAGTTTTAAACAAGAATTTTCCCGTAACAAATATTTTATGTTATTTCCTGATCCTGCAGCTATCTTGGTGTAAAAAATTACATCAATCTCTTGCGCCGTTATGAAGTGAAAGAAAGGCAAATCACCATATTTTGGCATTACGTTAGTTAGCATAATAAAACTATAAAATTTACCTGTAATGGCCTACATTTGTGAAAAATATACTTAGGGTAATACAACAAAAGTAGCAGAACACAAAAATGTGTTTGACATGTATGAAAACTTGTACATTTATTCACACACCACGCAAGAGTAACTAAAATAATTTCGATGAAATGTTTACTGGCGAACTTTGTTGGCTCTGAGGTAACATAAAAGCTATATTTTATCGCAGTCGACCAAATGAAAATTAGATTTGGAAATTTCGCTTTTCAATACAAATTATAAATACACCCAATAAACTTGAGCTATATAGGCTTGCCTTTTCGGCAAGTTTATCTGTCAAAATATCTTGACACCAAGCTCTTCTGGAGCTCTCACATTAAAAACACAGCTGAGAAGACTCAAAGGCGTATGAATTTTTTGAAAAGGCTTACGGCTACCAAGTAGGGAACTATTCAGTACGTACTATCCAGAGTGTATAAAACCATTGTGCGTCCAGCTCTGGACTACGGCAGTGAAGTCGTCTCATTGACAAGTAAGCCCAGTCTTGTCAAATATGATATAGTTCAGAACAATGTCCTTAGACTTATAACTGGTGGGGCAGTTTCAACCCCTATAACACCAATGCAACAAGCTGATATTGGCACTTTGAATAGCCGCAGGGACCAATTCACTCTGAAGTTCTAGCAAAGGGCGAAGCGGGTGAACAAATTAACTAGAGTGGGTATAATAAAAAAATCCAACGACTAAAAACCCAGACCTCACCTTTAACACATGCTGACTCTCTAATTGATAAGTACCAGCTCTTGGTGTTTAATGATCGCCGTGCGCCTGTACAATATTACATCACAGTTGTACCAGTTCTTCCCTTAAACATTTCGACTATTATTAAACTATTATTAAATTATAACATTAAACTAGAGAAAATAGCTGCCAAATCTAAGGAACTGAAATCTGGAGACCACCTACCTCAGATATCCTTCGAGTGAGTGGCTCCATATCTACACAAATGTTTCGTACCTGCTTGAAACAAAAGGAGCTGGAGTAGCATGGTTCTGCTGCATGTTTGAAGACTCACTAACAGTGGGAAAAAATACCAGCAACTACGATGGTAAGGTGTCAAATTGTGAAGTTCACGGGGCTTCGAGCCAGCTACTGGCTACTGAGCTGGTACCTGCGAAAATAGATTTTCTAATTGACTCCCAGGCTGCAATCTCTGTGCTCAGTAATGATGCTCCTACCGACTGTGCAAACTATCATGTGTCGTGCGAGGCTAGCGGAGTTCATCATGCATGGATGAGTGGTGGCTTTGCAGTGGGTGCCCAGCCACGTAGAAATCCTTGGAAATGAAAGTGCAAACAGCAGGGCTAGCCAGGGGGCTGAGTCAATCCAATCTGACGTACTCATCACACTCCACAGAGCAAAAAACCTGACTGACTCATCTATCAATAGCACCACTTTCAAGACCCTAAAAGATCAAAGCATCGGCAAAAAGTGGGAGACTTTTTTCGTGAAGGGACCAATTTTAAGACACCTTGAGAGAGCAGAGGCTGTTGCTCGTTTTAGATGGACTAAATTGCTTTTTATTATTTAATTTCTTTATGTCTCAAATTTAATTTAGCCAATATATGTAATTAAATTAGGAAATTTATTTAACACTACTCGAAAAACATGTAAATCAATTGCAGGAAGAAAAAAATTATAACTAAACCTCGTTTATTTTAAAGGATTATAAGTGACGTATGTACCTTTATTATCGTCTACCCGTATCCATTCATTTGAATATTAAAATTACAAGTTTGGAGATATTCAGTTGAAAAATTCAAAGAATCTCTGGATATAGTCCCTATCGTGAAATATCCTAATGCAAAACCTTAATTAATAATCTAAATAGACAAAATCTGGCGACGCCAGGTCTGGTGAATAAGACGGACATAGAAAGTTTTCTCGTCCCAGCTTCAATAATTGATATCGAATAATTCTTACTATGAGCATTATAAAACAAAAATAAAATTATGGACGTTTTTAAATAAAGTTTAAGTCTGAAATGAAGCTAACTGCTATATGCTCTTACGGTAATGATCGATTTAAAGAAGTATTTTCCAACATATGATTTCAAGAATATTTCATCAAACACACAACATTACTTATTCGTAATTGGTTCTTTTTTCGCATGAGATTTCCAACCACTAAACCCATCATAAAGGACTAAATTAAATACGTTTAAAAAATAAGGTAAAAATAAATTAAATATATGCAAACAAGTAAGGCAGACGACAATTAATATAATAGTTGTTTTTAGTAAAATGTCATGTCATAAAAATTTTGAATATTTAAAAACTAGTAGTGAGATAATTTAAAAAAATGAACACAAAATAAGCAATTTTCGAGCTTCTAAATTTAATTGTAAATAAAGAATAGGAATGTCTCCTATCCCATTCGCTCCCGTTCAATATAAAGAGTATTATTAAAAAATCACAACTCAGTATTACCGTCTCTTCTCTAAACGTTAAATTCAAATCTTTATAACTAGATTAATTTTTAAGATTTTTCAATATTAGTTTCACTGCTCATTAGCGTTGGAATTATTATTTATGAAATGAAAGGGTAGTTAAGTACCCTTTTATTAAATCACATTAGAATACAAAATTTGTTTTGAAGAAAACTACTTTGTTACTGATTTTTCATATCAATGAGCATAATTTTTTTGTATTATTAGCTTTCACTGGCAGAAGTAAACTTGTATATGCTTAAGGGTATAATTACTTGTAACTAAATAATTAAAAGGGTAAATGAACGTATGATTTATTTAAAGTTTAATGAGGTTTACCTTCGTACAAACTTTTACACGTCAATTTAATCCTAATTGGAATCCAACCCGCATGATTTATTTTAAATCTAAAAAATCACTAAATCTAAAAACTAATTTAAATATACGCTGCACATGTTTTGTATTTTAACACATTTGCTCAGTTTGCCTTACATCATCTTAATTCCCGTCTGAAAACTCCTACGCTCGCTAAATGCCACTCGAGATGAAATAAGGCGGAGGAACGGTAGCTTCTAATACTGGCAGCTGGGCAGAAGTTACCCCATTCGTCCCCAGAATATGTTTAGTTACGTATTGAGTTAAGCAGTAATTATTCAGACGTTCTTCCACGTAACGTTCGTTAGTAGGGTAGTCAGCTACATTTTTAGATTTATTCTAGAGACAAAAATAAATTTTATCTTCAATGTTACCCTAAATAATTGAAAAAAACATAAATTTTATGGACCCCGTCCATGAAATTTATAACGAGAATTGTTAGTCGAAATTTTGAAACTTCGCTGAATATTACAGCCTTGTATCTTTTTTTTATATTATTTGAGCAGCCAAGGAAACCTATATTATTTACAATATCAAATATCAAAACACCCGTATTCCGTACATCGTATGAAGTGAAATTACTTCATTTATCATAATACATCGCTAAAGGGGTTTCCTAGCGATAATAAATAATTTATAATATTTAATATGATTAATTGTGGAGGACCTATACAATATCTCGAATATCTCAGAAACTAAGACATCTAGGGCCATTGTTATTTTATACAGCTTACGTTGAGCCTCCTATAATTTTTTTTATAAATTTAATTTTAGTAGTTTTTTAAATAATAGATTAGGTCATATTTTTTTACTTATTTTATCCCCATAATTTTCATATACATAAACTTGAGTGTCAGTGGTGGAGATGTATGCAAAAGACAGGGATTACTACGTTTTATTTCAAGATTATATTCATGTGATTTCTGAGAATAAGGGCTGTGATATACGCAGGGACGAATGCGTTTTTGCAACAGTTTCGTTTTGTCTTTTAAATTACAAAACCCTAAAAATTGGGAAATTTTCAAATACTGTCGTCTTTTCATTTACATAGACTTTAGTGTCAGTTGTGGAGATATATGCAGAAGACAGCGATTACTACGTTTTATTTCAAAATTTTATCGTCATTCGATTTCTGAGAATAAAGGCTGTGACATACGCACGGACGAACGCGTTTTTGTAAATTTAATTTTTTCTTTTAAGTTACAAAATACTAAAAATTGGGAAATTTTCAATTTCTGGGAACTTTGTAAACGTCATTCAATTATTATTTTTGAGAAAGTCAAACATTTTAAGGAAATATTGTTACCGCAAATCGATTTTCATTTTTTCCATTTCTGATTTTAATTCAGTCTATGAAACGTAAACAAATTTTAAAAATCCGTAATTACACCATTAATCGGAAAGACGATTAACGGTACCGTCTAAACTTTTTTTTGTCTAATTTTTTGAAATACCAATTAGTTTTAAAAGTATTCGTTTTTAATGTCACATAATATGAACATAAATAAAAATAATGTTATCCTTTTTTTAATGTTTCCCAAAAAGGAAAAAAATGTTTTCAAACCACATATAAAACTTTTTCACACCGATATATTTCTGTATCAAGTAATTTTTTTCTGTACCAACAATTTTCTACTCCATACCTCTTAATCAATATTTTTACTCATATGAGTACTATTCACTAGATAAGTTATCGAATCTCTCTCAAAATTCTGTCCTTAATGTAATACTGCAAAAACTCCGTCTGAATTGTAACTGAATGGTGTAAATAAAAAAAATGGCAGTTTAGTGATACTATATAATGTAACATGTGAAAAACAAAGTTTAAAGGTTTTAAGGAGCACTAGCAACTTAGCGCAATAAAAACGTTCATTGTTTAATTCTGAGCGAAATGATTGGATAAAGTATTAATTTTGAAGTGATTAAAAGGAGTAATAGTGGATTTAGTAATTTATTCACGTGTTACTTTTTAAGTTTTTTCGATAGGTTTTATAAAAATTTTTAAATATATTTTTTAATAACCATTGATTAAATAAATTCTTGTTTCACTATTTTATGCCTAAATTTTTTTTGCGACTTACATTAAATTTCCTACTTACAAGCGTGATTTTCTACATCTGATTTTCTACATTAAGTTTTATTTGTGCAATAGCATGTTCATGAAAATATTGATCGATAGAAATTGATAGAACATAACCAAGGCAGCAACAATTATGTATGGATTTCAAATAAGGAGAGTACCTTTTAAAAAATATATATAATATAATGTTCGGAAAATTGTCGACACTTTGGACAGCTTATGAATATATTATCGTTACTTTTGATCCGCTACCGTGTCGCTAATCGTTCCCGGTCGATTAAAAAAGTGTACCCGCGTGAGTGACAGCCTTGTACTCGTATTTGAGTACACGCACATCCTCACGCACTCACCTTTTAGCTGGCTGAATGTGCAACGATATTTGTTTTGAATTTAAAAAAATAGAGCATGGTAACTAATACGTTTTTTTCATTATCTATATCTCCTTTTAACACGGATCCATATTTGATTATGGTCACTTTTCGCTACCCGTCTGACACACTCACGCGGTATCACTCACGTGAACGAGCACGATATGTGAACATATCAAGCATTGTGAGATCTGAATAATGTTTAAAGATATAAATTTTTAGCCTTAGATATTATCTAAAAATAAGCATGTCCGATCTGTCTGCCTTTTGTACTAAAAATTCATGTAACATTGTAATTTTTGTATAAAATACATTTTAACACAATCGTTGAATTATTATGAGTATCGTATGCTACCAAAAGTATAAAAAAATTATTCTTATGGTAGTTTGGAATGGATCGCTATTAGTGATTTGTAAAAAAAATTATTTGTAATAAGATAGTGAGGAATTAAATTGACTTTTTTCGTCGTCAATTACCGGGTTTCTTTATAATTTATATTGTAGTGTATTGTGCTAAGTATTATTTCCGGCTTTGGTTCTTTGCAAATTAATTTTAAAAAGGGATATAAAAATAGTTTCGTTTCTTTATAATGGAATATTGTAAACTTGATTTTTCTTTCTTATGCTTTTATTTTACTAAATATTGTTTTTATTGATAAAAATGTGGAAAAGTATAGTGATAATGAATCTGTCGTATATATGGAACAAGCTAAGCTTCTTTTTTGGATTTTTTTGACTATGAATATAATTAATATTGTTTTTGATACAATCAAACTATTATCTGGTTTTTCTAATAAAATATTCAACAACTGTGTTTAAATTAACAACTGCCTGCTACTTTTTCATTTTCGATCTGGTAACCCTAGGGTCCAAAGAATGCTACGTGAATTGTTTTGTTATTCATATATTCAAAAGTCATAACAATATTAGATGTTAATATAGTATGTCACATTAAAACTTTAAGAAGCATTTTATTCATTTGATTTTATCTGATTCTCATTTGATATTATATTCATCTGATTTTCTACATTGTTGTAAATAATCACTAGAAAATAATCACAAAATCTATTATATAACGGAAACTTAGCGAAATATTTACGCGCTACGCAAATGAACAAGTTTTTTAAGTTACGACCACTCACCACCTACAAAAAACGGCCGAAAACCGCCGACTTTTGTCGAACAAGATCGGTGGCTGACGTTCCATCGACTCAAAGCATACCCGTTAACGTTGGATCGGCGAGTGTAAGCAACCCATTTGTTTATTGAAAATATTGTATTTTCATATAGAAACAATTTTTGTTGAATGTGTACGTTAAAGTATTAAATATCTTATATTCTGTATTCTCCGTTTATTATCGGTTATCTGCGTTACACGTTATAATTGAAAAAAAGCAGACGGAGTAATATGATTATTTTAGCAAAATTTGCAACCCCGGTATCTTTAAAAATATATTTATATAATCTCAAATAAAACAGCTTATATGTGTTTATCACGTATCCACCATTTATTACTTTCCTTATTTTGTTTTCAAAAGCAAATACAACACTGAAATCATTAATCAATGTTTATCTTTTTACATTTAATTATAACGTATTTAATGATTTACCCATAAAATAAAAATGGAAATGTCGTTAATAAGGAGAGATCAAAGTGATCTTTATTTCACGCAATTCTTGTATCACAATACTGTTATTTTATACTATCTGCCTAAACTCCCTCTGTGGACCTTGAAACGATATTTTTAATAAAGTTAAGTGTACATGTTAAATTAAGCAGGAAATTATCAATAACCAAAAAAATGTTGAAATAGAAAGCTTGGGTTTATATTTTGGATAATACAAAAAAAATAATTAATAAAAGTAAATATTAATAACATTTAGGTACATAAATGGAGTGGGTTGAGGAAATATTTCTCAAAATACCATACGCAAGATACCAAAAAGAGAAAATGCGCAAGAAAAGTGTATGAGAAAAAAGAAAGGTAAACTAAATTGTTTGAATACGAGAGTTCCTAACGCATTTAAATACATATAAACATTTTAGGGTATATAGTGTTCAAATGAAAGTATTTAAAAAGTTAATATTGTTTTTCTGTGTGTAAAACCGGGGTATTTCACCCGGTTGAAGAAATCAAAGTGGGTATACATTAAATATAATTTCGGACGCTTATATAGACAAAGAATAGAGTGGAAACAATTTAGTGTCATACCTTAAAAGGAAGAATGGAAACATAAGATTATTCACGTATTCGCTTGTCACAGTTGTTTTTCTCAAATATCATTTGACTAAGAATTTTAATTTAGATTATTAATAACCCATATTAACTTGCACCATCGATAATTAACAGTCAAATTAGTGATACTAAATATATTTGGCGTTATTTTTGTAGAGATTTGCTTTGCTCTTTAAATTGCCCACTTGAATATGTTGTCATAAAACGAAACCTAAGTCGTAGTTAATAATTTAAATAAAGTAGATGTTATACTACAGCACGTATTTTCATTTATTTGAAATTAAAAAATTTAATTATGATGCGTAAAATAATGCAACTTCAAATGAGTTATAAAGGCCTCAATTCACAAGCTAATTCCCCACTTTTCAGGTTTAATTAAATGCCTTTTCAACAATACTCTGATCGATGGAGTGCGTAAAAAATCAGAGATCTATTTTAGGAAATACTATAAATTTTGATTTTTTAACTAGATTTGACCTGCTAATCACTTCTCGTGTAATTATCTCTATGAGAGATGACTTGAAAGTCGAACATGATTGATACAAATGTCTTCAACACTTACTTTTACACTACTTTCCTTAACTTAAGAATAAGTTCAATAAATATATTTAGTCACTAAAGCTTTTTACGAGGCAATATACAACCAACTAAATAATTCAAGGTAGATACGAGTATAAAATGGGATATTCGTATATCATCTGCTTTAGCAAATCTCTTTCTTTTAAGATATATCGATTGTTGCTAATTATGAATAAGCATAAGATCGTCTTCCATATATGTGAAGCCACTATATATCAGATCTTTTAAGATATATCGACCGTTGCTAATTATTATATAATCTTAAGATCGTCTTCCATATATGTGAAGCCACTATGAACTATCAAGTTTATACCCCAATGAACTTCATCAGTAATCAGACCATTGAATGGCTAAGATTCTGATAGAATACCCATTCACAATAATCTACTTACCGTATGGCTCCACTTTTGGATAAAGTACACCAGACCGAGAATTTAAATTCAGGATGCACCAATGTCATTCCAAATTACTAACTAATAAACAAAAAGTCTGGATTTATGCTTCCTTTCATTCTCTTTTATTTGTTTATATAATATCAAACTTAATTACGATATTTCCTTTGTACTGTTCATGATAAAAGCCCATAATCATCGAGCATTATTTATTTTATTTAAAGAAATATTTATTAGTGAACCATAATAACAAGTTTTGGAAAATCAGTCAATTGGTTGACTCTAACAGATCTTTCAATGTAAAATATAAAGAAAATACGACTTAAATTTTTGAAATTAATAGCTGATTAGACTTCAAAAAGATAAAAATTTAGGTGAAAAATACTGAGATGAATTAGGACGGAAGAAGGAAAAGACAAAAGCGTAGGACTGGGATTGATTTTTTTATTCGATATTTGAAGGTATTTTTAAAGGATATGTTCCACAATCAATTGGATCCCGTCCACATACAGGATATGTTGTGTATGTGGACGGGATCCAATTGATTTTAAAATTTTGCTTCTTGAAAATTGAACGATTTTATATAAAATTATATGCATATTTGGGAATAAATAAGATGAGAAAGCTTTCAGAGAACTATATTATCATCACACTATCGAGCATAAATAATCATCTGAAAAAAGGCTTTCTAAATATTTACTACCCTCTTTTCCTAATTGCTTTTTATTCACTGATTTGAATATAAATAATTTATAATCTACAGACACAATAATATAAAAAAAAATTCATATTACAAATCGACGCGATAATAACCAAATAGTGGGTGTAATAATGTTATTTATGGCAACAGAGCAACTTATTAATTATATAATTTTACTAAAAATCTTAACTTTAAATACCGAAATATAAAAGTGTAAATATACAAGACTGTCAGACAATGAACTTACTTCCATGTTATGGGACCAATAATATCACGTAACACTGAACGTAGCCCGTTAGTAACCACTTGCATTGCGCAACTAATATACCAGGACACACATACATTCAAAATCGCTTTATTAGTGCTTTATGATAAGGAAAATATCGCTTTATGATAAGAAAATAAATTTTAGATTTGAATAAAAATATTCTTTTCGAATAAATAATACTTTCATACCAATTTAAACACATTATGCATTTATTACTATATAATTACATAGTATAGTCTACAAATTAATAATTTGTAATTAATTTTTTTCTTCGTTAATATTACCTTAACTGAAATTATAAATTACTCCATAAATAGAAAGCAAAAAAATTGCTATGGAAATATCGCTTGCAATCCTGCAATAAAACCATTCATTTGTGAAAAATCATATTATTGAAAATTGTGTAAGTTATTACTGAAAGTTAAACAAAAATAAATGTGCAAATAGAAATATATATATATATATAATAAATCAGAAGTATTCAAACAAATAATTCAATAGGGTGACAAAAGATTAGAGAATGGGTAGGAAAGTATCAAGCAATGGAATGTCGAAGAAATATTTATTGGCAAAATATGAGAATATTACTAGTTTTAAAAAAATAGATTGTACTCAAACTTAAGTTTAATTCAAAATAGTAAAAAATTCTTCATAGAATTACATTTTATGTTGAAATATTAAGAAAATCACCTAGTCATTGAAACGTAATCCAGAAAAATTCCTAATGAATTTGTCTTATTTTTTTGAATTTTGAAATATAATGTTATAAACTAAGGAGGAACAAAAGCAGCGATCACTCAAATATATGCAGATATATAATTTGCCTAACATACGCGAACTGGTGTATTGAAATATTGTTTTTGGTAAAAACAATAAAAAATTGCAAGCGTCAGCTAATCCTCGCGGGGCGCCCCCAGAACCGGTTGGGCGGGAGCGCGAGCTCTTAAGTCGATTACGCAGCTCGCTGGGGGCACTTGTTGACTTGGATTGAATTTTAAAAGGAAAATCACTACTGATCAGTTTTTGCGATCCTGCCGATGTTGTGGTCAAATATTTGTCATATCGGATAGACACTTCACATTTTAATATAAATTTTTCTTTTATGTTTGCAGCATTCAATTTTCTTCCTTCTTGTACAAAAGTATATAACTTCTATACAATCTTTTATATTTTCATAAAATTTGCTTGATATAAACGAAGGCTTTTTTAAGAACCACTTTGTAATAATTTCTTTATTAAAATATATAATAGTAGAAAAACGAAAAAATAAAACGTAACTTTATTCGAAATTAGGCAAGAATTATTTTTGTAAGAAAGTAAATGTTTGCACTAAGCGACAAAATCCTTCTAACATTTATATTTCGTGAATTCTTTGACTGTTCTCTTTGTTCTTTAAAATATTAGATGTTTGCTAAAAATAGAATAAAAACACTTTAACTCTACTATATAACTGTATAAGATTGTGAAAAATAACAATATCGTAAAAAATAGATTTCGAAGCCTAGTTATATAAACGTCTAAATAGTATATTAAATATAAAGATAAACAATATTGGGCGACTTAGATTCTAAATAAAGAACATTTATTACGTTTAGAGTATTGTTTTGAAATAATGAACTTCTTTAATTTTGTCAGTTTCAATTAGAATATGGTTGTGGAACAATGAACCTCTTTAATTCCGTCATGTACATCAGTTTGTTTGTTGACAGAACATGGATTTTAATTGCATTTGCACTAAACATAGTGTAGTGCCCGAAAAACTAATGCATTTGTATCATGGCGTGGAACAATACAGGAAAATCCGTTACTCATTGTCATGACAATGTCTTGCAACGTGTCTTAAGGGACTCTTTACGTGTACATAAACGGATGCAGATGTTATACTCTGCACAACAGATTTGTGAAATTTATTTTACAATGACTCCTTATTTTTACTTTTTTTATACCCACTACGCTATATGTAGGCATTCTAAATATTATTGATTGGAATTATATGTACATTATGAGTATTTTACACGCAAAAATGGAATTTTCGTATCAAATAAATGATTTAAAGTCACTGAGCGCCCATGACATATTTGTCTGAAAATTTCTGTTATTTGCTATGTAAATATTCACGTATATTCAATCTACTTAAGAAGTAATCGACTATGACTCTCTAAGATAGCAGCGAAATGTGTACAAAATAAACTAAAGGCTATGAAATAATGGAAAAATTCTTGAAAGTCGTCAATAAAGTGAAAGTTTTGTGGCAGTTTTCTTTACGGTTTAGATGCAAAATAACAGAAATCATTTTCAAATTATAAATGAAATTTCACAATAATTCATAATTTAATTCATCCCAATGTAATGAAAAATCACTATAGACATTAAAGCCAACTTTACTGTCACCTCATATAATATGATGGTCAAGCAAAATGTATGTAATTTGATTATTCGTCGTTCAATTATTAGGCATTTGTTATTTTCTAAGACCTATATAAATTTCACTAAAATAAATGTCCATTCATTGATAACTTAAAAGTAATTATAAGGCGATCTAATGTAACCATAATTGTCTAAACCGTTTATGATTGCATGCAGAGGAATGCGTCTACCATAATCCTGTCAATCAGTGACGTGCAGTGTTTTTTGGGAAGGGTGAGCTGGGAAGGGATAGACACATAAAAGATATACATATACACAAACGCGTGCAAACGTCCGCCAACCGCCCCTGATAGCGCTGAAAATGGCATAGAATGTGTAATAGATTGAAAACGTGTCTCAATAATTGAATCGTGGGCACATTACAATATATATTTCACCATAAATCGTGAGAGATTTCAGACTGAAACAGTGAACGTCATATGTTACATGCCTTTGTAATTTAATACGTGGCAATTTTCTGTGTGAAGAATTATAACATTTGTAGGGACTACACTTAACCACTTTTAATATATAATCCTTGAACACGAGTGTAATCGCACAATGATTCCGTTTTTCCCTTTAAGGTACGGAAAAGTTTGAAAAAAACTATAGTAAATAAACTAAAGCGAAAGAAATAAGTTTTACTAACGCTATCAAAATATATTAAGCAATTATATGGAAATTATGTACATAGTAAAATGCATGCGATGAAAATGCCGTACGCGATGAATGAAATACTGTACGCCGGTGATAAAATAATGACACAAAAGTAAGGATTATGGCAGTGATCGCTCAAATATTTCCAAAAATTTGCACTTTTCTTAACACGTAAGGCTGGTATAATGAAATACTGATTTTGCTAAAATCCAATATAAAATAAATCGCAAGTCTTAGCTAATTCTCGCAGGGCGCCCCCGGAGCCGGTTGGGGGAGAACGTGGGCTTTAAGTTGATTTACGCAGCTCACTTTGAGCACTTGTTGACTTGAATTAAATCTTAAATTGAAAATTTCTACTGATCACTTTTCTGCTATCTTGCTGATTTTCAGTTGAAATATTTGACAAGTTGGATAGGTCTTTTTTTAGGTTAATATGAAGTTTCTTTAATGCTTGGTGCAGTAAATTTCCTTTCGTATTTTTTGCAAAAAGCAATATAACTTCTTGACGATCTTCTGTATTTTTATGAAATTATCTTTTCATAAATTAAGGCTCGTTTTTAGGAATAATTCCTTAATTCTTTAATTACTCTCGTTGTACTTTAAAGTATTTGATGTTTGATAAAAAATTAGAATAAAAACACTGTAATGCTACTAAATAATAGTATAAAAATGTGAATTATAATAGCCAAAAAATCAATTTCGAAGGCTAGTTACACAAATTATATATTGTGGTATTTATAAAGAATATTGTGATTTATAAAGAAAAACAAATAATATTTGGCGACCTACTTTCTAAATTGAAAACAATTATTATGTTTCAATTGGAGTATTGTTGTGAAACAATGAACCTCATTAATGTCGACATGTCCATCACTTCGACAGTTGATTGAACATTGATTTTAAATGCAGTTGCACTAAGCATAGCTCAGTGTTCAAAAAAGCTTAACGCATTTGTATCACGGCTTGGAACAATTCATGAAAATCCGTTATCTATTAGCACCACAATGTCTTGAAACGCATCATGAGGGATTATGCATGTATCCAAAAATAGTGCCGATGATACACGCTGCACAGTTGACGAGACAATAGCGAGACATACCATTATAATGCCACTCGATAAATAGATTCAAGTTCACAAATATACATCGTTATGAATTTCAGTATATGAGATGTCTGAGGCGGAATAGGATACGGTGGGAGGACTACTATTGGGCGCGTCTCAGTTCGGAAAATTTCAAAACAAATATCTATGATTTAACACCTGACGATAAAGGTTTTGCTCTGAAAAATCTTGGATCTAAATGACTTGTATGTATGCGACAGAAAATAATAAGTCATAAAATGTCATATTACGAGTTAAGTTTAATTATATTTCGGAGAAAAACTAAACGCCGTATTGTTTTTAGGAATTATTAAATTTACTTTAGGCCTACTTATATAATTGTAATGTAATATAATTGTACATATGTAATGTAATATGTATATAAAAGGACGTTTTTTCAAAGTAGAAGAGTTCAAATTTTTATTGATGTTTCATTTATTATAATATACACAGGCAATGGTATTTAAATAAAAAAAACCTAGCATGGACGTATTTACACAGGACAGATATTGGTAAAATACATAGCTGTCAGGTTATCATCACAGTGACTGACATATTTTTAAAGATTTTTTTAAACGTTGCAATATGTGTACCGTTCATACTTGAATTAATACAATTGTAAACCATAAAATGTTTCATTTTTATTTTTAAATGAGTAAAAGACCATCAAACTTACAAATGTATTTTAATGGGATTGTACAAAATGGACCGGATCTATTCCCAATTGTTCAAGTAACTACTTTTCATTTCAATTAATGTATTAGTTTGGCTTTCTTGCAAATATGCAATAATTAATTTCAATGTGTGTGTGCGTATGTATATATGTATATATATATATATATATATATATATATATATATATATGCGTACACATAATTCACTTTGTTACAATTGTATGTACGTAATAAAGTGAATTCTGTACATGGGAAATATTTTAAAAAGTGTGATTTAGCGTAAAAAATAACAATAGAAGGAAGGAAACCAGTTATTGGAATTTTTGTGTCTGTCTATATGTTAATTTGTTTAACAATCAGGCAAAATATACCGGATGGATTTTAATGAAATTTGACATGTTAATACTTTAAATTCGATATGGTAAGAGCAACACATGGGAGAAAAAGAATCTAATATTTTTTTAAATTTGTAATTTAATTCGCAATTAAATGAAACAACGTTTCATTTAATTGCGCATGAACCTAGTTTCTAGCTAGAGTTAAAATTCTATCTTTGCTAATAGCCCACCTGAAGATGTCGTAATACAACGAAACCTAGGTCGTTGTAAAGAACTTAAAGAAAGTAGAAATAATACTACATCACGTAGTTTCATTTAATTGTAAATAATGAATTTCTACAAAATTAACGTCAAATATATTCAATAATTTCATGCGAACAAGTACTATTACAAACCTTCCTTCCCACGAACGGCATTATTAGTATATTGCTGATTAACCAGTGCTTCTCATGGATTGTGTGATAAATGCAATCCAATATAAAATGCCAGATTTGATATTCGTAGTGGACACAAATCTCTTGTACTAGTTAAATACTATTAAATATTCATTACAGTTACATAAATATTAGTTTTTTAAAAAGACTATTCAATCGAATTCTGTTGTCAAATCCTCTCCAAATCTCACTCTGTTTTTGCTAATTCTTAATTCAACATTATTTTGAGGGATGATGTTTCATCTTGTCGGGGAGAGGGAGTTGGTACAAACATTCCTTCCCACGAGCAGCATTATGAATATATTGCTGACCAAGCAGTGGCTCTCACGGATTATGTGATAAATGCAATCCGATACGAAATACATTATTTTTATCATAAGCATGAAACTGGATTTAATATTCGTAGTGTACCCAAGTATCTTGTATTAGTTAAATATAAATTTTTGTAATAATTATTATAATTTAATAAATATTAGTTTTTTAAAAACACTATAATGAAACCCCTACGAAAAGGTATCAATTAACTAAAAATATAAAATAACATTTAAAAAAGTAAAGCCCTCATTTAATAATTTTTCAAGTTTTGTTATGTAAATTACCGATGACTATTTTATGCATATCTAACATGGTCGTTTTGTTTGTTCATAAGCGCAACTTATTGTGTGTGATGATCAAATTATTTTAAATATTACTTTTTTATGGTTCTAATGGCAAACATAAAGCTATAAAAAAAGGATTGGAAAAAAATGATCGTGCTATATCGTAAACTTGATAACGTCAGATAAGTATGAATGAATAAAGAGATATCATTATAAAGTCGGCTATAAATCAAAGTGACCTATTTATGAAAAGGCGCCTCCAATTCCCACTCAATAATTTATTGTGCTCACCAAACTAACCATAAAATAATACGCGCGACATTGTTGTTTCATATTTATATGCCTCCGGTTCAAAGCAAAAACAATAGAAATGCTTGATAATCACCAGATATTTTTTTTTTATATTTATGGTCAGTTGTCGTCTTGAGCAACACTCAACATTTTTTCTGCTCTGGTTTTTATTGTTAGATTATTAATAAAGCAACAAAATCGATAAACCTATTTATAATTTAAATAAACATTTAGCCAAATAATACGTAGAGTATGTGCTCTTGAAGGGGGTTTACACGAATATTTCAAAAATGCGAGCAAATACGTGGACTTCTAACAATGAAATTCCTAGCGCAATAAATATTTAATCATACCCGATATTAGTAAGTTGGAAGAGAAATACATATTATCGTAAATATGTCAATATCTTGAATTAACGATAACGGTTTTCCTATAAATTTAGCGTAGTACTCTAAAAACCATTATTTTTCCCTAATTTTGCCTATTTTGGAATTAAGGACCATGGCAAATATTTTTTTCATATTTTTTGGTAAATCTCTCTAGGTATTCTATTTAAAATTATAGGACGTTTA
Organism: Druceiella hillmani; assembly: GCA_039881145.1. Classification (NCBI taxonomy): domain Eukaryota; kingdom Metazoa; phylum Arthropoda; class Insecta; order Lepidoptera; family Hepialidae; genus Druceiella; species Druceiella hillmani. The sequence continues at coordinate 794,636 of JAYKKI010000111.1, read as the reverse complement.
TAACTAACTCTTTGAAATAACTACAATTTCCATATAAGTAAGTTTTATTGACGTAACAAGTTACATGTTTCCAAGTCAAGAGGTTTTTCCGAAAAAACGACGCTCTCAGGCGGACAGACCGAAATATGCGTAATCTCATAAGGATTTCGTTTTCACTTTTGAAGTACTGAAACCTGAAAAGTGACCTAATTAAGGAGTTTGGCAAAATTATAGTAAAAAAACAGACTCCTCAAAAATTAAACAATAATAAATAAGTTTTACTAACGCTATCAAAATTTGTTTAAGCGATGATCTTGCAGTCAAGATCCGTCTACAAGTGTATTTCCATAAAAGTTAATATTTTATTATCGAATTTCCGCTACACTTTTCTTAACACATAAGAACTGGTATATTAAAATATTGATTTTGCCAAAAAGCAATAAAAATTAAATACTCAACTAATTCTCGCGAGACGCCCCTGGAGCCGATTGGGAGGGAGCGTGGGCTCCTAAGTCGATTTACGCAATTCACTGTGGGCACTTGTTGACTTGGATTGAATTTTAAACGGAAAATTTCTACTGATCGGTTTTCTGCGATCTTGCCGATTTTCCGCTCAAATATTTGACACATCGGATAGACCCTTAGACGTTAATTTGAATTTTTCTTTTATGTTGGTGCAGTAAAATTCTTTATTTTTGTGAAAAACGCTATAACGTTTTGACGACATTCTGAATTTTTAAGAAAATTGCTTTGCATAAATAAAGGCAATTTTTAGGAAAGGTTTTCTATAATTTTTTTAAAATACATATTGCTAGGTAAATGTAAGAATAAATATAAGTTATTATTATTAAATATATAAAAAAATTTTTCGATCCCCGTTATTTTATAAAATATTAGCTATTTGTTAAAAAATTAGAATAAAAATAACTTAACGTTTAGAAATACCTGTATAAAATGTGGAGAATAACACTATTGCAAAGAAATCATTTCAAAGGCTAATTACACAAATATTTATATTGTATATCAAAAAGAACTATGAATACTATTATGTGACCTAGTTTTTAAATTGAGAACAATTATTTGGTTTCAATTAGGGTATTGTTGTAAAACAATGAGTCTCTTTAATTTCGTCATGTCCATAAGTTCGTACATTGACTGAACACTGCTTTAAATAGCATTTGTATAACACATAGCTTAATGTCCGAAAAACTTTAACGTGTTTGTATCACAGCGTGCAACAATTTAGGAAAAGCAGTTACCTATTGGTATGACAACTTCTTGCAACGCGTCGTGAGGATGTGGACAAAAACTGATACCGATGTTACACACTGCACAGCCGACTGAAAAAAAATAAAAGCTAGATTATTTGTATCATCAAATTGATTTTATACTGACTCTTTATTTTTTTCTTTTTTATACCCACTACTCCATACGTAGGCATTGTAAATGAAATTATTATTAATTGAAATTATTCATAGATATGGAAATTTCACACATAAAAATGGTATTACGTATTAAATAAATGATTTACAATCGTTGGGCGTTGATGGCACGTTTATCTAAACATTTCTGTCATTCGCTATGTAAATAATCAACATACTTAAGAATTAATCATATGTGCTTCTAAGATCCCTGCGAAATGTGTAAAAAATAAACCAAATGCGATGAAATAAGGAAAAAATTCTTAAAAGTTTGAATAAAGCAAAAGTGATCAATTTTCTATACGGTTAAGATGCAAGCTAATGAAAAATATTTTCTAGTTGTAAGTTAAATATAACAAAAATTAATTATTTAAGACATCCTAATGTAATGAAAAATCACTATATACAACAAAGCATCCTTTACTGTAAACTCATATAATATGTTGAGACAACAATATCTGTGTAATTTGATTGCCCGTCGTTCAATCATTTTAGTATTTGTGTAAGTTTCACACAAAGCTTGATAACTTGAAAGTAATTATAAAGCGATCATATATGACCGTAATTGTCTAAACCGTTTATGATTGCACTCTACCATAATCTGCGAATGATACGTGACGTGGAAAAACAAAAGAGAATAAGTATCACTGTCGAGATAACTGTCTGAGGGAAGATATGACTGACATTTCGATCAGATCAAATTACAACGAAATAGTTTACTTGCGGTCCCTTCATCGTAAAGTTTTAGCGTGGGTAGGTTTTTTAAATGCAATGTTTATAATTTCCAAATACGATCTTATACGACACAGTTATTGAAAGCATGATGTAGTAAAGCAATATTTAATTGGCTGTGTATAAAATAGTATACATATAAATTAGTCACAAATGTTCATATAATTCGCATTAAACACAATTATTATGATTGTGACGTAAATAAATGACAAATATTAAATCGGGATTTTAACAAAGAGTGTTTTAAAGGAGTATACTAAAAATAATGTACTGCATCAAGTATTTTTGAAACGAAATGATTTCATTTTAGTACAGTTTATTGTTTACTTACACAGTAAAAAAAACTGCCGAAAACTAGTTAGTTATCATAAAAACCACTTATATATATATATATATATATATATATATATATATATATATATATATTATATATATATATATATATATATATATATATATATATATATAAATATATATAAATATATACACATCCCTTGTATATTTGGTTAGTAGGGGCGCTCCGCCACTCGTTCATAGCACGCGAGGGCGCACACATCCTTCCGTCTCCCTGTCAGCTTAATATTTTCTTATTTTATTTTAACAACCCGCTCTCAGAGATTTCCGTAATTGATTCTGGTATTGATATTTTCTTCTGCTTACGGAGCAATATTGTTTATTTTTGGACAATTTAAGTTAAACAAGTACATTCTTCGGAAACTTCGATTAATTTTCATTTTGAATAAATGTTTGAATATGACGTTTGAAAACATATTAATATAAAATATAGCATACATTGTTCGAACACTTTGTTCATATATGTTTATATGAAAATACATGACAAAGATATGCAACTTAAACACGTTGTTCTTCAAAAATCTGTCAAGGTGTATCCTATTAGCCTTTATATTTGTGTTTATAAACAAGAGACTCTGCCTATTAGATCTTCACCAAAACCTGTGCACCGTACCGAGTACCAGAGCGTCCCACATGGGCGATCAATGATCTGGCTCCTGATCGTGCTGAAACGTGTAGTTTTTATGGCCGTTTTTATCGTCCCGCGTCTCTGTTTTATTAATGGCAATTTGGTTTCAATCGATCTATCTACATCCCCAATATCCAGTTTATTTTGAACCTCCTTCCCTTGGCCATAAAACATTCTATTAAATGACTCTCTGTGAAAGGTTCTCTCCAATTTTTTTCATGCTCACCAAGTCGAATGTAAAACCATTTTTCATGGTCACCAAATCAACCATAGACACATACGCGTTGTATTGTTATCTCACGTTAATATTCCACTAGATCCAAACAAAAAATAGTTATTCATCATCCGTTATGATGTGGAGCAATACGCAACGTTTTTTGTTGCTATATTTGTGTTTGTCGCGATTACTCATACAGCAATAAAATCGATAAATGTATTTATGCTTTGTGACGATAATTAAACAAATAAAACCAATGAAAATTACCAAGTAGCCCTACCAAAATTCCACAACTCATCCACCATAGACATCTTTAGAAAAATTAAGAAGAAATAATAAATATGTTCAAATGAAACCAAATGTAAAACCATAGACATAATAAAGTCTATGTGTGAAACACGTTTGTTTGCATTAGGAATGTTCAAAATTAACTTCTTTGTCTGCGTACAAATATCATAACATACTATAAATATTTGCAGCAACGACATTAAATGAGTTTATAAATAAATATATATATATATATATATATATATATATATATATATATATATATATATATATATATATATATATATATATATACATAAAACGTGTTACCAAATACTAAGGTGGGAGGAAGTAAGATCAAAGCAATTAGTGTCTTTGAAGTCGAAGTAATCTGAACATTATTCTAAACCACAAATTAAACGAACTTGATCCGAAGGCTTTCCTTTTAATAATTTTCATAGTTTTAGGGACACAATTTCGTGCTATGTTTATGTCCGTACATAAGATGATGTATTACGAAAACTAACTTTAGGCTGCCGTATCGAATGGAAACTCGAATATAAACATTTGAAATTTATTTTAGAAACACTGGGTTATTACCTATCGTCATTTACTATCGAATCATGAAGCTTAGTTTATCGTGACATGAAGCGATACTGTTATTAAATTTCTTGTCATGTCGCAACTTTAATGAGACTTTTAAGTTATAAATTATTTAAATGCATCCCGAGAACAGAGAAATAAATAAAGTTAAACGATTTGAATCGTTTCCAGCTAAATAAGTGATTAATTGCTGATGGGGTATTTAATAATTTAATAAGAATTTGGCCGGAGGTACGTTTTCTTTACAGAGAAGCCATAGTAATTATGTATTGTTGATTGAAATCGATGTTGAGTTTGGTTTTTATCACTTTAATTAATTAGGTCGATAGGTTATTTTAAAGTTATTTTTTAAGTTACATATCGTTTTAAAAGGATATATAATTAAGTAATATCTAAAATTCAACTCTATTCTCATTTTGAGCGAGCCATTCTGGGCCATAAATATTTAAAATCAAACTTCTAAATAATTTTATTAGAATTCCAGATTAAATCATTATTCAAAGCACATTAAGCAACGGGCTATCACCGAAATCTTTTATTCTATAATAAAACTAAAACGATCTTAATTTATTGCAAGTATTTTTAATTTTGTAATTTCAATTTATCACCTAGATAATTTAGTAAGATAATTATCGACCGGTAACTTCAACTTATTGGTCGCAAAGATGCGAACTTTAAAGTCTAAAATTAACTAGAAATGGCACTCAATAAGTTTCGGCGCTAATGTTAGACTATAGTAATGTGCTATCTCCACTCTTGTTCATTACTCCCTCAACGTAGTTTCGTAATGCAGTTTAAAATGACTTACGTATTATTGAGTAACAGAAAGGTACATTTCAGAAATTATATTTTATTATAATTCTAATTATAAGATTAATATTTATGTCACATTATTCTTATTCAAATTATTTGGAAAAACGGAAATTTTATCGAATTTATTTTAATTTTTAAAATATTATTGTCTTCTGGAAAAAAGGTTAAAAGGAAAATTTGTTAGAATCATACTGAAGGCCATTGCATGCCATTTAAATTTACTACATTTTATAGTAATGTTTTGGTTATATTTCTTACCGACACTGTACCAATTTTAATTGTGACGACTAATTTAATTCAGAATCAAAAATTAATTTTAATTCTAACAAGGAAAACATTATTGCAGTTTGTAAATTGCAATGAACCAAATTAGAAGTTGAGCCGCTACGTTCTAAGCCTTTTTAAACAAGTTAAAAAAAGAGGACATTTTTAAAATTATGTGAAACTATGATTTCTCCCACGCAATTCATTTGCGTGCTTCGTTTTTTGATTAAAAGAGAATGCTCCCGAATTGGTCCATTTATATTTAATCAAAACTGTTTTAGTACTTTATTAAAAATTAAACAAAAACTTGAAAAAGTGATTAAAATTTTTATATTGTAGAGATTACGTATGTATTGTATGTATACTCGTATTCATTTACATTCTTATGCTGCTCAGTGGAAATTCTACTTTAAGGATCATGTATTGAATTAAGTCTGTGTTAAACTATGAATTATGAAGTTTGCAATTTTTTTTTGACTTAGATGTGAATATTTTAACCTACATTTTCAAAATTTTTGTGAGCTTTAGGAGTGTTAAGAACGAGATATTTTGCTTTGACTGGAATTTTATTGTTCTGTGCATATATTTGTGTTAATTTATGCTCTTAAGCTACTCATTGGGAATTATATTTGGACGGTCAGGTACTGTGTGAAGTCTATGTTAATATTTTACAGTATGTTCTTGTCTCAGAGGTAAATTAGTGTAACCTACTATTTCCGATTATTGACAGTGATGGACTTGAGAATATTAGGAGCAAGATATTGCGTTTCGAATGGAATTGTATTGACCATTTTTTTTTAAATTTTCGTAAATTGCCAATCAGTGAAATTTTGAAGTATGCAATAGTTAGCTAAACCTATTTAATCTAGAATCAATATTAAGTCTACTTACTTCCACTGCTTCAAAAAATGTTACTAATTATGAATATCATTATACTACGGCCGCTGTCTCTTTGTATGCGAAGTAATAAAACGTGTGAGCAAAACGGTCTTATGGCAACGGTTAGTGATGCGTAGTATAACGCTGGTTTCGTAATGTTATCAACAAGCCACGTGACACAATTCAATGTCAGACAATATAATTTAAATATCTCTAATCTTAGTGTACATGTAAAACTGGGTTATAAATAGGTAATAATATATATTAACTTCAACATTAGACTGAGTAAACATTAATAACTAATTAATTAACTAACTATAACAAATTAAGTAATTATTATTTATATTGCTTTTACTGCTCGAAAACCCATTTCGCATCCAGTAAAAATTCATATTTGGCACAACTTGCACGACAAACTATAGATCTGTTGTCTTTTCCGATATTCTTATTCAGACTACCTTCATTATTTTCATCAAGCTAGGCCTTCATTATTTTCATCGTTTAAGTGAATGATTATGATTAACCCAAGTTTCGTCAAGACAAATTCTCGAGCGCGTGCCTTCGCCGTCTTTCAACTTCGTTAAAAACTTGAGTCGAATACAAAAATTGTCACATCTATCCATCAACTGCTTTCTTCTATCCGAAGTTGTTTTGTACTTTTAACCAAGTTCTTCAATAATTTTCTTCATTGAAGTTTTATCAGGATGAAAGTTCTCATTACGTTCTTCCATTTTTTCAAAAGCATGCACTATTATCATCAATGTTTCGACATTTTTGAGTGAAATTAATCGAGATCCACCGAACTTAAAAAACTTGATTGCAATAAGAAGCGAGAATTTATTGCGAAAATTTGTGATGTAAATTTAAGAACGATACAAAACATGAAAAATAGTGCGCAAATGGTGAACCGAGTTTTCCTCATGAAGAAAATAATATACCTCGTCCAGTGACGGGTCTAAATGAGTTCGACAAAAGTGTTACTAAACAAACAGTTTCATCATTTTACTCTAATGGTGAATACACATCAGGGGAAAAAATATTGAAAAAATTGGAAGAACGTATTGAGAACTTTCATTCTGATAAAACATCAATGAAGAAAATTATTGAAGAACTTGGTTAAAAGTACAAAGCAACTTCGGATAGAAGAAAGCAATTGATGGATAGATGTGACAATTTTTGTACTCGACTCAAGTTTTTAACGAAGTTGAGAGTCGAGAATAGCTCGAGAATTTGTCTTGACGAAACTTGGGTTAATCAGAATCATTCATTTAAACAATGAAAATTATGAAGGCTTAGCTTGATGAAAATAATGAAAGTAGTCTGAATAAGAATATCGGAAAAGACAACAGATCTATAGTTTGTCGTGCAAGTTGTGCCAAATATGAATTTTTACTAGATGCGAAATGGGTTTTCGAGCAGTAAAATCAATATAAATATTAATTACTTAATTTGTTTTAGTTATTAATTAAATTTGTTATTAATGTTTACTCAGTCTAATGTTGAAGTTAATATATATTATTACCTATTTATAACCCAGTTTTACATGTACACTCAGATTAAAGATATTTAAATTAAATTGTCTGAGTTTGAATTGTGTCACTTGGCTTGTTGATAACATTACGAAACGAGCGTTATGTTATGCATCATTAAACGTTGCCATAAGACCGTTTTGCTCACACGTTTTATTACTTCGCATGCAAAGAGACAGCGGCCGTAGTATAATGATATTCATAATTAGTAACATTTCTTAAAGCGGTGGAAGTAAGTTGACTTAATATTAATTCTAGATTAAATAGGGTTAGCTAGCTATTGCATACTTGAAAATTACACTGATTGGCAAAATTCGAGAATTTAAAAAAAATGGTCAATACAATTCCATTCGAAACGCAATATCTTGCTCCTAATATTCTCAAGTCCATCACTGTCAATAATCGGAAATAGTAGGTTACACTAATTTACCTCTGAGACAAGAACATACTGTAAAATATTAACATAGACTTCACACAGTACCTGACCGTCCAAATATAATTCCCAATGAGTAGCTTAAGAGCATAAATTAACACAAATATATGCACAAAACAATAAAATTCCAGTCAAAGCAAAATATCTCGTTCTTAACGCTCCTAAAGCTCACAAAAATTTTGAAAAGGTAGGTTAAAATATTCATATCTAAGACAAACAAATTTTGCAAACTTCATTATTCATAGTTTAACACAGACTTAATTCAATACACGATCCTTAAAGTAGAATTTCCGTTGAGCAGCATAAGAATGTAAATGAATACCAGTATACATACAATACATACGTAATCTCTATAATATAAACATTTTAATCACTTTTTCAAGTTTTTGTTTAATTTGTAATAAAGTACTAAAACAGTTTTGATTAAATTTAAATGGACCAATTTGGGAGCATTCTCTTTTAATTAAAAAACGAAGCACACAAATGAATTGCGTGGGAGAAATCATAGGTATATACACATAATTTTAAAAATGTCCTCTTTTTTAACTTGTTTAAAAAGGCTTAGAACGTCGCGGCTCATCTTCTAATTTGGTCCATTGCAATGTACAAACCGCACTAATGTTTTCCTTGTTAGAATTAAAATTATTCTGAATTAAATTAGTCGTCACAATTAAAATTGGTACAGTGTCGGTAAGAAATATAACCAAAACGTCATCATAAAATGTAGTAAATTTAAATAGTATACAATGGGATTGCCTTCAGTATCATTCTAACAAATTTGCCTTTTAACCTTTTTTCCAGAAGACAATAAAATTTTAAAAATTAAAATAATTTCAATAAAATTTCCGTTTTTCCAAATAATTTGAATAAGAATAATGTGACATAAATATTAATCTTATAATTAGAATTATAATAAAATATAATTTCTGAAATTTACCTTTTTGTTACTCAATAATACGTAAGTCATTTTAAACTGCATTACGAAACTACAATGAAGGACTAATGAACAAGAGTGGAGATAGCACATTACTATAGTCTAATATTAGCGCCGAAACTCCATTTCTAGTTAATTTCAGACTTTAAAGTTCGCATCTTTGCGACCAATACATTGAAGTTACCGGTAGATATCTTACTAAATTATCTAGGTGATAAAATGAAATTACCAAATTAAAAATACTTACAATATGTTAAGGTCCTTTTAGTTTTATTATGAAATAAAGGATTTCCGTTGCTTAATGTGTCTTGAATAATGATTTAATCCGGAAATCTAATAAAATTATTTAGAAGTTTGATTTTAAATATTTACGGCCCAGAATGGCTCGCTCAAAATGAGAATAGAGTAGAATTTTAGATATTACTTAATTATATATCCTTTTAAAACGATATGTAACTTAAAAAATAACTTTAAAATAACCAATCGACATAATTAATTAAAATGTTCAAAACCAAACTCAAGATCGATTTTAATCAACTATACATAATTACCATGGCTTCTCTATAAAGAAAACGTACCTCCGGTCACATTCTTATCAAATTATTAAATATTCTATCAGCAATTAATCACTTATTTAGCTGGAAATGATAAAAATCGGTTAACTTTATTTATTTCTTTGTTCTCGGGATGCATTTAAATAATTTATAACTTAAAAGTATCATTAAAGTTGCGACATGACTTAAAAAAATTAATAACAGTATCGCTTCATGTAACGATAAACATAATTGATTTAAAGTGAATCCCATTTACTGGAAATAACCTAATCATTAACTATGAGTAAAATTTAAACAAAAAACCGTTAATATTCTTTTTTATTTTACTAAAGCTTATTAGTCGATTTAATATAGGGCTGAATTATTCAGATTTAAATATTCAGTATTTAAATGGATCAAAATCTAAAGTAAAATATTATGTTCTACTAATTATAAATGCAGGTAAAGTAGTATCTATGCAACTATGCTCTAACGATTATTTTTAAATTTTTCTTTTTATACTAAAATTTAAATATATTGCACAGTTATCACTAAACTGCAATTTCTTTTGGTCATCTAAATTGAGTTAATTATGGGGGTTGCGTACGCAATTACATTTATGCAAATATTTATACAAATACTAATACGATTTATCATCATTTCAACATAGAAATACCATGATATAGCCAACGATTGCCATTAAATCGCTGAACTGCTAAGTGGAAAAATGTCGAATAAATGTCAAAGAATTAGTATATAAATAGGAAAGGAATGAGGGTAGTGTAATTAGGTAGGTACGATTTATCTGATGAATTTTTAATACGTGTATTGCTGGGGATTCCTTGTAGAATAACATAATATTACATACCAGGGTGAGCAGAGAGCAAACATTTATAGAGGAAGTTACTATATATGAGAAAGAGAAATGTGAGAAGTTTTCAGAATTAGATATAGTAAAGGGACATACAAAATTCTGAACTTAAAACTGATATAAGAAAAGGTACACAAAAGTGTATAGCTACAAAGGAGATAATGACTACATTCTTTTAAAGATTACATGGTAGACAAATAATATACGATCATGCAAGTTACAAATCTACACTCAATTAATTCATTATCTAAACTAAGGGATATGACAAAATTGTCCCAGTTTGAAAATCGTACTCAGTTTTGTGATGAATTATCGGACATCGTTTTCTCCATTTTGTTAATTTATTGCGGGCAAAATAAATATTTGCAAAATAAATAATTCTTTGCTCGTTATGAAGTCTAACTGAAAAAAAGCGACTAGACAAGCATGTTTCAAAAATTACTCTGATTAAATTTATTCTCCAAAACATATTTACGTGAAGCATTTTAAGAAACCGAAAACACAAAAAAGATAACGTTATTGTAATCATAATATCATTGAATTAACGAAATGGCTTCACGCTGTTTAATCAAATTTTTTTTTTTTTTTTTAGATACGTAACTTTCATAATTTTCTTTGAAAGATATATCAATATTTTGAAAGTACTTTTATATTTGAGTACTTTAATCTAGTTCAAAAATTTCTTGCAACAGAAGTGTAAAAAGAATCTTGAAATTTTGCTTCTGCACTTTCTTATAATTCCTGCACTTTTTAGGGTTTCATAGCCAAATACTAAAAAACTGCCGCTAGAATTGCATCCATCGCTTCGTCCCTACGAATCGCACTCTTTTTGTTCTAATGGTTTTAGGTACATGTCCATAAACATTTTATAAACAAATGCTTCATATGACATGTAGAAAAATCTTAAACACACTATACATTTTCGTGAATTTTAAAAGCAAATGAAATTGACGTAAAAAAAGTGCTTGCGGGACTAATAGTACTAGGCTCCCACGCCAACTCAAAATCAGGATACAATGATGTATCCTAAAGGGATGTCATGAATTCTTCAAGGATGAGGAAATATAGCACTAATTTGGCTGTGTGAGTTTGCATGTAAGTGATAAAAAGGTAAAACTTCAACTTAGTACTGAATTCAAAAATCTCCAGCAATAACAGTATTTTTAAATGTATTTATGTTCTGAAATGATATTTCACCGGAAAAGTTACAAATATTTTCATTATTTTGTACTTTTCCCTGCATTTCTTATTCAGTGGTTATTCACAGTCGGTTCCCGTTTTTATATTTTTATATTCGGTTAGCTAAGCACTATCAAATGCAGACATTCCTAGTTTCCTCCCTTTAGATTTATATACATATTGTATTGTTTGTATGTATGGAATTATGTGTATATATATATATATATATATATATATATATATATACATACATAATTACATACTTATATACAATATAATACGTATACACATACACACACACACAAATTATTATTTATTAACAATCGCAGAATCTGTTGAATTGTCTTATACTTTACCTACCTATAATCTTCTCATTGTTCAAATATGTTAAGAAATATTACCAGTTAAAATTGTTTCCGGTTTTGCTTAGAAGCGGAAAGCCTATATAGGAAGTCGGTCACGTATTTCATTAACTTTTTCACAACCAACTGTTTGCATGGAATTTATCATTGTTTTTGCTTCTATTGTTACGAGCTAACAGCATAAGAAGCCGTGCGATTCTCTTTCGATCCGAAATGTTTTGTTTTCTTATTTATTGTTTGTTTTAATAATTTTCTGTTTCGTTTTTTAAAAATTTTTTTAAGATCGCGCGTTTATTTGTTGTTTTTGTCGGCTGGAACGGGCTTATCAAAAGTGAAATGACACGACGAAAATAAAAGATAATTATAGCAGGCTAGAAATGTAAAAGTGTTTCTCGGCATGCAGTAGCGCACAGGTAAGTTGTTGAAGTTTTATTGCGCTCCGCGTGTTTACGTGTAAATATTTACAAGAAGCATTTTAAGTTACATTTGACCTCTACCCTAAAACCTCTTTTATATACAAAACGCAAAACTTAAATGTAAAAAATGGTGTGTGTTTTATTGGATCATCACCCTAAGTGAAAAGATGAGTTGAAATTAAAATAATCCTCAAATTCCAAGTTTTTTTATTGGAATTGTATAAACATTTTTAAAATATAAGCAAATTAAAAATGTTTGCAAGAAGTTATTGTAGGTATGACCAAAGTTGCTTCTTAAAAAGGTTTTTCTAAAGATATATCATTCGAATAAAAGGTGTAGCCCGCTGCATATACTTTCTGACGTAACTAGCGTATCTGTTTATTTCTTTCAGTGGCAATAAAATTGCGTTATGGTTATTGCCGAGTTTATAAAATATTAAACATTGCAGCTTCGCAGATCCACTGCTTTGAGTTATGTATGAACGGGTAGTTTTTGTATGAGACGTAACCTACTCGGATTTCTTCACAGAAACTAAGTTACAGCGTGTTGTCCATCTTATAAAGAAACAAACAAATTCCTGACTGTATGCAAGTACGTTATTTACATGCATTATCTACGTGGGTTATATATTTACATTAACAGGTACTGTGTGTACTAGGTAGGATTAATTTAAATGTCTAACCTTTCACGCTGATCGAGTTTGGGTTGACGGGTCGCTAGAACCTCGTTTTTAGGTTTCCGTACCTTAAAGAAAAAAAGGAACATTTATAGGATCAATTCCTTGTGCGACTATCAGCCTGTCTGTCAAGAGCCTTTTTCTCAATTACGTGTCAAGGTATCAAGTTGAAATTAATATCCAATACTTAAGTCTACTGCCCCCTGAAGCTATAAATATATGCTACTAAGTCAACACAATCAAGAAGAAACCTAAAAATACAGGCAGGCATAATTGCAGGTAAATCAAAACATGTAGGATACTTTCCATTAATCCAAAATTTGGCAAGAAGCAAAGTTTTATAGCACAAGTAAATAAAAAAATCCGAAAATCATTAATCTGTAGTTCAATGACATTTTTTTAATATGCGCCTGTGAAAGATATATTGGGCAGTATGTTTTTGTTCTAAAAAATTAAAATTTTATAAATAGTTTGCCATAAATATTATGTACCTTTAAATGTTTATAAATGTCCAAATGTGTACGAAATTCTAGCAGTGAGAGTTCCACTAGTGCCTAATGAGTCTTTTGTTCAGTGGTCTTCTGCCGGGTTTATTGCAAAATTACTGCAAAAAATATAAGTTTTTGGGTTCACGCAACAAGAAGATATGGCCTTTAAAACTTTTTAAACGTAACCTTCATCACTTACTGATCATGAAAACGTATACGGTATTTCCGGGCCACACTATAATCATGAAAATCGGCATAATGAGAAGTGTTATTGTACAAGTAAAGGGAAAAATCGGTCAAGGGAAAAATGGAATGATTTTTAATTCGATATTGAATTATTTTTCTTTTGAGATATGTGCCTCTGAAAGATATTTACGTCTTGGAAAATTACTGCGTACCAAAAAAAGTTATAAATATTTAAATGTGCACGAAATACATGTAGAGCAAGTTTTATTTTTAAAATTCGTGATATTTTTACGCCTGTAAAAGATGACAAGGCAACATATTTACGAGTTAAGAAATAATATAAATATCTGTAAATAGTTTAATAGAATTACGATGTGCACTTATAGGTTTATATTTGTTGTCTCCTACATTAAAATTAAAAATACACCTGAGCGTAACATATTTCACGTTAAGACCACTTACGTGACACACGTTTTACAAATCTTCAGGTTTTTGAGAAAAAAGTGAAAATATTTTATTTGGCTATTGTGTCAGCTGCTGCTGATGAACTGAGACTACGTGCATATTAATTGCATTCCATAATCCAAATATTTCCCTAATCATATAAATGGAGAACTAATAAAAAAGAAATCGCATAAGGCATTTGATAAATTATTAAGCAAAATCTATAAGGAATTTATATTTTTTATTTAGCTACTATGTCAGCTGAATATGGTACGAATTTCTGAAAAAGGCTGAAAAATATGTATATTGCATACAGTATGTCACCATTGTGTCAGCTACCGCTAATGAACCGAAACGGCGTGCTTAATAATTGACAACCAAATATTTTCGTAATTGTGTACATGGAGAATGAACAAGAAACAAAATCACAGTAGGAAAAGTCACATTATTCGACATTGAATATTGTAAAACAGTGGAAAAGTTGAAGTTTGACATACGAAGAACTCCGCCATTGAACACTTTCAAATATCGTTCGAAGTGTCGTGCTTATCATAATTCTACGAGTATGTCATTTACTACCTCCCTCTTCTACATTACATTCCTTTAATTAATTGTCAAATATTGACTATATTTGGCGTTCATTTTGTAGCTATCTATGTTAATAGTCCACCTGAAGATGTTGCAATACAACGAAACCTAGGTCGTGGTAGAGATATTAAAGAAAGTATAAATAATACTACATCACATAGTTTCATTTAATTGTGATAATTGTCTAGTATTTTATATTTAGGTGTGCACTTATATGTATGTATCTACATGTGTATATATGTTTATACACACACACACACACACACATATATATATATATATATATATATATATATATATATATATATGTTTAACAGCGGTATACTTTAATTCACGATTACATTAAGAATTCCTTTAGTTTACCGGCCTAAATTGCAAACAGTCGCCTAAATAAAAGACTGGAAAAAAAATATTGACATATTATGTTGTATATGTTAACACATAAATATCAAAATTTAGGAACATGCCTGATTGAGACACGACAAGATTTAAATTTAGTAGCTGCTATAATAAAAACAACAAAAAAACTGGAGAAATGATTAATTCTGGCCGGTGATGAGCAACTATGGACTATTGATGGATGGTTAAGTTATGACATAATTACTACAGCAAGTGAGGATTATTTAATTTATAAAAGACAAATTACCGCAAAGCCTATGGTACGTATTATACCTAAATAAAAATATGGTGACCATAGCGATCTCAAACACAAGGCAGTACGGTAGAACAAAAAAATATATTACGGTCCTGAATAAGCAATTATAATTGCAACTGGTCCATCGAGTTCTTCTTTGTACAATATCCTACAAACGGATTTCCACCGGGTATTACAAATATTTCTATGCAAAACATTATTTGTGTTTAAATTCAAAGCTAGTATAGACTCGTTCAATATCCAGTCACTTTCTTTTCGGCCATGGAAACCGAGTAACAGTTGAAAACTTTATTTAGATAATAGTAACAATTACTTTGTTAGAAATGGAATAGTTCAAAATATTAATAGAATTATACGATCAAAGCTATTATTGATTTGGCAACTGACCTCATAAATGTTATTAGGTGAAATCATTTTTGCTAAGGAATTTAATTCTGGAAGAAGTTACCAATTATTCAAGCAACCGTAAGAAAAATATTTTACTTTGATACAATACGGCAGTTTTTGTCAAGGTAAAATATTTTTCTTACGGTTGCTTGAATAATTGGTAACTTCTTCCAGAATTAAATTCCTTAATTAAATTGGTTTGAATTGTTTTTATGTGATTTTATTTGAACAACAGATTAACCGATTAATCGTTACTTCGTATAAATCATTTCATTTCAGCTCTTATGCCAATCGTAGTCAAATACGATATTTAATGATTCTTTTAGTTTCACTGCTAGTTCATTTCTCATTTTAATTAAAAAACTTACTTCAGCTTCATCGACTTTTGAAGATTTTTAAATTAATATGATTTTCTACATTATGTGATTAATAATGTTACATTTATATTTAGGTACCAATTTAAGGCAAAAATAAAATACGAAAACATGTGATGATTTCTGGAATGAATTATTATTTTTATCTCCAGGTGAGAATAAAATAAAAAATCATCCTAAAGTAACGTGGTAGTGTCAATGAAAATGTTTTCAATAAAAAGATTAATGTTAGTTAACCCTTATTAAGTATTAAAAACCATATATTAAGAAACGGGTCTAAAAAAATTTTAACATACCACAATTTGTGGAGTTAGATTAGTGGTAAATTTAAGTTTAGTTTCCAGTTGCCATTTTTTATTTTTTTATTTCCGGTTACAACTACTAAGCTTCAGAGTGGCTTGCAATGAGGACGAATTGTCCAAATAAGACTGCAAAAATCCGGAAATTAGATTTTGGTGATCACTTTTATTGAACGATATTTCCAATTATTGCTATTTGGTACCACAAAAAAAATTAAGTAAGCGGAATCAACGCAGATGGGAATCATTGAACGACTTAGGTTGCTAGTGTACTTTAAATAAACTAACATGAATTATTAAAATAAGATTTTTGAAACATTTGATGAATGATGATGAAAAATAAAGAAGACCAATCGTAACAACAGTTCCAACTTTCGAGATATTAATATTCTTATTCGTCCGTCACCGATTGTCACGAGCATGATCATAAAATATAAAAAGTTTGATATTTTGTAAAAAAATACGGAATTTAATTGATACAATGCATTTGACTGCTTATTTTTAAAATTTTGTTTTTCGAAAAGTTTAAAGTCAAATATAAAGTTTTTGTGGAAAGTGATGCTCAAATTTGGAGTATATTAATACGTTAATTTTTGTATTAGTACTTAATAAAAAAAATTTAATGAATAGTTTATTACTATATTACTTTACGAGACTTTTTTCGTTTTCTTGGGAATTCGAACGTTTTGAAAAAAATACAATGCACACAGGGAAAGCATAATACTTTAATATTATATGTTAATAAAAAATAACATTACTGACTAACTACAACAAACCATAACAAACGATACGTTTATTTATAATTAATGCGAATGCGTCGTAAACCCCAGTTGCAGTAAGAAATAATTGCCAAAGTAACCGAATAACATTTCAAATAGTTCAGATATCTCTGATTAAGTTTATGTATTTATGCCAAGTCAATTCCATAAATGAAAACAGAATCTTCAAAACTCCATGAATATTTTGAAAATATTTAAAATTTTAATTTTTTTTTCTGTAATAAGTTTTTGTATAGATATTTTTCTTCGTATTAAAAGAACACCTATATTTCTGTGCCTTTACACCTAGGCTCCACGTGAACTTGCGTATAAATCATTTTGAGCGTTATGCAAATTAATTTAACCAGATAATGACTTTACCGATTATACGTATGGAACAGTGAATGTATTATTACTCATTAAAATCAACGCGAGCCCTTTCAATGAGGAAATCGCGCGAACGAACTCGTTAAAATGCACATTAACTTCGTTAGCTGTTCGAAATGAACTGTAAAATGTGAGGGTTCTTTCCATTTCTCTGCATTTCGGCCTTTCATTTAACTTATATGATCCAAATTGAATTTTTCAAATTATAATAATTTTTATTTCGTCTATCACAAATAAATTGTACCGACAATAATATTAAACAATTTCTCAATTTAGGAAATAAAGGCTATATACATATATAGTTTCTTTAAATTATTATTTTGAATATATTTTTAATAACGTTATTTTCAGCTATAATGTTAGGACTATATCTCATTTGGTATTAATTGTATTAAAAAAGATTTGAATAAATATTATAGATAGTTTAGTCATTACAACTGATTACAACTTAAAAATTATTTTCTTTCGAACCTTTAACACGCTGCTTCTTGTGACCTATTTATTAATTTTACGAAAGGACATCTGGCAAAATTATAAAAAATCAGTGTGTGATATATTCACGTCTGGTTAGCAGTTTGTTATATAATGTGGGAAAAAGGTAATATTTGTAAATTTAATTCACTGTAACAAGTACATTCTCAATTTGCAAAAATTGTTGGTTGTTCCATAATTCCAATAATCTCTGTAATATTTTTATTAAAAAGTATAACCGACTTTTGTTCCTCATGTCTTAATAAATGTAAAAGCCCTCTGTATTAATTATATATTCAATATTTGTTTACGAAAATGAATTCATAAGTTTAAAATATGATTGTAAATACGTTTCATGAAAACACATTTTTCATCTTTTATCGCATATTTAAAATGTTATTTTGTCTGGTTTCTATATTGTGTACTTTAATGATACCATGATGGTACGAATTAATTTTTGTTGAATATACCTATGAGATAACCGAACGATATACATATTCGTAACGTTTAACTTTTCTGTTAACAGAAGGAAACTATGATGTAACTATTCTCTAAAAAAACAAATGATATTCCAAATTTCAATTATTATAACTGATTACGTGAATTGTCAACACAATTTTATTAAGTATTTACAGTGTAAATACGTAACTAGAGTTTTACTGAGCATTTCAGACGCACCTTCTTTTGAAGCCGAGAAAAATATATTTTTCAATAAACGTGATAATTTCCACCGTATTTATTTTATTATAAGTCAGAAATGTAACTTTTCCTTATAACTGAATTAATTTTCCCATAATTTGGGAAACATTTATTATTTTCGCTTATCCAAAATATTCCATAGCTGTGAATAAAATATTTAATTAGGCATTGAAAGTAACTTTAAAATATTTAATATATTTGGCGTTAATTTTGTAGAAATTCATTATTCACAATTAAATTAAACTACGTGATGTAGTATTATTTCTACTTTCTTTAAATAGAAATAATACTATATCACTTAGTTTTTTACCACGTAATAGGTTTCGTTTTATTGCAACATCTTCATGTGGGCTATTAACAAAGATATCTTTGCAAATATATCTTTGCTAATAGCCCATCTGAAGATGTTGTAATACGACGAAACCTAGGTCGTGGTAAAGAACTTAAAGAAAGTAGAAATAATACTACATCACGTAGTTTCATTTAATTATGAACTTAAAAATATTAAATATTATTGCAATCACGACTATGAGCCATCTATAATTATTATCACAACGACTTGGAGTGATAAATAATAAGTAAATAAAAATAATGAATTGAAATAAGCCAAAAAATACATAAATGTGTGAAATTTGTTATGTGCCCAGAAAGAAAACTTCTTTTCAGCGATCAAATTTCCTTAAAAAGTATTTTCCTCAAATTATAAAGTAAACCAGAAATTCAAATATGCGCAAATCCAACCACAATTTCTAAGTCGTCACAAGTTATAATTAAATTGAGCCAAGGTTGTATTGGAAATTGTTTCAAAAGGCTATTTATCTTAGTATTGGGTAAATATAAAAACTTATCTGTTATTTTGTTTTCGGCATAAAAGTATTTATATATTTTGATAATACAGTCTATTCGTAATAAGTCATTGTGGTAAATAATTTATGCTGTTAAATGAGTGGTAATCTTAGTTATTCCAGCATAAAATACAGTTAAATTAGCATGAAGGAGTCATATATTTTATCCTTATACGAAGCACGTACGAATACTTTGCCATTCGTGACATTCCACGTAACTAATTTCTCTCTTAGCTTTTGTGGCTCCGTAATATAACGTGTTAATAAATTAAATTATTTTTTTTAATTAAATTATTTTATTTAATAAATTAAATTATTAATTATTTTGTTAATTTAATAACATAGGTGAATTACTTCAACAAACCGCTTGACATAATCAAATGGGGTTAATAATATTGCATGAGAGTAGTGACTTAATAGCTTTATCGGGATGCTGCTCACATCATTTTAGATATAATTGGTAAATACATCAATGTTGTAGTTATTTGTGAGGTCACCCAATCACAAGATTGCATATTTAAGGTATGTTGCCGTCTGTATGGTTTCTATTACTTTTGTATATAAAAATAAAAAGAGTTCAAAAGCAAGAAACATTAGCGTAAAAACTCATATCTTTGAAACAAAATTTATTTTAAGTAAATGCTATAGGTTTAACTAATTTAACTACATGTGTATTCGTTGCAAACTTCGTGTAAAATTATAATTTTAATAATTAATATTTATTAGAGAAACTTATTCTAAATTTAATTAATTATTTAATTTATTTTTAATATAATTTAATGTTTAGTTATTAATATATATATATAATGTTTAGTTATTAATATATATAATGTTTAGTTATTAATATATATCAAAAAAATTAGTCCCAAAAATTGTTTTCTACTTTACGAATATAACGAAGAGCACAATTTATGGTTTGCATTTATTTCAATGAATGTCTTCAATTGCATCGTAGAATTACTTTTATAATTGTATCAATAGACCAATGGATGGAGTTAGGACAGTGCTATCTTAACTAAGCATTTCATCTGTTGACAAAAAAGAGCCTTCCCTTCCACAAATATTTTTTGTGTCTAACAAAATTATAATTTATTGCTATGGAAGAATAAGAAAACTGTGATAGAGGCCTGAAAATGTTATCAAGTTATAAAATAGTACGAATATGTAAATGAGTTGAAATGAATAGTAAGAAAATTTAAATAATTCACAATATCTAGTAAGAAAATTTAAAAATTTGGTAAAAACAAAATCTAGAAAGAAAATTTAAACCATTCGCATATTTATATTACAACCCAACTTCAACTTTTAAATTTAATTTAGAATCTGAATTTACATAAGTTGATTGATCAAATAAATTTATTTTATAGGCATCATTTCAAAAAGATTATGTGTGATTAATGCTATAAAATGTATTTACATGCAAAGAACTTGTTAGAAAATATAGTGTAATGATTTTTTTTCCTTAAACATTATTATTTTTAATCTTGGATAAAGTTAGTTAGTTACTAGAAATTGTTAAAATTTAATACAGTGGGCATAAGTTCATCAAAAAATACTTGTAAAATATTATGAACTAAAAATAACATTAACAATTATGATTTCGTGGTACACAATTTGTATTAAAAAAACAGGAAGATAAGGGCTTAGAAGAAGTAAACATAACATAGTTGGAAACGAGATTTACAAGCAATCCACAAAAGTAAATTTAGAATACCATTAACCTTAATTAATATTAACAACACGTCTGAACTACTAAACTTATATTGATACAATTTTGCATACATTTACCATGGATTATAGATATGAATATAAAAAAAACACATTTGTCACAAAATTGAACTTTTTTGGCAATTAAAGAAATCATCCTATTAGAGTACTAGAATACAAGTAGACAATAGGATGTCATGGCAGTATGCTAGCCTAGAGCTATCTGTAGCAGGGCATAGATACCGTGTACTTTAAAAAATACGAAATACTTGAAAATGTAAAACATTTTGATCATTATATTTAAACTAATATCAGGTGAGTCATGAATTCTAAAAAGGAAATTAAAAATTTGTTCTATTATTATTTAAAGATTTATATTTTATTTTTCCACAAAAATATGTTATTTAATAACGTTTCCTACCCCAGATGTAAAACATTTTCTCCTCAACATCTTCATGTAATGGAGCATTATAGATTACTATGAAATACGCAAATATTGCAAAATAATATCGGTAATGAAACTGAAAATAAAGATCACATTTTCCAAATTTGTGTGAAGCAAAAATTATGATTAAAATATTTGCAAATAACATGTCAGAATACTGTGAACATCAGGGTGTGACAGCGGCTAAAGCAACATGGTTTGTGGTATTGACGGAAATATAAAAAATAATAAAAAAATCACATTTAATCTGTCAATTCGAAGAGTGAATATTTTATTACACGTCACAAACATAATGTTTCCTTACATTTCAGTTTACTTTGACAACTGTTGTCAAAAGAACTGTAGAAAGAAGTGATATACAAAAAAAATATTTTAGTGATTTTAAATACCTCATATATTTTCGTTTGTTAGTTTTAAATGTTAAATCAATAAGTGAAATAGAACAATAATTTCATTTACAAAAATCATATTAACACTAAATACAATTTATATTACTAAATGCATTAATTACCCGTGGCTTTATTACGTTACATAAGGAAATATCCATTTAAAATAAATAAAATACATGTCTCATCTCATCTCATCTATTACTTTATTTTATATGGAAGAAATAAAAATTGTCCAATTTATGATTGTTACTTGTTTATTCTATTTTATGTAAAGTTTCCGAGATTAATAAAACTATTTGTCTATCAGAACACCCCAGTTATTGATTGCTGTAAGGTTATAAATTCTTAGATTCTACGGGATTAACATTTTTTGGTTTTCGTAGCTCAATTATGTCGTTTTATCCGTAGACTATTATTGCTAAGACGCTAAAACTTTGCAATGTTTGTTACCATATACATATTTTTCACGTGAGTTATGAAACCAAATTAAAAAAAAAAGGTTTTTGAAAATACATAAAAGGTGGAGGTAATTTTTTTTTCCATATCTTGTACAGGGTATCATCGAAAAGAATATTCAAGAATATTGGAGATTTCGGTACAGCGATCCGATTACGATATAATAAGCTTTAAAAAGGGGTCGTTTTTGTTAAAGTTACATGTCACATACCCTATCAACTGAACCGCTATTTTTGCATATCTGAAAGATATTCCAAACAAAACCAGCCTAAGGTTTCATAGTTATATCATAAAATATCAAACTATATTTATTTCATAGATAGCTCTTTCGTACTCATACTTATTCATAACGTTCTAAGGTACCTAAATAAGAATTTTAATATTCTTATAGTCACGTCAGTTATAGTTCGACATGTTATTGGAAAATCAGTTCGTTTGTACTTTTTATAATAAGTATTGGAATACACATTTTATTAATACATAACAACATATCTTTAAACTTTTCTGGATATTTCCAAAACTCATATATAGTCTTGTTTAGAAATAATATATTGCAAATAACATTAAAATGTTATGTATCGTAAGCGGAATTTAAAAATAAAATTGGTAAATAAAACATGCTTTCATTTAAAGACACTTTTGTAACAATAACCCGTTATTTAATACGTTCATTTTTGATCACCGCTGTTTCATAATAAAATGTTTACCAATATTAATTGAAAAATAACCCGTTATTAAATACGTTAGGTTTTGTTCATCGCTGTTTTCTTAATAAATTGTTTGCGAATATTAATTGATTAAGAAGATAAAACAACCACAAAACTGCTACGTAATAAAAGGAAATTTGTTTTAATTCCGTCATCGGAAAATAATTGAATTTTTCTTTCCTATTTATCTTGTAAGCCCTTCCATTAGTTTTAGAAATATCAATGATAGCAGTGCAATGAAAAACTCGATAACAATCGTTCACTATGAAAAAAAATTACAGTTTTTCAACGTTTTTTATGACGGATGGGAAAGCGAGGGAAGCAGTAATGAATGTTTGCTGTAAAACATTCATCACTGCTTCTAAGATATATTTCATAGTCTCATTTAGAATCTTCTCGGAATGGATTTGATTTAAGATAGCGGAACTCGCCGAAATAGCATCGATTTTCCACGAAACTCTTTCAAAAAATTAATAATGATACATAGAAATTAAACTTTTAAATATATGATTTCTAGCTTTGGTCCCATATTGGTGTAATTTAAAAATAATATTCTTATGAAAATATTAGATCTTGGCATTCGAAATAGCTTAGTAATTTTGAGATTTGCAGAATTGAAATAATTGCTCGGAAGGAAAGGAAACGAAAAAATTGCCTGGATGGAAAGGAAACTGTACACTGCAGCCTTTGGCTGTCATCTTGTGATTTGTTATTACGTACTCATGTTCACATTCTTGACTCTCGCGGGTGATGTTTTAAATTATATACTAATATCTAACCACAGTAGACTACTGTTTTTTATGTGCTGCAGTAGCTTCGAGTCTCCATCATACTCTATGTTGGTTGCGTGTGAATGGTTTTAGTGGTGTAAGAGATATGGCGGTTGGAAATAGTTAATTTTGGGCGTTCCCCATGATCAATTACCGACAACCAGACTCCCGTTATTGAATAAATTAGAATGAGTAAGAATATACTATAATATACTCGAATGTATTAGAATGAACTGGACTGAAACGATCAAGAATGTTCTGAAATGTTTGAGAAGCATTACTTATAAATATAATATGACATTTATCAAAATGAGTGAGAATGTATTTGTATACCTTGGAATGTACTGGAATGAAATATACTGGAAGGATCGAGAATGTTATAAATTATTTATGTTCATTTTTAGTTTATGTTCAGTTTCGTCATACAGACTATGTGTATGCAAAATTCCAATAAGTTATCGGCGTAAAAATAAGACAAAAATAAACCTCTTATAACCTATCTCCTATTATATTGCTTAGTTCATCTTTCAGGTGGCTAAAAATAATGTGAATTTCCCAAAAATGACATTTGGAATAAATGCTCTAATTATGTGAAAAAATTTAGAAAACTTCTGGTAATCTTGCCTTTGAAAAAACTATTACGTCACTGTATATATTATATATATATATATATATATATATATATATATATATATATATGTATATACTGTATACATATATACATATATATATATATATATATATACATATATATATTTATATATATATATACTGTGTATACTATATTTATCGGATAAACTTCTTAAGTAAACTTCTAATAAATTTGTTTCGTGTGAAAAATGATTTGACTCTTATTAGCTTAGCCTTATTATACTGCTTAGCAAATTTTCCTCGAACGTAATAGAAACGTGAATTTCTCAAAAGCAACATGTAGAATAATTGCTAAAGCTATTGGATAACCTTCAGACAAAGCTCTAGTAATTTTCTTTTTTGAGACAAAAAATGAAACTGTTATTTTCTTATACCCAGTTATATTTCTTAGTATATCTTTCACAGGCCTAAAAATAACACGTATTTCCAAAAAATACGATTATTCTGGAATAATCACTATAGTTACCGGATAAATTTCTAGTAAATTTCTAATAATCTTGTTTCTTTGTTATTTTTTAGCAATTTCGACGGTCGGAGGAAAGAACATGTTTTTTGCAAATATTTCCAGCAATATCTCTGAAACTACCGTATATAAAATATAATATAAAGTACTTCTTTTATTTACAAGTACTTATTTTGTTCCATCTCAAATTTGCTATTAAGATATACGCTTATGTATGCTTTATACATAATGCAAATTTTAAGTTCCTATTTCCAACAATTTCTGACGTCTGAGAAAAATAGAGAGACGGGTAGCATGCGAGTGATTTTATGTTAGCGCATTAGAAACGAAACTTTGAAAAAAGGATATATTAATATAATTATAAAAACAACGGTTCTTAACGGAAAATGGATGTAATTATCTAAAATATTTGTTTCAATATACGCCATTTGTCTCAATATTGGTAATAAATAAAAATTATTACTAAAAGTAGAACCTGTATTGAAATAAGCTACTGAAGATCTATTATAAACTGACACCCTAAGTGATTGACAGCCAAGAGGAAAATTTAATTAAATGCTTTAAATTTAATTAATGCACACCATGAGGGATGAGTTTAATTTTCCGTTACGTTCTCATTTCTCAACATACGAGATTGCAAAGTAGTTTTATTTGCAATCTCACACGTGTACATATGTGTACGTGTGAGACTGCAAATAAAACTACTTTGCAATCTCATATGTCGAGAAATGAGTTTATACACGTGCACATATGTGTACATATATACGTTTTTACACACGATTAGTGTACATATGTGTACATATATACGAATATAATTAAGGTACGTGACAAGAATTCAAGTAAATAAACATAACTCAAATATGAGTCGATGCGCACAACTTCCTCAAAGTGAGATGGCGTGTTTAACTTTGTAATGAATTAATTAACTGTCGACGTCACCTTACTCATGCCCCTGAGTGAGGTTACGTGAATATTTGGGGGGATGACGAGCCGTACGCGGGAGCTCACACGCCACATACTTAATGAGACACACCTCGGAAAAATCGTCATAACAACCAAGATATGTTTGTGTGGAAACGCGCTGATTACTGATTGAACTTATTGGATATTAGTTTTTGAATGAAGCAATGAATCGGCCTAATTTAAAGGAATAGTTATGTATTAAATCTGTTACAAATATTAAAACATACTTATATAAAACACACTTTTCAAACATACTTTCACGTCTTTAACGATCATAATATATTTGAGATAAAAATAAGCATTCATAAGGTAACCAAGTTCACAAGGTTTGAACAGAGAAAATCTAGGAAACAAAAAAAGTTTAATATTCTCTTACGTATCTCTCCTTTAAATTCCTGTCAAAACTCTTAAAAACAGTCCAGGAGCAATAATAAAGCCTCTCTAAAAAGAATACTGAGACACTAATTTCCATCAATGACGGTATATCTCTTTGGATCCATTTAAACATTATAAATCTGGAATCAAATCAATTAAGAATAAAACTTTACAAATTATTTCAAATGGCTGTGAGGACTCTTAAAAACATTCTGATGAAATATATATTCATTTTCATATTGCTTATTTACTAAAAAAAAGAATTACGAACGAAATCGACACTTAAGTCTCTTCTCAACAGCACTCGGCATACAGTCATTGGACAACAAATGAAATCAAAATGCATGCAACAGGATGAATAGGAGATATTCAGGTTGATATTTCAGAAAATAAAATAACAATGGCAAAGCCTGCTGGGCTCTTCAAATTATATGTCTTCTTTTCAAGTGAGGTTTGTGGCAGCAAATTTCTATATATTTTTGGCTTCGTTTCTATTTTTTTTGCCGTAATGTTTCGTAGCTTCGATATTTTCTGAGTGGCACATCATATTAATAATAAAGGTAAGATACAAAAATGAAGCCAAAATATATAATAAGTAAATGTAAGATAAGAGCAGTAAATAAAAGAGAAAGTAGCAGAGGGATTACATATCCCGCATTCCACTTACTTATAAGATAGCTTATCAAGGTTTGCAAAATGAAAACTAACTGATAATTAGTCAAAAAGTTACACAATATGTGCAAAATCTCAAGAGTTACAGAATATATGTTTGGAAAACGTTGCTTTACGACTATGAATCATCAGAAGCAGGTTTTGAAAGAGTAAAGTCAGTAATCTTAATAACATGTTAGTGCGCAAGAAGATTTCAGATATTGAGACTTTTATTTGCCATAATGACGTAAAGTAAATGAAGTTTCCATATATGGTTTATAAATCCTAATAATCTCTAAAAAAATTTTGTACTTTTCGCAATCGTAGCAGTATAAAGAGCTATATCATACCACAATACATTTACGTATTGTTATAACTTTCGGTTTTTTGTCTTTCATATTTGACATTATAAAAATTCTTGGTATTCAGACTTTTTATATTTCGCTTTTATAGTCTTTTCTTTAAACTGGTGGCATCATTTGTATTTTACTTATGGTTTGAGTAATCAAAGCATTTGTATTTCTTTCTATCGCCTGTTTGATGCCATTCATTTCTTTAAAGAAAAAGGCTTCTATCATAATAATAGAAGAATGCGAACTTATCTTCTTACCGAAATATTGTGTTTTCGTATGCTTATTTAGTTACAATTAATTAAAAATAATTCGTTATAAATAATTTTAACTTGAACACTGTGACAAGCGTACGAACCAAGCCGAAAGAAAATCAAGTATGGCTGTATCACAATAATACGGAATGGTTTTATGTGAATAAATCATAAGACGGCATTATATATATAGAACCGGAAATACATGAATCAAATTAAATTAATATATAAAAATACAAGAGCAAGTCTAACAACAATTTGATTTCATAATTTACGGGCATTGGTTTGTGCGCCGCCACCGAACTGTGGATGTTGTCAAATATGCGTTGCGTTGCTTCTAATCTTTGCGCGCTTATGCTATCTCATTCGTTCCGATCTGCATATTGGGTTTTTTGGAAAGTTTACGAGCTATTTTTTCTTATATGCTTTCACAACATTTTTATTGTCTTTCCGATGAGTGTACGCAGACATTAGAAAATTTACTTCCGTTTAAGTTTGCTTCCATAAAACAATATTAAAATTTAAATATTATGCGTCATATTGACAGACCTCGAAGAGAGTTATTAATTAATACAAATATTATATAGCTACAGAATATAAGGTTATACTCTGTTGGAATTATCACGGTAGCCCAAATTGCACAAAAATATATAAAATATTACCGACGTTGGGCAGCATATAATTTGTAGTCTATGGATGTACTCGTATTTATTCCTTCCTCTACTGAATGATAACTGTTGGATAGAGAACTTTACCGGAAGCTTAAAAAGCTAAGTATGCAGTTGTGGACATATTACTACAAGAGAATTAAATTGCACTCAACCACAATGGATCAAGTGATATAAAGATACATGTGGTAGACTGTAAATTATCCTTATACGCTAATTTATGACACAAAACAAAATAAATATGGAAGTTCATCATTAATATAAAAAATTAAACAAATACAAAATGTCGACACGTTAAAGATAAGAAAGGGATAAAGATGGAGCATGGAAAAGATTTCGATCTGCCAATTATTATAATAATATAATTTCAAACAACTTTTAAACGCAGACAAAGAGGAAACACTTTATATATTTACTATCATTTCATAATCCAATAGTATTTATGGTATAAGATTTTCCATAGAATGCAATTCTATGCTAGGAAATTAGGAGGTGTTCTTGTGTTTAGAAACTAATTTAAGATCATGGGTTAACAGAAAGAACGGAATCATTGAAGAACATCGTCATAAAAAAAATTAATAACAGCCTAAAATGACGCAATCATGAAAATTTTTTATTACCTTTTTATTCCTTTTTATAATTTTTTATTACATTTCTATTAAAAAGGCATTTCCTTTTCAAAAAATTAGTGATTTCAAAAGTATATATATTAAATATTTTTTCAGGCTTTTGTTGAGGTTTTGCCTATGAGAAAATGTAAATACAAAATGATAATTAATATCATTCAATTTCTTAAAAATATGCGAAATAGCAACACTTATAAACATCAATTAAAATCAATCTCATCAAAATTATCAAAGGACCTGCTTTAATAAATGTTTATCATCAAGGTTTCAATGAAAAAAAATGCAATCAAGCAAAATAAGATGAAAGAATATGGTTAAAAATATAATAAAATTACAGCAAAAATAAAAATAATATTTTCTAAGCCTTAAGTGTCTGCAAATATTTTCTTTGTAAACTTACAAGAATCGATCCACAGAAAAAGGCCATCTCTAAGATCGAATAAACATAATTGGATCACAATGCATCAGGAACCTACGCAGCAAGACTTCGATTCGCAAAACCCCCATTTTTCTAATAAATAGAGGCGACTTTGCACTAACACTCGAACACAAAATATTTACATTAAATGTTTACCGTTTTATATTACTGTGATGGTTTCTGAGAACTACAGCTCCAGGATCTGACCTATTAGACACAAATCCATACTTTTACCTAAACATAGTTTCCGTTGAATGGAAATATATCTAAAATAAGCATCACTTCGAAGTTTTAATGTAGGAAAATAACAGACCCTTTTACCCTAGAAGAAAACTGTTACAGAGCCAGGTCGCAAAATTTATTAAAACCCTTCGTAACATTGCTCCCAATATTTGACTTCTATGATATATACCTTTGTTAAAAAAAATGTACAAGTTGTGCGTAATAAGTTACGTAACACAATCTTTTCAATAAGGTCCTTCGAAGAGTTTTACATGAGGGTAAAACTTATTTAAATGGGCTGTCATTGGGAAAATATTGAAGTGAATGACCACTAACTGACCGCTCGTGTAAGTTACATATTCAACCCAAAAATTCTAACCCGCAAAAGGTCAGCCTTAAATAGAGTGAAAGGATCCTGTGGACTGCGATATTTCCATAAATAAATACGGTCGTATGAGAGGGAGCCATGAAATTGAAACCTGTCCTAACATCCATATAGGGTAAAAAATATATATTATATTTTATTAAACAATAATTTTTTTTTAATATCGTATGACTTCTGACTATCTGAAATATTTTTGAAAATTCGATTTTTATTTAGGTAATGATAGTTTTCGTAAAACCTTTTCTTTACATTACATATGTTAAGGCAACATACAAGTAAATCAACAAATAGAAAGATGCCAGCAAATTTGGACTAATCCCATCTATTATTAATCTTCCAAGTTTCATTTTATGCTAATAATATTTTTATTAAAAATTTTCATTCTAAAAAAACCGTTAAATAATAGGAAAAATTTTATTTACGCTCGCATTTAAATATATTTTTTTCTTAACTCTAAAACAATATTTTGGATTTTGTAATTTTTCACAAAAAGGCGACAAGATGACCTAAAACCCTTTTCTTCAACTTATGAATTTTTTTCGGTCAAAATTCTATCATGGAAACTCCAGTGACGAGGAGGAACAATAACAATAAACAAATAACACATATGTATCGTTCCCCTAACTCGTACATTTACTAACGTACATTATGCGTACTCGAACCTGACGAGGCGCCTTTTAAAAAAAATGTGATAAAAAGAGCAACAACTGTTTCTAAGTTTTGAATATTTTTAACCATAACTAAAATTATTTCTAAACTTTAATTACTTTTATTGGTTTAAGGTCGCACGTGCGTTAGAGCAATTTGCAGGCAGTTTAAATATTTAGGTGCCTTCTTTGGTTAATTGTGACTACTTTTTTTGTAGTTGAAGGCAGTAATTTTTATTTATGTATATATTTTTTGTTATATATACCAATGGTTTGCCAATTCCGAGTTGTTCATTATTTTTTCAGGGCAAATAGTCAAATTTGGGTGACGAAATTATCAAATTGTAAAAAGCTAATTTTTGATTTTTTTTAGAGAACCGTATTAGTAATCGTAAAACATTTCAACTAATTGAAAAGGGTTATCACTCAACTATATTTAATTATAAAAAAATAATAAATCTGACTTGTACTCTTGTAGTCGTGACACCCAAAAGGTCGACTCGGTGTAGTGATTTTTACAAATTTGAAAAAAGTGTCTATATCTCAAAAACTAAAAGATTTTTATTAAGGCCAAATTTTGTATTGGCTTGGCCTGTCTCCTTTCTGGATATATCTGTAGAGATTCACTGAAAAATATCCAAAAAAATAATACATCCTCTCACTATTCTTTTCAAAACTAAAGAACCTGAAGTTATTAAAAATCAGAATTTTTAGTAGTCTGAGTACGATAACGTCAATTCTCGATGTCTAAGTTACTGTATGATAATTTTCAACTATTTAACAGAAAAAATCACTGTCAAAGTTGCGACTTCAATTAAAGTAAAAATTTGCATTTTTTACAGAAACACTGCAAATATAACAATAAAATTTTGACTCAATAATAAACACTTTGTACACATACATATTTTGCGGCTACAGTAGATATTAACAATAATTCGGTTCATTGGAAATGCGGCTATAGTAAGGGGATAGTAATAATGCGGCTAGGTAGGGATTAGTACAAAATTTATAACTACGTAATAACACCATAATAGTGCAACACTTGACCTTTAGTTTTGTGTACGAATATGACATTCTCTGATGGCAAATTAATTTCAGTACAGGTATTGCGAAAAAATTAACTACAAAGCAAAATCTAAGACCGTATCTAAAGCAAATATTTAAATCAATTAGTATGTACGACAGGAGAATATGAAGTTTTGATGCATGAATACACACATTGCAGATATGGCAAATACCTTAGCAAATAATTAAATCAATTACTATGTACGACAGGAGAAAATGAAGTTTTGATGCACGAACACATACATTGCAGATATGGCAAATACCTCAATTAAATGAAAATTAATTCTAGAGAGGGTATTTTTATAATTAAACGCTTGAAATAACGTCGTAACAGACGACATGCTATATTGCACACGTGGCACTACGTAATATAACGTATTACAGATAGTGGTCATTACGTGATCAAGCTGATTGACTGTTACAGGTTTTGACATCCTCGCTCCACTTAATAAGTTAAATAGGTATTGTTACAATAATTTTCATAATACCAAACATTTCTAACAATTTATATCGCTTATTCGAATACAAAACTTTTGTTAATAAATCTGCTGGAATCTCTATAGTTGGGTAATTTTTGTGCCGATTGTCATTAAATTTAGTTATGCTTTACAATTTATCGGTGATTTCATATTGAAAATTTCTTAATTAAGTGACCTCGTTACAGCTTTTAGAGATTCTCACGTTTTCGGGCTCAATAATATGTTAAGTATATGACTTTCATGTTATATTGCTTTCTAGGTTTCCATAAAACTGAACTTCTAGATAACTAAAGAAGAACATGTACGGACCTTTTGTCTTTTATGTTACTAGCCCAGTCCGTATTTGTAAACCTTAGTATCCAGTAAACAGAAACTTTTAGTCTTACTCTTAGTAAGACTAAGAATTTCCGTTTAGTGGAAATATATTATAGTATAAACCTAACGTTTTATATATATATATATATATATATACACACAATAAAACGTTAGGTATAAGCCTATAGTATAATCTGTTAGCAAAGATTCAATCTTTGCTACTAGCCCACCTGAAGATGTTGTAATACAACGAAACCTAGGTCGTGGTAAAAAACTTAAAGAAAGTAGAAATAATACTACATCACGTAGTTTCATTTAATTGTGAATTTCTACAAAATTAACGCCAAATATATTCAATATTATATACCATTGTTATTCAATCCTGATGCTTTTCATCGATTTTTAGATATACTGCAGTATTTACTGCTTCTGAAGTATTTACTGCTTCTGAATTCATAGGTCTGCGTCGAATAATATACGTTTTTCTTCCTCTGTTGCTTTTTGATTGAGCCTTTCATATATCCGATTTTGCTTATGAGTGTTTTCTGATAAAAATCTGACTAATTGTACGATTAATATCACACATTAAGACATACTTTCACAGTTTTCACGATGAATCAAAATGAGGTTACGATCTAAGCCAATTTTTATGAAATACTGGTGTCGTCGTACATTCGCTTTAATTTTTTCCTTATTCCTTTAATACTTGTTTCTGTTTTAATATATACATAACACTGATTTAATGGTCCAAATTGCTTCTCCTTCCTTAAGAATTCATTCCTGCGTATCCACGAGGATAAGAAAATTTCTGACAGCAAATCTCTATCTTCCTAATTATACCGTTTCTTCATATTTCTTAGGCTCAAAATTATACTCAAAGCTATTACTCACTGTCTCTAATACGAATACGTGCAGTCACATATTTCTTAAATAAATACTTGAAGATTTTCCACAAATTAACTGCTTCATTCAATTAAATATGAGATGGCGCTGCACAATATTATAAATAGTAATCTATGTCTACGTATAACAGAGGTGGTGCGACTAAAATAAAAGCAAACATATTTTGCGACAGGTCTTAATAGTGTATACGCAATTTGTTATTTCTCTGTAGAAGTAAAAATTGATCTATGAAATTGGGATCAATGTTGTTGTTGTTGTCGTGTCCACATGAGAGGAAGAAGATCTCATATGGAAAAATGGTTGCCAGAGCCTCGAAAGGTTGGACTTCTTCCAGTCCCGCTTGATAAGCGGCCGGGAATCGAACTCGGGTCCTCGCGGTGCATGTCTTGCGCTCAATCCAACACACCACGGTGACAGCATTGGGATCAATTAAACAAGAAAATGAAAAAAACAAAATAAACTGAGAATATTAAGTTCCCGTGAATTTAACAGAAAGAGTATTGACTGATCTAAGGTAAAATTGAAAAAGATAATCAATATAAACTAATTCAATAAAAAAAATGTAAACTACAACATTTTCAGTATTATCTAGAGAAATACCTTAAAAATTCGAACGTTAATAAACAAATTATAGCTATTAATTAAAACGATAAAAACTTCTTCTAAAAAGAGCAATGCCTTAATATCTATCGGTATAAGGCATAATACATTCAATGTTGAAAACAAAAACAAAAATAAATTACTCGAGAAATATGCATTTCCTTGGGTTATTTCGATGTATAGTCCCACAATCAAGGAAAAAATAAGTTAATACGGTTTTTTTTACTTGCTTTGCAAAAAACGGTTCTAACGGTTTTCATTTCGCTAACTCTTTCTAACATATAACATCGCTAATTTACTTCACTGTACTCTCTCCCACCTTTGTTCGTCTATCTAGTGTGATAAGTCTATGAACTTATGCACAACGTTTGCGAAAATTCGACTTTTCAACGTAACCAAAGTTTCTCAATTTCTATGCTACTAATACTGGCAAAATGTCGTTATCATTCAGAATTGCAATGCACGTGTTGCAATTGTTAAGCTACTTGCGTTGTCAGTTTATAACTTTGTCGTTTATTGGATTTACAACTACATGCTAACTAGGACAACTGGCTTGCAGAAATGTAATTGAAAATCATGTGTTTGAATACATGAGAATATGACTTTCGAATGGGTTTTTGCTTGTCGGAAATACGTGATACGTATAGTTAAATATAGTTTATAGTTAAATATATACTATCGTAGCGTAAGTAGAAATTGTTAGAGTAATGTCGCTTTTAAATGAATTGGTTTACGTTACATATTTATAATTATCGACCGGTTCATACATTACGTAAGCGTTCGAAAATATATAAAATGACAAAACGAAGTGCAAATATGTAAGATACGTAACAATTATTGTAAAACGTGACAACAAATTTCTTCCTTGCATTGGCTGATAGCAATACGGAAACTAATAAAAATATTTACATAATCGACCCCTAAGTCTTTCAATCACTTTAAAATTGTGTAACGCTTGATAGAAAAATTCTGAACCAACCCTAATGGCGACGGAACCAGCCTATATTAATAACATGACGGTGAGAGTTGTTCGTTTATTTATTTAAGCTTCACTTAAATAAATAAACGAATAAAACTCTGCAGATAAATTTAGAGTACAAACCAAAATGTTAGATAAATTAGTGATAAAGAATTGACCTCAGTTACTCCTTCTATAAAGATATTCTATATTGAATATATTTGGCGTTAATTTTATAGAAATTCATTATTGATAATTAAATGAAACTACTTGATGTAGTATTATTTCTACTTTCTTAAGTTCTTTACCACGACCTAAGTTTCGTTGTATTACAACATCTTCAAGTGGGCAAAGGTAAGGTAAAAGGTAAAGATTAGCAAAGATCTTTGCTAATATTTAATTATCAAAGATATTCTAAATAAAGAAGTAACGTATTATAATTAATTTATACTGCACAATGTCAGAAAATTAAGCTTTTTATATAGGAATCTCAACTTAATATATTATTTTACAAATGTTATTTGTTTTAATACACAAGTCGGTGGCTTTACCCTTAGAACTTAATAATAATGGCTTTACCTTTAGAAATTAATATCAATTAAGCAAATCCGACTGCACACTTTATTGAAAGCTACGAATGCCATCCTTCCGATATTTCAAATTGTATTTGATAAATTGCAAATTTTTTGGATTATTCTCTAATTAACGCATGTTTTTAAGATTAACAATTAAATTTATAAGACTTTTTAATGAAATATTTGATCAATCATAACAGTTATTACGATTAAATTATTCAATTTAAAAATTTCGCTATTAACATTTGAACAGATTTCAGTTTAAAATTCGTTTTATTCAAATTCATTTAACATGGTGTTATTTGCAGGAGTACTTTTATAGTCCATAACTATTAGTTTATTAATCTTCTAGTCAAACTGTCAAACTGAAAACCAAAAATTTGTCCTTTATCCAGCAAATGCTTCCGATTATTAGAGAATGTAAATAACTAAACGTATGATGATTTTTTCCCATCTGAACTTAGTGTAACGACGATATGAGAACTTGAATATTTTAGCATCCATGTTTTTAGTTTATAATTTTGCTTAAAATTGATACAAAAAATAGCAAATTTGAGTTTAACTTTGTTATTTCAATTTATGTACAGTATTTTGCATTTACTTTAGAATAGGAATTTTGTTGAACTGCAAAATTCTTGTGCATTATAATAACGTGACCACGCCTAGTCTATCGATCTATTCTGAAAACTATCTCGTTACAGGTATTTCTCAACTCCCCTATCAAACTGAACACAGCCACTAACGAAAGCTCGGTAAGACTTCCTGACTTTGTTGCATGTATAATCTTGTAAGTTTGCACATTATATCCTCAGTCGATAACTTAATTTTTCCTATATTGAATATATTTGGCGGTAATTTTGAAGAAATTAATTATAAAAACTTTTTCTATTAGCATTATTTCTACTTTATTTAAATTCTTTACCACGACCCAGATTTAGTTGTATGACAACACCTCTTGGTGGGCAACTTGTAAACATTGAGTTTTTTCTTAAAACATCCAACAATAAAATAAACAAAAATGTAATCTTAAGTAAAATTTTATGGATTTTTGCGTTAATGACCTGGTAAAGTTAATTTTCCTTCGATACGTTGGTCCGTACTTTATCTAGCTTATCTTCGTACAAAACAAATTTTAATAGTATAAGTAAAATATTTAAAAGCTATAAACAAAAGAAGTTTGCACCCATGTCTAATTAAAGCTGTTTACAGCCATATAATTAATCAAAGTCAGTCGCTTAATTGCTTCCTGAGCAATAACACCATATTCTCATTTATAATAAATCTATTTTCTTTTGAAGTACATCTAGGAAATTAAAATTTATTAGTGTTTAGTGTAAATTATAAATGTTATAAAAACCACAAAAGTTTTGTTGCCTAATTCTCGATACTGAAGAGAAATTCAAAGCAACGAAATGAAAAACTCGGTTCATTTTAATTTTAGTCAAATGAGAAACAATAACTGATTACTTGCTAATTCGAGCTTTATTTTAAATGATCCTGTTGTCTCGAATTCAGAAATTATCTTTTTTAATAGTATTCTTTTAGTAGATATTAGTGAAATTAATATTCATGGTTGCGTAAGATGATTAAAGAATGAAATAAGAATCGAGTAATATGATGGAGATGGATTAGTCCAAAAAATTAATTGCTGTCAACTTTATGGTACGAGTGTATCATTAGTAACCTTTATATATATATATATATATATATATATATATATATATATATATATATATGCATATATATATATATATATATATATATATATATATGCATATATATATATATATATATATATATATATACAGACGCGTTCCTCGTGATGTGTGAATATAAATAAAATGTCACCTTGCTAATATTATCTTTCTCTTAATTCATATTTTGCATATTGCATTTTGACTAAATTTGCAAACTTAGTTGATTGTTATACCCACATTTTTCTATGCAACTTTTTAAATATCATCTCATTGAACTATTTTCAACTCTTCACCAGATATACCAGCAAACCTTTGACCAGATACGCCAGCTTATCCTTTGCCAGATATACCAGCGATCCTTTCACCAGCGCCAGATGGTGATCAATAGAAATAGAGGACGAGATCTATCATTTTGACAAAAATATAGCCAGCCAATTTTGACAGCTTCGACTACAAGACGCTCTCGATATTCAATTTGATATATTAAGTTTATTAAAAATGAAAAGACAATGTATTCTTTGAAGTTCCAAGCAAACTAATAAAACAAACTTTTAATCTAACGAACCACTATCAAAATATCATACTACTGAAATACCATAGCATATGTTTATATCACAGTAAAACATTCCAATTTAAAATGAAACAATAGCTACAGAAACTACCGACGTATTGAAAAATGAAGTACAAGATAAAATCTATATAGTTTTAGTCAAATACCAGAAGAATCACTGATCACTGATTTACTGTAAGAACTGATATAATGCCTAAAAATAATTTTATTATTAAAGAATCATTATTGAGAGCACTTACTTAAATTTAAATTAAAGTAAAAGTAAGTAATAATTTATATTTTATTTTACTAATATGTATAAATTCTTCTAATGCATCATAAATTGCATCTAATTCTGAAGGCATAAATAGGGATATAAAGCATTTCGGTACCGGAAAGTGACTTCCCAAAAACTGTCACCAGTTGCTAAATATCTTGATATTATTTGAAGTTTAACTCTAGCATATATTGCTTTTTTTAAATGGATTTCTACTTTCAGTATTCTTAATGCTATTTTGTCTAGCATATATTCAGATTTTTTGCTGTTTAATCTCAAATTATTTTCAACCCAAGGTCAACCAGAGGTCAACCATTAACATATCTGCTACAACTTTTAACCTTGCAGCAGCAGATCAGTCACTGTCATCTTGATTGTGCAAGGAGACAAATACTACCGGGCCGCTGAATTCATAACGTATATAAAAGGAAATCCATACGATCTATGAGTGCACTCGGCCCGAGAGTATTCGTATAGTCAAAACACGGCTTAAGACATAAATATATCTGTATATTTAAAATATGTGTAATATTACAGGAAAACTAATTTTATTATATAAGAGGGTTTAATCTGTACTTGATACTAATCTTTTTTACATTTATTCTTTTTCTTTATCAAACATCCACCCCCAGTGATGAGTGTAAATCTCCTATTATGCATGATTGTTGTTTCGATGTTACACTTTCAGCACCGATTCTTTGCCACCTCATCCGAAATTCTGTCAGACCATTTTGCTAGCTGATGGCCAACGGCCTTGCTTTTGGTCCGCCATTACCACTTTAAAATCCTTCTGCTCAATTTACTATTAATTATACAATACTACTCATGTAACGTGCCCAAACCCATTTTCTTCGTGTAACGAGGCACTACGTTAGATAGTTTTGAACGATTTTCGTAACAAAGTTCGCTCCATTTGCATTGAGAAATATTATTTGCTTATATACTGGCAGTAAGTGTCTACGTCTCCACCCGTGAGATTGACGCTTTGCATCTTCGCTGTTCATAAATTTGACGCCTGTCATCTTTTGATTCTTGAAGATTTCGCACAGTTTACTGAAGGTGCCTTCAGCCAAATTGATTAACCCTTGTTCATTCTATTCATCATTTGACCCAATTCTTGGTCGTTCTTCAAATATCAGTAGGCTAGCCAAGGTAAACATACAATTTTGTTGCGAAAACTATTTTTATAAAATTCTTTTTAAATAGAAAATAATTTTGAATCGATTGAACATTTTCAATTATGAAATATAATACAATTTAACTTTTTCAAATAGTGGATTTAGCAAGCCCCGTCGCTATTTTCTGAAATGGTATGAAAATTAGAAAAAAGGTTTTCTGTCACCTCTGACAAATTGCTTTAGTACGGGTATGATTTTCTATATGCTATCAGTCACTGATGATATACGTCAGTACTTTGTTTATATATTATGTGTATATATATTTCAGGTTTAATAAGAAGTAAGTTGTTCTCTTATTTTTTTTAATTTTTATATGGGCGTGACAAAGTTCAAAGACCAGCTCCCGGCGTTCAATTTTCAAATTTAAACCTAGTTTTGTCCTAACTAAATTGTAGTCGGATCTCGCATTTTGCCCGTCTATCTTTTGAAAAACGTATTTGATAATGGTGATAGTTTGAATAATGGTGCTTTTTCATAGGCAGACTTTTTATCTTTTCTTTTCGAAAAAAATTTAATTACTTTCATGTTCTGTTGTTTGAAAAAATTAACTAAAGTGTGCGTCCTTTTATTTCTTCTTATAGTCTTCCCTATCCTATCTTATCTGGGATCTGTCATCACATCCTTTATGATAAGGAATATTACCTGATGTTAGGCAGGAAATATTCCTCCGTTCTTCCTATTTCTCTCAATCCAATAATATCCAACTACATCTTGTTTCGTTACATAACTAGATCCAGAATTTCAATTCACATTGGGTTCTTCCATAAACAGCGGCATAATATTATACGTAGCTAAAACTATCCGTCATTTTTAAGCAACCGAGTCTCTCTCAGAGAATTTTAGCACTATCTCCCCTGTAAGTTCGTCGATCGCTGCCGTAGCCAGGCTTTGCATGAGAACATTGGGGAATGAATGATAATTTTTGATTTGTCGGTGCCTGACATTTATTGGAATTGGATAGTTATTTGCCGAAATTTTGGCGATAAATAAAGCTTTAAGAATATTACCAAATTTAAATAGGGGTCGGGAATCTTTAAGAAATAATCGAAATTTCTTCTCGATGACAAATACATTAAATGTGCTAGAATTTATAAGCAGGTTCACTGTGTATGGTTAATATTATAACTGGTCATTATCTATCTAAGTGCTGATTTTCATTTGTTTTATTATCTTTGCTTTGACGTTTCAAAATAAATAATAAAAAATAATTTTTCTATGTTCGTTTATATTCGACTCTTTAAAATCTCCCCGTATGTACGTGGAAAATTCATATTATTTTTCAAAACAATCCGGCCCCAACAGGAAAAATTAATCGGCAACATACACATTTATGAGATATACACACCTATGAACATATAAATATGTTTTCTCTACACCTATATAGCTCTTAATTTTAATAATCATATTTAAAGATAGTTTTAGTTACATAAATTTCAAATTACTACTTGTAATACTTTCAAAATGAGAAAGCCTTATACAGTCAAAAATTTATCACAAAAGATGACCATATAATTCGTTTATAGTTATCATAAACTTGCTTTTTATTTCTTGGCCTTTGTTGTATTTACTGCATTGTGCTGAATAATAAAAATCCTAATACGTAAAAATACCTTCTTTATGCAAGAATATGGCCTTTGTGTAGGAGTGAGATTGCATTTCCATTAAGTTCGACGGGGTTTCCACGCTCCTTATGGTCTTCGCCTCTTTCATTTAAGGTGCTTTTCTTGGCGGCTTATTGATAAAAAGTTCTTTCAAATTCATTCCCGCCCTAGCTTGCCTAACAAAAATGATGTATTTTTATAATACGCTATTTGTTCCCATAAAAATAAGTACAATCAATATCAATAACGGTAGCTGGATAAGTAAAATGGTGTAAACTTTTGCTTCTGTGATATTATAAAATGCAGTAGGAATTTTGGAAAATTTATTTAGATGGATCTGTGAGCTATTTTTTTTTATGAGTATTTATCGAGCTATAACTTAAAGAGAGAAAAAATTATTTGGTAAAATTTCTTGAATTTAAATACTAATAAAGCACGGTTTAAATTTAAGAGCCCACCTAATCGGTCTTTAAAAGAAACCTGATTTTTCATGATTCCGTATTTCATCATGTCCATCTGTCCTTCCTTGAGTTAGGGCATCATAGTTTTAATAAGTGTATGTATGAAATCCTCGCAGTGCTACTAATAATAATAATAATAAAGCTTTATTAAATTCCATACAAAAAGACATACATAAAATACATACATGCAACATGCAATAAAAAATAAATAATAAATAACAACATTAATTAAAAAGGATGACATTTCTATACATTGTATAAAAAATTAAAATAGAATAGTAAAATTAATTAATGCTCATGATAATTTATATTGATAATTATTATATAAAATTTTTATATTATTTATTAAATTTAGATGGACCCCCTTAGGGTAAAAAAAGCCTCCTCCAAAGTGCTACTAGTATTAATTAAATTTATTGGTTAACATATAATACGTATCTTTCATTGTGTTTTCAAAAAAATTAAAGCGGTTATATTTTCATAAGCATATTTCAAAAATATTTCTTTTAAGCGGTCAAAACTGTTGTGACAGCTCGAAATCAATTCAAATACAATTATACTGGGGAACTTATCATGAACTGGAATTCCTGTTATTATGACCTTAATTTGCTTGCTTATTTTGACTTTAATTTGATTGACACTTGCAGGAAAAAATTGCAGCGTACTACCTTTATATACATTACACTAGCCTACGTCCATAATAAAATCCTTCATCCTGAGTATTATTTCGTAAATTATAGATATGTAAAGGATATTTATATTATTATATTTATAGTAAATAATACCTTTTCTTAATTTTTTTATCGATTATTTATAATAAATAGGAACTTATTCTACCTGGTATTCCAATTTCATTTCAGAAATTATTTTGAGCCTAACTTTTGTGCCTGACAACAGCAAAAACACGAGTATCTGATATACTATGCGGAATATACGGAATGTTCGATACACCTTTGACTCAGATTTTACCTTTGACTCAGATTACTCCTTGAGTATATTCGTCATTTTGTTAATTTATACGCTGGGAAACTTCTGAAGTTCTGTATTATGTGTTTTTAATTAGGTTTAAAGTAAGAATGCAGTGATAATGAACAAGTTCATTGAAGCATAATGTATTCTTAAAATTTCTGAGATAGTCCACAAAAATCTCCATGTAGTCCACACGTAATCATCGTATTTATTGGTATTAGGTTTAATACCAAAACTGTGTACCTACACATGAAATTTTACCTACTTTCTATAAAAACATAGAGATATTGGTAGAAATTAACCAAGACAAGTTCACTGCCAAATTGCAAAAGAAATGACAAGTTTTGTGCCCTTTCCCAAATCTAAAAATAATAGTCTTAATAGATTTTTAAACAGAAAATTAATTGTCCCTAGTTCAAGTTTGCTAAGACCTATAATTTTTGAGATTCCGACTCACAAAATAGTCTGACATCATACCAACTTCGTAACTCATACGTACAGATGCGATTACGCGAATCGTGAAGGATGCTGAAAGCTTCAGGAAATTTGCTACAAGACCACTTTTTATGTACCGCCTATTTAATGTTGATATCATAAATATATATTCCATTCCTAACACCTTTATTATTCTTACACGTATTGTCTAATTAATATAGTAAAATGGTAATTTTTGGAAATTTGATGTAATTAAATATAACATCAAATTTCAAAAATTACCTTAAGTAGCAAAAGTATCTTGAAATAAGTTAAAAATTAAAAATTTATTGCTTTAATTTGGAGTAGTATTTAGGAAACTACATATAATATAATTTTGAAGTAGTATCTAGGGCACTACATGGAGTATATTTTTGGAGTAGTATCTAGAATTCCATATAAATGCCGACAGAAAATAATGGATAGATATTTCTTTTCTGTCGAAATTTACGATGAATATTCTTCTGCGTTCTTTTCGTCCGTTTCTGCATTCGAATTGCTTTTGGAAAGATCCTGAATTATTTTGTTCTTTATTGCGACAGACCTTGCTGATACATGTTAAGCTACTGTCAATAAGATTCCAAAAACAATAAATTTTAGTACAAGAAAGGTAAAAATTTAATTGCGTTTTCTGCGACTGGCTGAACGAGAAGATTTTTCTTTGTAGAATAATAACAAATAATATCAAGTCTTTGTTATTTATTTCATTTATTTACTACAATCGCAACATTTAAAAATATGACAAATATTTTAATTTGCAATGCTACTTTCATAATTTTTTAACTTTAATTTTGAAAAAGCAGACTAAATGTAGCAAGTGCCATTTAAATAATGTTTAAACACATTAATTTCGAGAATTTTGTCAAATGATATACGGGAATCATTTGGTTTAATTTTTTTGAATTAGAACGTAACGAATTCCATACTTTCAACGGAGAAACAAAACCGTCCTAACAAGTTTCATTTATAGACATTGGTTCCGAAAAAACGTTTTCAAAAACTGAAAAATTATGAAAAATACTTTGTTCTCCATAGTGTTTTTTGATAGTATTCTTTACGTGTTCATCCATTACGATTAAAATTAGACACTTTTTTAATAATGCATGTTATATTCAAAGCTATTTCCATCGACGAGAAATTCTCGACAAGAATACTCAAAGTTAATTTTAATATGATAACGTTCGACTGTACGAACTTGTGAATACTTATTGAGAAGTAAAGTTAATGACCATATGATATTACTGATCCAAATATATAAATTGATATGGAAATAGCGCCATCAAATAGAGGAATCATTTGCCTTAATCCTACTATAATAAAAATACTTGTTATCATTTTAATCAGTGTTTAGTCTTATTCTAAAGATCACCGAATCTACCGATGTGTTGCTGTATGAATTTATGTTCTGAACACTCTCCAATTTTTCGCTCTAGTCTTGTTTATCGATGGTAAAATAATGATACTTAAAATATCTCTAATTTTACATTCACTAGTTCTGTTCATCAATATTAAAATAGTGATTTTACAGTATTAAGTACTGAATTGCAATTTAGTATCTGCGCAAAGATTTCGCCTTATGTGTAC
The DNA here is from genome assembly GCA_039881145.1 of Druceiella hillmani. Lineage (NCBI taxonomy): Eukaryota > Metazoa > Arthropoda > Insecta > Lepidoptera > Hepialidae > Druceiella > Druceiella hillmani. The sequence continues at coordinate 750,131 of JAYKKI010000111.1, read as the reverse complement.
ACAATTATAATGAACGGTTTTTTTTTTACAAAATAAAAAACAAGTTTAATTCAAAATAAAATATATAGAACAATGATTGCATAAAATTTCTTACTATTCCCGAGTTGGAACCATTTCCATATATTCCAGTACATAATATTTATTATCATCAGAGGTAAAGAAAATTTCTTGCATAAAATATGAAAATTATATTGAATGCTTTATGAACGTTAAAGGAGTTTTCTTTTCAAGTTCTTCAATTCGAACATAGCTGTCAAATGTAAACATCTTTTACTTCAGTCAGTCTGCTTGTAAATTATTAGAATATTTACCATAAAATCTAAAAATTAAAAAAATAACGCGTTTTAAATTTCAAAAAGTAATATTTATTAAAAGAGGCACACAAAAAAAATTAAGATAATTCTTTTATGTTTATATGATCTTTTATATAATTTTTTTATTTATTGGTGATGTTTTATCAAATTAAAATTAAACATGGATAGAAGTCACTTGTACTTAATTTTTCCTAATTTCTCTTACGACATTAATTCCAATATCAGTGGTACTAAACTGATAAATACCTTATAAGTACTTTTAAAATCTCGATACTGCCTATTATACTATCGTCAGTTTTTCGTGGCAACATATGCGTTTACTTTATTGAATCTAATTACTCGGAAACTAACAACTTTAAATATCACACTATTTTATTTTTTTTCCACTTAAATTTCATTAAATAACATTAAAAGTGGTTTTTAGGTTTAGAACCTTAATAGGAAGAAGGTAATGTTACAAGCACATTGATGTGTTCGACAATTGTAATAGCCGTTTTCCTCAGAAAATGTTTAACATCAAAACTTAAAATTTGGCATAGCGAATTAAATTTTGTTACATAGTTTCATTAACGACCTAAAATACCAATTGTTTTCACCTTGTAAGATGTATCAATATTTTAGTAGAAAATAGAATGTTGCGCAATTCCAAATTTGCTGTCAAGGTTAAGTGGGATGCAAGATCAAGGGAATTGGAAGATATGACAGAAATCAAAAGTTTAAATGTCCTAAAATTTCCTTTGTTACAACTTATGAAGTGTTCTGTACTTCAAAAAAAAAACAGCAACCTTTTGTGATTACACCCGTGTCCATCTGTTCGTCTATATATCTGTTACAGCCTCTATATATATATATATATATATATATATATATGCACATATATAGGTATATGTTTATTTCTGCAACGGTACAACGGCGAGCGGCATGTTCAAACGACGTAGTGATCTTAATAGGATTATTTCCTTATGCGCCCAGGTAATTCCCTAAAAATAATCTATATATTTGTATAGGCAAACACTATAGTCATTTATTTAATGAGTTACAATTTCATAAGGCCTTCTCTCAAAATATCCATTTTTTTAAACACTCAGTAAATTTTCATATATAAGTAAATACATGCTGATTTTAACCATAATACCAATAAACCCAAGGATAATAAATAAATACTAGCGTGACCCGTGCAAAGTCTTTGCATTATTTATTCCATTATGAAGCTCAGATGACAGATCAAACAAATATTTTACTAAAATTGACATATAGTGGCGCAAGTATCAAAAGCATTGAGCTAAAGCGCCACTTTATTTATACGTGAGTGGATTTGAAATTAAACAAAAAATTTACCGACCGTCAATGATATTGACGGTGAGCCGTTAGATGGCAGCATTGCTGTTTTGTGTATATAATATTAATAATTAATTAATTTGCAAAAACAATAGCAATAATAAATTTTTTAGTTGTGGATGCCGGTAGACAAGCAATTATCTATAAAATGATATATAATTTATGTGGATTAGTTGTGAAGTTTTTTCTAAAAAGGGAGAGTAACATCTTAACCTTAGTGTATTAATGTATATGATTTCTGTCAGCAGTATCAGAAATGAAACGAAAAAAATATGTCATACTGAACTAGTATATTTAGCACTGAATTTGCGACATATGAAAACACACAATTGAGAACTTCAGAAGTTTCCTAGCGTATTAATGAAAAAGAAATTCTACCTAAAGTCACCTGAGTCAAAAGTATCCGGAAACTACATACATCGGCTATAAATACAATCATGTGTCAAATATATCACGCACAAAGTCGCGAGGTAAAGAATTTCTCAAATTAAATTGAAATATTTTTTTTATTATTTAAGAAAAAATTAAAATAATTAATATATACGAAAAGAAATATCTTTGTAAGTAAATATATTTAGTAACTAAAATCATATCAGTTTGCTTAATATTTCTGTGATTAAGGAAAAAATACTTGTTTAGTAAATAGAATTTTATAATAGATATAGGAATTTTTAACTGCAAGGGGATCTAATTATGGTCACAATAACAGAAATTCCACTTTGTGATAAATTCTGCAGCTTAATTCTGTTTTTACTTCGAGTACTCGGAATAAATACAGTCCACTTACAAACATTATCTTGCAATATGCTCAGGAAAAGAAAACAACTCTACTTTTTTGAAAATATTTATAATATATTAATCTATAAATCTATAAATACTGGTAGCACCACGTAACACTTCCTTACCAAGGAACCCTTCCTTACATACTTTAACATATTTAAACAATGTTTAATATTTGAATATTAAATAAACCTTGTATTCAATATTCAAATATTGACATAATTTTTTTACCATACAAATCTTTCGTTTAGTGTTCAATAGATGAAATATTTGTATGGTAAAAAAATCATGTACTAAGTAAGTATATTGCCTTAAAAATATCATAAATATCTCAAAACTTATGAAAATCAAAAACATAGCTGTAATTTTCCAGTAAATATTAAATTTCTAGTAATGCTGCTTTTTTATAATTTTGACTTTAATAGTCGCAGAACCAGATAAAAGAAAAAGCCCAGTTACGCGTTCGAAAGTCTGTCTATGGGTGGGAGGCATGTTTTTGTGGATATTTTAATGACATTTCTAGCAGTATCTTACATAAAATTTAAAAAAAAAACAGCTTTTAATCCCTATATTTTTATATTAAATCCCTATACGGTGAATGAAAGGAAAAAGAAATTGGCCTATATTATATGTCATAAAAGTAATTTTTGTATAAACATTTTTGAGCTTCAGCTATTGAGAAATATGGGATTAAGATGTTTTACTACTAGTTAAATTTTAAGTTTATACTCCTAATGATTTCTAAGAAAAGCGGCTGTAACTATAGAATAGATGAACGGACATGTAAGTTGTCTTATAAGGGTTATGATATATCTTACATATGTGGCTAAAATGGCTTCGATTTTACATGTTAAGAGACAAAAGTCAAGATATGAAAGCCAAAGTAAATACGATACGATTGAAGAGGTAATTGTAAAAGTGAAGTTAGAAGAGGTGTGATAATTATTTTTCACAACTTTTGTAAACATTTTGTAATCTTCTCCAAAATCATATTTTTTTCTGCTCTCTTGAAATTTTGCTTGATTGCTTATTCACGGAGTCTTTTTGTGTAATAATTTCTCATACTTAGCATATTTTAAAAGAAAACGTTGACAGTTTTGCCACAATTTCGACTAAATAAGACACTCGCGAGGAAAAGTTTTTATCGTGTACTTTCAAGATAGAAGAGAGAATTTCACTGTTAAAATGCTGACCCCTATGTAATGTTTCACTTTTTATAGTAAATACTGACATAAATGAAGTAATTTCTTTAGAAACAATGTAACCTATTTAGGTAATTCAAGGTTTTGCAATTATATCTAAATTACCCATTAATTATGGTTTTGAGTCACCCAGTGGACCAAATTTGTCAGTAATGCACTTATCTACTCACTTCTTGAAAACACGGTAAGCGAGAGTAAATCAATTCGTAATATAACATATTTTTATGGATAACTAATTAGAACAATTTTGAATTGGATTTGAATTATAGGTTGATCACGTTTGAACAATTGAATAAAAAATAAAAAAATAATGATTTCAAAAGAATACATTTAAAAATTTATGTTCATTTTTTCGCATAAATTATTTTCGAAATATTTTTAGTCCACCGTACTAATTTTTATGTTGCCAAATTTAAATTAAATATAGTCAATGGAATTTTTCATTAAGTAGCTAATATGTATACGGGTTTAAAACTTTATTAATCAATGGCTAGAAAATTACAACCATTTTTAATACACCTCATTGCACATGGGTGGCATACTGTATAAAATACGAAAAAAAAACGTGACCGCGGTTTCAAAGGGAAGTGTTATTTTTGGATTAAAAACGAGCCCAAAACTTGCTCTCATATAAATGACACTGCGCCATGTTTCTTTAATAGAGTACTGTTCCGATTCGAATCGACTTATATCAATTATTTAAAAGGTACTAGAGTTAAATACGAGGAAAATTTGTTATAATTAGATGCGAAGACGGAAACGTGGGTATTTTGATAAAGCTGTCGTTACTAACAACACCAGATAAGGGAACTTACATTAACGTAAACTCTATAACTATAATTTTTCAAATATAACATTTATTTTAACATGTTGGTAGTCTAAAAATTTAACTTAATTTAACTTTTTGACAATGCTTCCAAAAATGGTAAACCGTAACCCTTAAGATAATTATGATAAAAAAATAATATATTGTTGTGCTTATAGACCTCTTAAAGTTAACAAAACAGCTGAATCTAACTTAGCACAATTTTGATTTCATTGTTTAACTAAGTCGTGGACAATATAATTACCACAGTACTTGTAATTTGTAAGGCAGTTAATTACATGCCAGTTTGTCTCGAGACAAATCTATTTTTACACTAACCTAAAAACGGTAACCGAACCATTTCCACATTGACCTCGCTTTCATTTGATCGAAATTATATCACGTAAATACCCACAGCAAGTTAAACAGCTAATTTAATATCTCATTATAATGTAATACTAATCAAATGCCAATTACTCTTGTCAGGTGTATCCTATCTTGACAGGTAATCTAACGAAGCATGAATATTTCGAGTGTGTCGGGTAACGTCAGGGGAGACTTTATATGCTTGAAATCTTCTGAACGGAGCAACGTTGATTTCGAAGCAATATTTCATTAAGCCTTAAATTGAATGCACACTTAGAGGATAATATCTCATATCATCATAATTATATTGTTCATTCACTTCCAATAGTTTAAAAAAGGCTTAATGTATAATAAATGTAGAAATAAAGTAAAATCAAATTCCACTGGACGAAAAATTAACGTCAAAAGCTTATGAGGTAATATTTTGGTAGGCATCAGTTCCTCAAATGGAAAAACAAAACCCTTATAAGATCACACAAACATTTGAAACAGAATCTTGGAATTTTATATATAAATATATCGTATTGATCAGTTTATTTTTGTGGTAACTAACACTAAAAATATTTGTACTGTAATTTTTGAAGGAGCCAATTATAAAAACCTTTTTTTTAATATTTTGCTTCTCAAACACGCGGATATATATATTCAAAAATATGTAAAAAAGTGTAATTTACCATTTATTTCCTAAAGTACTAAACCAAAAATCACGAAAAAATTACTTTAACGCAATCTGATAAAAAAAGTTGGAGAAAAGTTTAGCAATTGTGCTAGATCTTATAGTATTTGAAAAAGGTATGATTTTTTTACACCTGTGAAAGATATGTTATGCAATATACAGGTGTCTAGTAGCAGATTTCAATGTATAAAATATTGTAAAAAAAACTACACCTCTAATACAAAGTAGGTTTATTTTAATTCTATAATAATAAATGCGGATTTAATTTTTTAAAAACCACGTTTTCCAAATGGCGGCCATCGAGTCTGACACACTCTTCGAGTTTAGCACGCATGTTTTCAAAAACGCGTTTGCAGAGCGACTGGGGTATCCTACTGACTTCGGCTCGAATATTTTCTTTAAGTTGTGCCACAGTGCTCGGATTTGTATTGTAAACATATCTCTCCGAATTCACACCTACAGTTTGGCCACGTTGATTTTCAAAGAAATAAGGCCCTATGATTGCAGATGCAGACATGGCACACCAGACTGTTACTTTAGGCTTATGTAAAGGCTCTTGATGCATTTGTCTTGGGTTGTGGACATCCCAGTAACAAAAGTTCTGCTTATTCACATATCTTCCAATGTGAAAGTGAGCTTCGTCACTAAAGAATATGTTGCCCATCCGGGTAGCAGTACGAAATCTCAACAACATCACCTCCGCGTAAGTTTTTCTTAATTCGAAGTCAGAATCGTGTAAATCTTGAACAATTTGAATTTTATATGGATGGAACTTGAGCTTTTTTTGCATTATTACGTGTAAAGTTGATTTCGGAATTCCCAATATCGATGAACGTGTTCGCAGTGATCAGAAAACAGAACACGCTCGACCTTTTCATCCGTGGCTACCAATGGTGTAGGTCCTGGCCTGGGCCTATTTAATATTGATCCTGTAGCTCTAAACCTTGACTGAATGAATTTGATCGATGGTCCATCACGTAATCGACGAATACTGTAACGATTATTAAATCGTCGGCGTGCTACAGACAGCGAAAATCCACTCGAAATGTACGCCCCGACGGAAAAAGTGCGGTGCTCTCCACTCCACTGTTCCATGGCTACTAAAACATCCGCACCGCTTGCGCTTCTAACGACGCCCCCCGCGCCCCTCTTATGTGTTGCGTTCCGAAACTATGTTTGTTCAAACTTTGAAATCTGTCACTGGACACTATTAATGCGGAGAAAAATATTATTAACGTTTACATATAGTTCAATAGAACCACTTTCTACCCTTCAAAGTACAAACTTTTTTACATACCTAAGAATATATATTGAACCCTCATAGTGGAAGTTCTACTCGTATTTGATAAGTTTATTTTATCTTAGGAGTAATTTGTATAATTGATTAAAATTCCTTGTAAACGATTGATTACATTCCCTGGTTAAACATCTACACATAGATAATATAAGATTTGTATATTTTTTCTTATATTTGAATCAATATCAAAATCTACTGGGTCGATTCTAATTGATATTTGGAGTTATCTTGATCAAGTATTAGATTTTTATCCAAAAGATTTTAACATTTCAATTTAAATATAAAATTTTTTTACAATTAAATGAAACTACGTGATATATTATAGTATTATTTTTACTTCCTTTAATTTCTTTACCACGACCTAGGTTTCGTTGTATTACACCTTCAGGTGGGCTATTAGCAAAAATCGTTGTATTACAACATCTTCAGGTAGGCTATTAGTAATATTTGCTAATAGCCCACTTGAAGATGTTGTAATACAACGAATCCTATGTCATGGTAAAGAAATTAAAGAAAGGAAATATACATCACGTAGTTTCATTTAATTGTGAATAATTAATTTCTACACAATTAACTCAAATAATGTTCAATATAAAAATTGTTCCTAATTCTTGTTTACTTAAATTTGTGTAATAAATTACTTAGCCTCTTGGTTTTTTCATTGTATAGAATGTTCATTCACGATAACACTAATTAATCAATATTAGTTTATTGTTACCAGAGGAACGTTAAATTGACAAAAATAAAACACATTTTAATAAATTTAGTCTATTATGAAAAAAAATTCTCAAACACGAGAGATTTTCTTTTTAAATACTTTAAGCAAGAATTTAATATATTTTGATTGACTTAAAATTATTGTTCGTATTATCATAAAGAATAAAAAGTCATGTGTCAAAGCGTGCGGAATAAAAATAAAATATATTAGGTTGTATGTAAGTTGCGTAAAACAAACATAATTTTAAAGATATTACAAGATAATAAATAAAATTACGGAATAGTGAGAAATAAAATATTAAAATCGAATTATGAAACAATATTTTAAAAAATCAAAACAATCAAGAATCACAAGAGCACATACTTGAGAATGGTTAAGACTGCATAACAAGAGAAGCGGCAGAAACAACTGAAAACACACAGGAACATCTTATAACTTGCGGTATGCTGAGTTACTTGGCCGTGTCACCTGTATATTCTTTCTGCTGAGTAGCACCATAAAAAGTTTAACTAAAATCAAATCAATTAAAAGTTTAACTAAAATTAAATTTATCCGAACTAGGTGTAATTTTAAAATCAGCTTTTTAACGGATTGCAAAAAGGGGGATGTGCTTAATTCGTGGTTATTTCAGATAATTACCGATTATTCTTTTCTTAGTTAGACGAGTATATTTCTAGTATGCTCACATGAAATTACTTTTATGGAATTTGATAATAATCTAATTTTAGAAATTGACAATCTTCAATTTCTTTCTGTTCTTCATATAATATGGCTTTGATATTGAAGAATTATATGAATATATAATTCCTCAATACTGAACAGCACAACTGCCTTGATCGAGTTTGTATGATATAGGTATAGTAATAATAATAAAACATAATACTAAGAACGATATAAATTTGCTTTTTAGGAAAATGAAGGTGTAATGATGGAACTGGAAGATGGTAACAAAAACTGTTCAATAATGAGAAGTAAACACGTCAAGATTTGACTTGTATGACTTGTTTTGACGTAAAAAAATGTAACGAAGTAAATAGCTAGGTTAATATTACATATACACGTATTCAGTCCCCACAGCATTATATGAGTACGATTTCAATCTTCGATCCATAGATCCTAATTCCGTAGGGAGGGTCTGCCTAAACCGTGAGACTTGAAGGTCAGCTGTTTTTAAATTAGTATAGTTTTTTACTTTTATTAGTATAGTTTTTAATTAGTATAGTTAGTATATATTAGTACAAAGTCTCGTAAAGAGACTTTGTCATTGAACTCTAACCTAACTCCTTATTACTAAAGTTCCAGGCTACTTGCTTAAAGCTTGAGACTTAAGGGTTTACTTTTTTAAATTAGTATTGTGTGTCTTAAGCATCTCTGCTTAATACACACAATACTAATTTAAAAAGTAGACCCTTTGCCTTTGAACTTCTGGATCCAACTCTTAAGTCCTGATGCTGCAGGTGTAGCGCCAGCCTAAACTTGAGGATCTACTATTTTCAAATTAGTATTCCGGATCTCCAGAAGAGACTCTGTTATTGAAATACGGTGGAACTCCTCAGTACGATGCTTCAAGTGTACTGCCTACTTAAATCCAGAGACTTGAGGATTTGCTTTTTTAAGTTAGTATTGTGGGTCTTAAGTAGAGACTCTGTCATTGAATTCCAGGTTTCAATTCATCACTCAGGTGGCGTTGGAATACTGCCTGTTAAAATCGTGAGACTCGAGGATGTGTTGTTTTGAAAATAGTATTATAGGTTTCTAGCAGAGATCCTGTCATTGAATTCCGAATTACCATACCTCAGCCAAATGCTACGGTGATAGGGCCTGCTTTGTGCGTGTTAAGACATATCTCTGACATTAATCAACAGAATTGGATGATTAATTTTTGTTTAAATGACCCCGTCTTTGTCATAAAAAGTTGGTTGTAGTTTGACCGTGGAAGTTAAGACGCACTATATAATTCTTCAAAAATGAACAACACAGGTACTGTGATCGAATTAGTATGATATGTGAAGTCGGTGTCAAGTGAAATGTAGCACTCACCTGTGTGTGTGGCTTGGCACTGATTCTGAAAATTTCTACCAGTACCAATACTTTGAAAATTTAATTATGCTTGGAAACGATATTGTACCGCAAAATTTCCAACCACGTATAGGTATGGTCATTATTTTCTAGTCTTCAGAAAGTTTTTTATTCGATGATTATTTGTAATCGTTTAATTTTTTATAAGAAAAGTATTAGTTAAACGGTGATGTCACTTTACTAACTACAATTGACACAATGAAATTGCTGATATTCTACATCATGGTTGGGAAACGGAATCTGGAAAAAATCACATGGGTTGCAGACCGTTAATATTATACTAATTACTGTTTTAAATCATAAGTTATAATATCTGACAGATATCTGAAAATCTATAACTCACCATTTTTTAAAGAATTTACATGAAACTGGTATATGAAAAACTATAACCTGAATTAATATATAAGTTACTTTTTACCTAGAAATCTGAAGTAGTTCCTAAGGGACAGGTTTGTAAGGGTTATCCCAGCGTTGTTTCCATAGAATACCACAAAAAATCTCCTCTTTTTCAAAATTGGATCACGATGTTACTGCTGAACGCGAACGAATTCGGAAAGAGGAGCAGAACTCGACAAGAAAAACATACGTAGAGAAAATAGAGCCAAAAATAAAAGCAATAAATTTAACAAAACAAGTGAAAATAATTAGAAAAATGATAAATCTTAAATTAAATTGTTGGGTTCCTCTTAGAATAAAAAAAATAACCTGTAAGTTTTATTGATTTGAGCCTATATTATTAAGAAATAATTTATTGTGTGCAATTTTTTTTTTCATTTTCAACATTTTCTTAATCATAATTACATTTAAACGATTCAATTTCATACCTTACACTCTGAGTAGGTACTTTCTTCATTAATTGCGAATCATCTGTCATCTGCTTGAAAATCTAACATTGCTATCAAGTGTACGATGTGAGTCACTAGCAGATAGGGTAACATAGATTAAATGTGTTAAGTTAATAAAATTTAAATAAAACTGTCGCGGTCTAACTTTGTCCCTTTATTATAACCTAATTATATTATTTCATGAAATATTTATCCGTATCATTCACCATTGAGCTATGTGTTTACGTACGTTGTCAGTTATGTAAATTTTAATCACTAATCCAAATAAACCGTATTACGCGAGAGCAATTTGTAGAATTGGATTATCCTTATTGATGTGTTTAGTGAATCGGCTATAGCAGCATATGGATGTACCATAAAAATACATACTTCAAATATCAATATTTGTCTTTATTATTATTAAAATGTCAATATTTTCATTAGAATATCTTATACACTTTTATATACTTTAATATATCAATACTACAATGACTGGATTTCACTTACTTAAAAAGTAAAAGTATATTTCACTTTTTAAGTAAGCGAAATCTAGTCATACGATATCAACATGTGTTTAAATAGCTATGTTTATATTTGTAGTTATATACTAGGTAAGCTAATGATAATCTTTTTATATTGAGTTAATTAGCGTTATATAATTATTGAATGAATTTTCTTATCTTACTTAAATTAAACCTTTTTCTTCTATTGAATAATTACATGTTGATTACATATCAATTACTCATATCAAAAGCAATCCCCGACTTAACAGGTAATTTGGTCAAACGTGAACAATTGAATCTTAAACTTTTAGCGGGAGCGCACAAACAGCTTGTCGTAACAAGAAACTTACGTACGTATTTATTCGCAAAACAATTGTTTCAGGAAAAAGTCCTTTGGGTAATTATATAACTTAACTCATTTTAATGAAATATTTTATATGATATTTTTCAAATATGGTGTCTGCAATTAAATGTTTATTCGTATTAAGGGCTCTAACGTCTTTAATATGTGAATGAAATATTTTTTATCACAAATCGAATTTTGTCCAGTGGTTTCACAATGTTTCTCTTGCCTTAATTTTATTTATATTTCTCTAAAAAATGTTTCAAGAATAAATATTCATTTCTTCATTCAAAAGTGCCCGTAAGATATATAGTGGGGTTTCAGTACCAGGGGCAAAATTAAAAAAAAAACCAATCATCATTAATTTAAATGGATGAAAGATAAAAAACTAGTAAGCACATATCTCTCAAAATTGATGAAATTCGAATACTTTGTTCACGAAATTTTTCTTTACAACACAGATTGAAGATAATGGAAGAAATTAAATTTTATTCATTAAATAGTAAAGTAGTCGCCAAACCTTGTCGGGTATAAATTAAACACGCAGATAGCGATGATTTCAATTTGCAAACATTGATTTAAAACTATAAAATTTCTAATATTGTTCAAAAATTAAAAAAAAAATATCTCTCCGGCAGATCTTAAGTCTCAATCCGCGAGCGTATCACAAGTGATAACATTTGATCTTGTTGTCAGAACCATAAGAACTAGAAAATTTAAAAGTTTTAAACGCGACTGGAAAAGTCCAGAAAGTCTTGCGTTCAAATTTTCCAAGAACAGAATTTACATGTTGTATAAAAATAGGGAAATAATAAACCCATAAGAAGTTTCATTTAAATGGTCAATAAAACAAAGGAGAAATGCATTTTTTATGAAAAAGTGAGGTTATTTTATATAATAGTTCCTAAATGCAATGCCTATGGAACTCTCTGAAAGCAAAACGCAGGTTGTATTCCATTCTACCTTATATTCACAAATATAATATACTACTAATCCACGAACCACGAAACTTAAAGTCATCGAAAAAGCCACGTTATACTCGAAAAGAGCATAACATTTTTAATGTATTTGCACAAAAATTTAGAACAAATGTCAATTAAGAGTATAATAGTTCGTAAATGCCACACCTATGGAACTCCTTGAGAACGTAGATTTAACATATTACCAATGCACGGAATTATTAGGCTCGAAATGAGTAGAATAAAAGCCACTTTATGCTCGAAAATAGCATAAAGTACCTAATACATTTGCAAAAAGTTCAGAACAAAAGTCAATCGAGAGTTCATTTTTAATTCGTCTAGATAATTATTGTTGTAAAAATCCGTTGAACTAAAAAAATTTTTGCAACGGTTTTTTTAAATGTTTTTATCTTTTTCATCAGGATTTCATTGCTATTTTTATTTCCTATAAACACGAATTTACGAAGACATTTTTTATTTCGTATTTTGATCATAAATTTTAAGGTATTCCTTTTTTATTTTCCCTAAGTGTACGTGGCCGAAATGTTTGTTCTTTTTATATTTTAAACCCGGGAATTTTTAAACTTCATCCTACTTCTGCAACGCTTAGTCTTTTTTTGCCAGTCTTTTTTTTTATATATGTATGCGAACGCTACTGGCAATTATAAATTTTATTTCAAACGTTTTTTTGAATTATAATAATATATCTTTACAGAACAACAATATGACGGTAATACACTTAATTATTTAATTTTTTTGTATCATTTTTAAAAATGTATGAAATCTGCAGCAGCATAAAATGTCCGACGGTATAAAAGTGTAGGATGAAGTTTACTCCTCAACTTAGCCTTTTCCACCAACGCTTTTATAACATGTTCACGGTGACACTGCCTAAATAAAAGAAGAAAATCATAAGACGCTGCAACAGTAAAGCTGGACGAGAATGTCATGAGACAAAGCAGAAACACAATTTGACGTAGTAATGAGTTGGATATATAGTGCTTTTATCTCACCAATTGGATATTGTCTGCCGCACATAACATCTAACAAAAGTTTTAAATGTCCATAAAAGAGCCTAACACGAATTTCATCAAAATTAAGCCGCCGCCTTGATTAAAGAAATAAATGTAGTTTAATGGAAATAACATCGACAAAAATAAAATTCTCAGAATTAATCTCTTCTAATACCAAGTAATACTGGGAATAAAACACTACTATGTAATAATTACTATATAAAAAGCACTACTATATAATACTAATAATAAATTGCTACTCAAAGTTAGAAAATATGAAAGGGACAGAAATAAGATTTCCCTTACATATGGAAGCCCAAGATAAGAAAATAGCTGTTAACAACCATAATTAAATTTATAAATGGAAATAAAAATAAACGTTCTGTACTCTTCATTTCCAGGGAAATTAATTTTAATTAGTTTTTATTGCTATGTTTAAGGCGAGTAAAAATTAATTCTATTACAAACATTTTAGGTTTTTTTTATAGTTTCAGTCGTGTTATTGCCGTTACTCTAGTAATATTGTTGTGTCACAGTTATAGATTAAGTGTTAATTTTGTATTGGATATTTTATATTAAAACATTGGTTTTGCATTTTTATATTGTACACGAATTGGTTTGGTTCGAAAAATTATTTTATAATGTTATTAGTAAAAAGTTCAATAGTTACATGAGATACCTTCACTAATTCCTCAAAACTTAATAGTTAATTTTTTTGTACTTGTTTGTAACCATAGACTTGTCGTATGATGTACAAATCGTAAGCACGGCAACTATTTAATGTTGAACTGTATTTGATATGGGATTTTACCCAACAAAATATAACGTCACATGCGAGTACCAGACATATCTGTGCTTGTGTTTGTTTAAATATCACTTAATTCTTTGTTAACACCCATTGGTATCCTATTATATAAGAATGTGTAAAAAACAATTAATTAATCAAAATAAAAAGAAAAAAAGAGAATCAAAGTTAGATCTTGTTAAATACAATAATAAACAAAGAGACTAACAAAATTTGTATGTTCTTGGGTCCAGGTCTTCATGAATAAAAATGCCCCTTATATAAGAAAAATTAAAAAAATAAAACTTTTAAAAGTGTTATTTATATTGTCAGTCGGAAATCTAATATTTTTTTAAAAGTTAGTTTATTTTTCATAATATTTTGTAAACACTGGTCCTATGGAACTCATTAAAATAGCAAAGTGAACACCTAAATAGAAATGTAATGTACTAATCCATGGAGTACGCAGGTCTAATAGGTCGCCGAAAAATCCACATCACATTCAGAAAGAGCGAAAAACACATATATTTTGAGAATAACACACAACGAATATAATTAAATTATTGAATACTTAGAATTAAAATAATTAATTTAAGTATTCAACTTTTTCATCATTTTTAATTTGTAAATATATATATATATATATTTATATATATATATATATATATATATATATATATATATATATATATATATATATATATATATATATATATATATATATATATATATATATATATATATATGTAACTGTACCTTAAAAGTATTTCAAGTCGTTTTCAAAGATTATTAAATATTTAAATGTAAAAATTACAAAATGAGTCTAGTTATTTAACATAATGTTAGTTATTTCTAAGTGCAACTGGTATTTTTATGAATGATATTAGAAATGTACCATAATTTTCATATGATAGCAAAAATACTGTAAGAATTGGAGTCAGAAACCAATTTTTCTTCGTTTATTTTTGGATACATTAAAGCAGTCATTAGTAAAATGCTTTTAGCAGTTGCAGCTATATTTTATAGGTATCCAGTTTTATGATCGCTGAGCAGCTTCTATCATTTAATTCTATCATATCTTCCACTTAATTCTTATATTTGAGTCCTTTTGAAATCTATGGAAATAATAAAACCGGTAATGATTAACTTTCCATATAGTTATCATGCGACAATTTTTCCCTTTAAAACTACATTTTATTATTAAAATACTTTTACGGTTCCTTTCTCAATTGAAATGACTAAACTTTTATAGTAAATACACAAAATTACCTAGATATATTTATGACGATCAATAAGGACATATTTATAATGCAATAATTTTCATCAATAAAACTTCGGCACTTAGTTTATATCTCACTAATGTCGTAAGAAGTGAAGAAAGATTACGTCATCTTCTCCTACATGTGATATAGGAGAATATGACGTAACGATGTCTGCATAAATTAATTGCACAATTTGGCATTTTTTTTGACACAATGCGTTTGCGACTGTTACCAATTTGCAAATGACATATTCGATTCTTGAAAAATAGCACATATGTCTGATTTTACCAACGTATGGCTAGCATGGTTGTCGCAATATGATACGTCCAGTAGTTATTAGGTCTACGACTGAGTACATCATGCACATTGTCCCGGAGGGCCGAAGGTGAGGTATGTCAGTGAGTGGCGGGGAGAGGGCAGTTGAGAACAAACATATGATATGCTGATGACACCACTCTTCTTGCAAAAGTGAAGAGGAGATAAAAGCCCTCCGACATCATCTAGAAGGGTCCATTCTCAATTTTGGACTCGCTATTAATAGAGGAATGACCAAATTATGATAGTTGAGAAGGTAGAGCATATGTCTGTTATGTAAATATAATTTTGTACCACTTCATAGTCCAACATTGCCAACTATGAAGTGGTTCAAAATTATCTTAATCCTCGGTTTATCTGTATCCAAAGAGAAAATCGGAAGACACTGTGCTATCACAAGATCTGCTAAAGGCTAAGGCGAAAGATCTCGAGCCCTATTTCCAACTCAATATACAATACCTATACAATACCCTATTTCCAACTCAATATACTATTCGAATAGAGAGGAATAGGGATGAAGACGCTGTTATATATATATATAGTGAAATTATTCTATAGTCTTGTCGTTATTATCTGTTTTTTTTATTATTATCTTTCTTAAATTTCATTTCTTATAGATAAAAAGAAAATGTCTTAGAGTATTGAAATTATAAGTCATTAATAATAAAATATAATTACCGAGTTTGGTTGTAGCTTGTCTCCACGAGTGATATTCATTACATCAAAGTTTTTGAATCTGTCAATCTATAATATTGTTTAAGATAATGCGAATGATATGCGGCCGATGATAAAGATAAAGATAGACATGAGAAAAAATATCACTACATACTGCAAGTTTAGGCATTGGTATGAGTTTAGCACAGAAAATTGTAAATAAATACTGAGGCGTCAAGAAGTTTTTTCCTAGGTGGGTACCCCTTGATTAGACGGAGTATTCATCATATTTTCACTGTCTGTATATACTGTCACGAACCAAAAACTAGAGGCAGTCTGGCAGTGCGGGTTTTCTTCTGTAGATTTGCCTACATAGGAGAAGAAAGAACGAAGGGCCAGAAGAAATATGAATACTTCTTTCTGCAGACGCGAAAAAAATGTCTATTGTTCGGAAAAAATGAAAAGCAAGGTTCTCGCAGTATAATTTTCGATCATCGCGAGAACGCTTCTGTACTCAGTTAAACAAACGACCGAATATGTGATTGCGTTACATATAGAAATTAAGTTCTTTTGCGATATATTCCTGATCTAGCTACATATCATTTTTATTTATTTCCAAGAATATAAAATAAACTCCAAGGAATACCATTTCTGGAGACTAAAAGAGCGGGGACTACCTTAAAAAAGGTCACGAAAAAGATGTCCATGAAAGAGTGGTTCGGCTACTTTTCTTAGTAGCACCATTGAATGTAACGTTGCATAAAGTGCTATGAAAGCTATATTGAAAAATCGAAAATAACTTGCAAACTTGCTTGTTGATTCCATCTTTGATATTCTAATTATTTTCCATTCATAAATCTTTCAATTAATAAAGATTAATTTAGATTTTTTTATAGAAAAAACTTTAAAATTGATATCATGTTTAAATAATTCCAAATTTATATAATATCCAGGTTAAATAAAATTTAATAAATTTTAAAAATAAATTTATCTAGTCTAATACTAATTGAGAGATTGTTATTCTTTCGCTGGTTGTGTAACAAGAAAATTTTTTTCAAGTAATGCTTACAGGTGTTTCATGAATGCTATTCTAATTTAACATATAGACAACTAGATATTTTTGGAATTTTAGTTCAATTATGGTTTAGTTTTTTGAGTTTGAGAATAAATTGAGTTAATTTATAAATGTATAAATTGAACATTTGAGTAAGTGATCTGAATCACTCACTCGTGTTTAAAAAATAATTTGAATGTCACGGCTACAGGTAATCACATATTCTAATCACCTATTTTTGGAGACTAATAGTTTATAATATTTAATCGCGGTTTTTAGAAAATAAAGTTCAAATTATCACGGTACTAAATTTTTTTTTATAAATCACCCTTTTTTGTATCATAACAATTTTACTGGATTTTAAAAACAATTTTTGTTATCAGTGTTTAACAATGTAATTAAAATAATGTGGAAAAACGACATTTCCTTTCAAACGTTTTGAATTGACTCCTCGTAACATATCTTTATGTCAAAATTTGATAGCCAAATGTTGTTATATAAAAGAAAATATGAATATTGTATTACCTCATAAAAATATATTACCCCATTTTTATAATATGCTGAATATTAAAAGTAGGAAAAATGTAATGTAGGTATTACGTTGTTCTACCTCCAACAAAATGAGGTGTATATACTTCATTGAAGGCACAGTGCTGAATATGAAACACAACATTTATTACATATGTCAACTCAATAATATTCACCGTTAAGGGCGTATTCAAATTTTTTGGCTAAAGACCACTATTTTTGCCAAGTTTACTAAGTTTAATAAATCTATGTGAATAAGAATATTATTTTAACATCTCGCATATTATATTTTTCTTTTGATAATGTGTTTAACGTTATCAAAATGAAAATATAATATGTGAGTGCTAAAATAATATTCTTGTTTAAAGTGCCTTATATATATTGAATATATTCGGCGTTAATTTTGTTGAAATTCATTGTTCACAATTAAATGAAATTAGTAAAGAAAGTAGAACTATTACTACATCACGTAGTTTCATTTAATTGTGAATAATTTATCGTAAGAAACTATATACTTCATAAAGCAATACCACACAATAATCATTACTCTAATTATGGATATAATGTCAAGACAAGCCATCATACGTTACGTTTACTGAAGAAGAAATATTAATGCCAACTTTATTGGAGCTGGGTGTTAGGAAATATGGGGCATGACACAGTTCTTTGCTGACAAGACTTCCTCCTCCATAAAGCAATACCACACAATCATCATTACCCTAATTATGGATATAATGTCAAGACAAGCCATCATACGTCACGTTTACTGAAGAAGAAATATTAATGCCAACTTTATTGGAGCTGGGTATTAAGAAATATGGGGCGTCACACAGTTCTTTGCTGACAAGACTTCCTCCTCGCTTCTTCTCCTTCGTCGCTTCTACAAATATATCTCATTAAACTGTATCGGTGTAACGGCGTCTAAATACATTAAATATAATAGTTATTTGTATTTATTGAATAAAAAAGGCGACGTCACCACCCAACCTCTAAATCGACAGTTGTATCTTACTTAATTAAAATATATCATATATGTATATATGCATGTGTATATATATATATATATATATATATATATGTATATATATATGTAGATATATTTAATATTTGTGACAAACAAATATATTGATTTTAATATAAAAATTACTCAACTGCATTTTTCACTTAAAATGATTTAATCGTGTCCTTATAGTTACTACAAGCAAGACAAATCGATTTTTGAGTTTTAATTTAACTTCATGCTAAACAATTACTTATCAAAATATTTATCACGAGTTTTTAAATTACATTAAATTATCGACAAATTGTATATAATAAATTACCAAGTTTTCATATCAGATTCTCCTTACTACCACAATTCCAGTAATTACTTTTTCTGTTTATGCATGACATTTCAACTATTTTTTGATAAAAGATCGACAATCTTTCATAATATTTTAGAAGAAAATTACTTCATTAAAAAAGTATTAATATTTGCTTCCCCCGGTTGCTTCCTAAACATTACAATTAATGTAATATTTAAATATCGAGTCCTTCATAATAATATTCCAGAAGCAAAGCAACAGGAAATGTTTCGAAATTGTTGTTTATTTTTAACGAATGTTTTAAAATCAAATGCAGACCAAGATTTATTATATTTTGTTTTAATTATTCTAATAGTTTAATTCACATGTATAAAATACATTGATTCAATTTCATTTCAATTCTAAAGGGTAACCTTCAGGTTTTAAATGTTGTTAAACCTAACTATACCTTCACACGGAGCTGCATAGCAAATTGTTTAACGTGAAAAATTCCAGCGATTTTCCGCCAGTCTTCCAACGCTCTTGGCAGTCGCAATTGCGAAAAAGGATGACGGTAGCCGGCGGCGTACAGCACAAATATTGCAAATAGACCAAGAGTGGGACGGAGAGAAGGGAAGGGCGGGCATTCATGACGGCAATTGTTAGATAACACAATCGGAAGATTATTTAACTTTGCACACATAAAAAGATATGTTTTGAATCACTTGACCTCCCCTTTTGAATTAGCCATACATTCAAAATAATGATTACTCGTTTTATCTTTTGATTCAAGTTTCCTCTAAACCTAACTGTGCAACTTCTACGTATTAATCCCCATAGTCCATGGATTTTCACAAAAATAGAGGCATTTTTGTGTTTTCCTATGCCATTAGTAGCAAACGATTTAAGATCGATTTGCGTAGTTGAAATTATGGCGAACAAACAAGGCCACAAAACTTACTTCTTTATTATGTGTATAATCAATTTCTAATCGTGGAGAAAACAAATATTGCCATGAAATATAAGTGTGAAAATCTGTGAAAATGTTGATCTTGTCTTGGCCAGAATGATGAGGTTAAATTATTTTTTCTTATTATCGACAGAGGTTGTCTCTTTGTTACATTTTTAGAACAAACTCATAGTTGTAATAGCCTGTCCATCAAGCGGAAAGGTTAAGTATACACAACCCTATTTGATGACAGACGAAAACCAATTTATCACAACAGTCAATTATAACTTCGATGTTGTTACTGGGAAGTGCCTGTGCAAACTTTTGTCTGGTTCTTTAATGGTCTCGACAATTTTTATACCTACCTGTTCATGTTATAATTGGGCACGAAGCGATAAGAATCATAAATAAAGTTCTCAATAAAGATCAATCATAAAGTTCTTCAGAAGTTCGAAAGCTTCGATTAACTTACGACTACATACTTATTTCTAAATGTAACTTTTATAAAATGTGAAAATTAGTTTGTATCTCAACATTACAAAAAATTTTATGAAATAAATATTGTGTCAAATTTATTAGATGTAAACCTTTAAGGTTTATAGGTGTAAACCTTTTCCAATGTTTTCACACTTTCTCTTTCTAGTCTGGGCCACATGTTTATAATTATTTCTACTACGTGGTCGTTTCATCATTTTGATGGTCTGCCTCGTCCAAATTTTTTATGGATATGGAAAGAAGTTTTTGGAATCTGTGACTGTTTTTCATCTTTATTTCTTTTTATGTGATCTGTCCATTTCCGTTTTAACTTAAGTGTTTGTTTCATTATCTCTTTTGCTTTTGTCTTTTTTTTAATCAACCAGCCATTAGCTCATCTTCAATTGAATATATTTGGCGTTAATTTTGTGGAAATTAATTATTCACGATTAAATGAAACTACGTGATTTACTATTATTTCTACTTTCTTTAAGTTATTTACCACGACCTAGGTTTCGTTGTATTACAAGATCTTCAGCTGGGCTATTAGCAAAGAATCTTTGCTAATAGCCCACCCGAAGGTGTTGTAATGCAACGAAAACTCAAAGAAAGTAGAAATAATACTACGTCACGTGGTTTCATTTAATATCAATCTTTTAGTATAATATTTATTTAGTTTCTTTCTGTCCCTCTTAAGCATGACTTGATTTTGCTCAGATTAGATTTTGTCTGTTACCAGGTTTGATAAGCATAGACTAAGCATGCATTTATAGCTTTTCTTTTAACTTTCGTCGGTATGAACAGTTTTAAATATATTCTTCCAAAACCTGTAATTATTCCAAGTATTTTTTACTTTTTGGCCTATTTCTTTGTCCACGCAGGATTCAGATAAGTAAGATATGCGATATTAATGGGAGACGTATTACAGACAACTAACTATATATTCCAAAGAAATTGGCTGGATTATGACACACGTCTTTAGTTTATTCGTTATTATTTTTACTTTATTTTAATTAAATTGTAACCTTGTTTCATAATGATCTTGACATCATATTGTTTCGTAATAAGCATTGTCTCATAACGTTTCATAATAATCCTTGTTTCATACTGTTTCATAATGATCATTACTAACAAAACGTACTAAAATAATTATTTTCTTTAAAATATTTTATTTAAAATAATTATTAATAAGTTTGGTACAATATATTTCACTCCATCGCATATTTTAGTTGTTAAAATATTGCAATATTTTCAAGTACTTAGTGAACATTATAAAAACGAGTTAAGTGCATGCGAGACCACGCATAACTCAGGTTCCCTTACTCATATCATTTCATTTTTACACACTCATCAATCCCATTTTCGAATTTTTCTTTTTGCGGTGCTCCACCGAAAGTGTTCTTGCATCACCAAACAAAAGTAGATTAGTTTTGAGAAGATCCAGTAAAATTAAATGTCATTTTGAAATTACGTAAAAATAAATACAAAAAAAAACATTAAATCATGTTACTGAATATACGATTGTCGATTATTCATGTTTAAACATATTTTCGTACACACTTTACGCGAATTTATTTTGCGGTAGAATTTTATTCATTTAAATCAGCACAACTTGGAAACCACTTTACATAAAATGGCCACTTGTCTATAAAGGCAAACTTTGCTTGATTAAAAAAATTAGGGTACATTTAGGGGTCATTATTTTGTTATTAGATGTTATAACTTTTACAGTACATGTAGAAGTTTTATTATTACCCCAGAAAACCTCAACATATAAAATAAGATCATATTACAAAAGTTACATAATTTACATAATGGACGAATGACAAAATTTAAAAAGTAACTTTTTTTTCAATTGAATTATTTGGAACAAACAATTATTTTGTTAATTTAATGAAAAAGGAAAAAAAACATGAGTACTTAAATTATATGACTACTGATATGTAGTTAACGAATTTTTAGCATATGAATGATATTTCTTTTTTAATTGAATCAATATAGAAATAATACTATTTACAGTAAAATAAAATGAAAAAGGCAACGGGAGCAGTGAAATTTGAAAACTGGTTCTGTCGTCATCAATATTATAGTGCTTAACCATCAACTCATTAACTCATTAGGTGAAACGACTAAGTTAACAGTTACTGTGGTACTGTTTTCACTAATAAGTGTACCTGTAATATTTTATACTGTGTGTGACTGTAAATATTTTATATTTTTCATAATCAATGAGCATCGCAATAGCTGAATTTTGAAGTAAATTTTCTTATGAACTAGACACGATTGGATAACAAAATTTAGAAATTGTGAGGCTTATACCTAACTTCAGTGCCGTGATATGGAGTACTGAAAAATATACTGAGTTGTTTCTACTAACTCACTTGTCCGAATCTATTACAAAACGAGCCTATATATTTCGACAATAGTCAACACGCTAGCAAGAAAAACCATTTACAATCGCAACGTATACCAGAAAGTTTTCAGTTAACCTTAAAATATTTATTTTAATTTTATTTTGAAATTCAATAAAACTCACAAACACAAGCGAGAAATATTCTATTCCTTCATGAAAATAATAAACAGACCGCGATAAATAACATCCTTCTCTCCTCCCGTGAATACATAAATATTCACAAACTTACAAAATCGGTATCAGTAGCTCATGTAATTTGCGTTTCTTTAGACGTTTTAACTCTTATTTTAATATTTTATATTTTATCAATTTTAATAAATTTTAAAATAGTTCTCTCTTGCAGTACATGTGAAGTTCTAACTGATAATAGGGGCGAGTACATAAAGTATCTGTGCATACTTGATACGGTTAATACACCTGCTACTGCTGAAGCCATAGAAGGAGGTTTTGAGAAAATATATACATAAATTTTAACACTTATGTAACTGAAAATATGTTAGTCCAAGTAAATATTCGGAAAAATTGTATGCACCGGTTTCTACCGAACAGCAGATATAATAAGATTTGGGAAAAAATTGTATATTATACGGCATGTCTTCTTCTAATAAATTAGTAAAAAGGTGTGTTTTATATCTTAGCACATTTTTAAACTACTTGATTTGAGTACTAACATTCAAAATCCGGATATACGTAAATCCCCATATAAAGTTAGGGTAAAAGTATACAAATAAAATTATAATCTTACCAACTTTTATTAGCCTTATTTATTATAAAATAAATTTGTGGGAAATGATTTTAAATTATACTCAAAAAATAAGTGTGTACTGTAAATACTCAACTATATGTCGACATTACAAATGATGTGAAACATGTGAAAATAAGCTTTAATTAATAGTCAAAATCAGTGTCAAATAGAGCAAAAGAAAATTTTATAAATATACAGTTAAATTATAGTCATGATAAATATTTTGATCATTATAGAAAAATTATTGGCTAATACAGAAAGGTTAAACACTTATAAAGACGATAAGGTAAAAGAGTAAGCAATACAATTTGAAAAAAATGTTTTTTTTAATATACAAGTCCAGAAATTAATGTAACGAGTCTTATACGAATACTTTTTGATTTACCTATACGGCATGAAAGGTACAAAGATCGTTTAAACCATTATTTCATAATTTAAATAGTTTTGTTTTTTAGGAGGATACCCACGCCCAAATGAAACGTCAGCTTCCTGCAGTAATTACTTGAACTTCCCTTTAACAAGAATAGGTATTGAATATATTTGGCGTTAATTTTGTAGAAATTCATTATTCACAATTAAATGAAACTACGTGATGTAGTATTATTTCTACTATCTTTAATTTCTTTACCACTACCTAGGTTTCGTTGTATTACAACATCTTTGCTTATATCCCACCTGAAGATCTTGTAATACAACGAAACCTAGGTCGTGGTAAAGAAATTAAAGATAGTAGAAATAATACATCATCACGTAGTTTCATTTAATTGTGAAGAATAGGTATGGTGTAATATTTTTCTGCGCACTATAATGAATATTTATATGTAAATACTTATAATGAAGTTTAAACTTATAATGAAAAAAACATGGTTGACTTTGAAAATATTCGATAACAGCATTTGGGCCGAAACTGTTGATACTATAAAGTTTAGTCGTCGACAAGGTAGGTAGTCCATTTTAACCTTTTACATCGGCTCGAGTACAGAGTCAATGAAATATCAAGTGTTATTGAAGCAGTCACTTATAAGCAGTCAAGTGTTATTGAAGCAGTCACTTATAATATCAAGTGTTATTGAAGCAGTCACTTATAATGAATTTTAAACTTATAATGAAAAAAACATGGTTGACTTTGAAAATACTCGATAACAGCATTTGGGCCGAAACTGTTGATACTATAAAGTTTAGTCGTCGACAAGGTAGGTAGTCCATTTTAACATTTTACATCGGCTCGAGTACAGAGTCAATGAAATATCAAGTGTTATTGAAGAAGTCACTAACGGAAAGTGGATATCGATTATACTTTCGCCACGAGAATTATTGGCGAACGAAAATTGGTGTAGTCGAGGGGAAATATAACAATATTTGTGGTTTTAAATGTTGTCAATAGTATTAAATAAGCGTTTATATTGATGACCTTTTATATATAATGAAAATTATTACTAAGATAGTAACAAGAATGAAAATCGTAGTTACAATAAGTATATTTGCTGATTTGTATAGGTCTTGATTGATTTCACTTTCCGAGGTTTTACTTTATAATAACATAAGGTTTTAAATCCAGTATAATATATCTTACATTCAAATATGTTTTTCTATTCAAAACTTGTCATTGCCGTACATACCGTCATTAAAATGTTCTGTGGATATTTTTAGAAACATCTCTGGAACTAATATACAAAAAGTTTTAAAGAAAATATATTTGAAATTTTTATGTCTCTTTTAATTTAGATCATTCACAATACACAAAATTTAAAAAAAAATAATTTGAGTACTTTATTTGTCTCATTTGAAATTTTTATTAAAGTTTCGGAAAAAAAGGGTTATAATAGAAGAATCGACAAGAAAATGGACGGACATATAGGTAATCTGATAAGCGTCTCGTTTTCTTTTTTGAAGTACGGACCCTTAAAAATAAAATTTATATTTAATTTGCCTATTCGAAATATCACATTTATAGTTCATCAATTTTCTTTTGCATTAAAATTTAAATACTTAAAGTAAATTACTATGACTAGTACATATTCTATGTACAAAAGGATCATTGTGAAAACGGTAATGTTTTAGAAAATAAATAATAATATTACAAAGATGTTCAGTTAAACATTTTTTAAAAAACCGACTTCAAAATGGTAGGTACTAAAAAGTAAAAAATAATTAACTTGAAATAGGTACCACTTATTTGCAATAAATAACTTACTTACTTTTGAAGTCGGTGCCAGCACTGTCGACCAACTTAAACAAATTTATAATTTTTAATGTAAATTTAAAACTTTAACTTCTAAAGTACTCACAATACTAAATAGATTCATAAACGCCCTTTATGAATCTATTTAGTATTAATAATATAAATATTTATATTTATTTAAGTTGATCGGTGGTGCTGGCACCGACTTCAAAAATACGTAACCTAGTTATTTATTGCAAATAAGTAGATTAATTATTTTTTTGCTTTTTAGTACCTTTGTTGAAGTCGGTTTTTTAAAAGATATTTTATTTTAGAATTTTTAGTGGTTAAAATATTATATATTTTGAATAAAATATTAATATCACAATTATTTTTTTTCCTAAACCATTGGATATTTACTAAAAGTCACGGTTAAAAGCTAGTACATAGATAATTTCCTCTTTGTCTAAAGTCGATTATCAACAATACATAGAAATAAAGTGATAATGGTAACCACCAATGTTTATCTGTTAGCCGTTGAGAAGTTCGGTTCTCCATATCTAAAATCCTATATTCCTCACGTGACGATTTCAGCCAGTTCGTTCCACGGTAAGCTGCGTAAAAGAACTTCGTCCAAAAAAAATTCCGACGAAATGAGAACGTCCTCCTTTTTTGAAGTCAGTTAAAAATTATTAAAGTTTATACGCTTGTGTAGATTTTTGTCATTATCTATGCTCTGTTTCTCTCTAGTTTATAACTGAAAAGTAATATTGGCTAAAAAAAGTTATCTAAATTTTAGCTTAAACTTTAAGCTGAGTTTCAAAACTTTAGAGTAATAAATTCTTATAGTATTTTACAGCTTTGTGAACTTAAATAACAAAAAAACAACGAAACTATTACGATTACTCACTTGTACGTTACAATCACATAGCCACATAGCCCATAGTTACAATCACATTTTTTTAAAAGTTTTTGACGTAAAAACTTAGAATTTGGCAAGTTTATTAACAAATTGACAGTCAAAAATATACAAATATATTGGAGAGGTGGTCAAATAAAATACTTGAAATTGGTTTCTTTATTTCTTGTTTTGAAATAGCAACTTATATGGATTTGGAGACGATTAAATTTAGAATTTTATGTAAGGTAATACCAAAGATATTACTTAAAATATCCAGAAAATTTCTTTCAGAAACTGTTCTATCTAGCTACTAGAAATTTGGCATAAATTTAAAACGTATTATCATAGCATTTATCAATGGCTAACACTCTAATATATTTAAGTGTATGGAAACTTTTCAAGACAAAAATAATGTACTCAAACCATTTTTTTATATATTTTATATATCGCATGCAATGTCAATTTTAAGAACAGCTTATATGGACGCAGTCAATTTAAAGGGCAGATCATGTGGAACAGTTTTTTTTAATTCTACGTGAGATATTCCTAGAGAAATTGTTGAAAATATCCACAAAACATATGCTCCCATCCCATATGCACCAACTCCAGCACTTCCAAATTAAAAATTATGAAAAAGCACAGTTATAAGCTTAAAATTTATGTTAAAACTATAGCAATAATTCAAAATTTCATAATTTTTGAAAAAAATCACACGTTTGTAAAATATGCCATATACTAATTAAACACTAATTAATTAAACACCAACTTATTGACAGTATATTAAATTTAAATAATAAATTAATAATAATGATCACAATTTTTTGCCTACAGACGATGCTACAAGATGATGAACGATTATAATCAATTTTGGAATAAAAAATGAAACAACAAAAAAGGAGGAGATATAGTATCTTATAAACAGCTGTCACTTTCATTGCTTGACGATGAAACGTTATCTCTTATGGCGGCGCCATATTGTATTATACATAATAAACAATATTATGTTGTCAACCACTGTTTTCTTTTTGGATAAAAGTATATTTTTCAATTCTTCTGAGAACCTTTATATTATAATTTAATACTATGAAATTTGTTTGTTTGCAAATATACAGAAATTGTTATAATTTGCAGTAGTTCGAAAAACAATACATGTTTGATGAATGATTATTAATAATTTTGTTCTCGGGTATTCTTGATTCCATAAACATATAGTTAGTCTGAATTTTTGTAAGAGGAATATCGATAATTTATCGACTTTGATATCAAAGAACATAACGAATATTGTAGGGCCTATGGATATCATAATAATTGTTCCATCTTATGCATCGTACTAATTTTTAAATTTTGATTATTCTTAAAGTAATATATTAATATGATAACTATTAAAATTGAGTATAATAATATATTATATTCATATTTTAAAACTCGACGGTGACCATAACACGTGAGCGTTATAATAAGAAATAAAAAATAGCCAATAATAAAATGGTTCAAATAGACACTGACTTTAGACACAATATTTTATGTCATGTATAGAAAAAAAATTTATCGTCGTCAAAGGAAGATAAAAGCACTGTATTTCAACGCTGAAAGACGCAGCTCAGTTGTTGCTATTCGGTTTAGAATTTATTGCCTCTTGTAATAATTTTTGTTTTTATTATGTTAAATAATAAAAAACTTGTCTTTTTATTTGTGCTTTAATTTTTTTTTAAATGTCATGTTTTTTTAATTTACTATTTCAAAATGCTATTTTTATTGTTTCAGCAACAAAAAAATGCAAACCAAGAAGGTAAAAAAATCCTTACGAAAACCTGATTCAATTATTAATCTTATTAATTTGATTGAAAAATTACGTTACTTTTTTATAACAAAATAGGCTTTTTAATTGTAACAAATTTAAAATGTGTTAGCAATTAAGCAAAAGAAATCATCCATTAATACAAGGATTATAAAATTATTATTGAATTTTCTGTCAAATGGATTCGAAGATATTTTTAAAAATATCCAAAAATAATATGTAGGAAGGGACTTTATCTCCAAAACTATTGTAATCAAAATTATGGAAAAACGGAGTTGCTTGAAGTTTATTTATATTTTACCTGCAAGCTATAATGATAATTATAAATTTTTAACTTCTCGAGATTTATTTGAAAAATGTACTTGGCTATACACGGTGAAAATATTAATAACACACATATTATATGGTGAAAAATAATAAAATTTGTGAATATTTTAAAATAAAATACTATATAAATTCAAATAATTATATATGTTTGAGTCTGTAAGAAATATTAGCAGTACGAGTTCTACTTCTACCTTCTAACATGTTGCAGGTCTGTTTTCCAAATAACTCTTATGTGGAAAAATCGGACCAAATTTAAAATAATAATCAGAATCTCAAATAATCTAGTCCAAAATAATAATCTTAAAATTATAAATCGTAAATGTCGCTAAGAATTTAGCACACTTAGTTTTAAATATATAATAAAAAAATGTCATTTGAACAGGTCAAAAATAGGAATAGCTGTAAGATTTTTAGCTCGGCATTATTTGAATGACAACTAGTTTATATCAAACAAATGATTGTTATTTTTGTGTGAAATGAATTTTATATATTTAAATTTTGCCAAAGCGTTTACAACGTTCATAACAATAACATCTATTTTAACTCTCCATCACTTTTTGTCCCTAAACTAGAAAAAAATACTAACTGTGAAACATTATTTTCGTTAGTAATTTATTACTTTTTTATTTTATATTTAATTCTGCTAATTGCTTGATTTCTTCCTACAATAACCGATTCCTGTCTTTTTCAATAGTGGATAATGTTAAAAATATTTCAACATGGCCATAAACGAGTTACTAAATAATAAATAACTACGTAAAGTTGGCGCGTAAGTTACATTCTGAAATATATGGTGCTTTCTCAACTATCGTATATTTATTGGCAGTGTTGTGGAAACCTCCATTCTGCATATAATTATATACAAACAAAGAGCACCGGCCCTCTTTTCCATTCAAAGTGGCTGATATTTATAGTAGGTGCTAATATAATAATAATAATAATATCGTTTATTTGTGGATATAAAATACAACAGGTAAAGTAATAGACATGTACAAAAATGTTCTTAGGGCTAATGACAAAATTAAAGTTAAAAATTAAGTTACCGACCTTAACTTAAACTTTTTTCAATATTTTATCCACAAAAAGGTTACTAGCTCGGCTTGTGCTGTTATGCTATAAACAAAACCGACACGGCCGTTTTACAGCTAGTACCTGTTGATTTACATACATGTACAAACATATACTCATATATACATATACACACATACATATACACACATATACAGTTTACACGCATACACACATACATACACGCACACATACACACTATACAATAATATTAATAATTACTTTTAATACAGGTATAATATACAGACATATAACTACATACACATTATTACCCATAGAGGAAACATAGTACAAAGAAAATAAGATACTAGTAGTAAATATAATTAAGATTAAATGATTTCGAAGGGCCGATATTTTCCGTTTATTCAGTTTGCATTTACTGGGTCAAAAGCCACTAACGGATTGACCTTTTAAAAGTAGTCATGGATCCAGCAGTTTTCAGGGGCGGAGGGAGGTCATATATGTGCACAATAAAGAAAAAAGAAAAAATCTAGAACTGGGCACAATTTTAAAGTAGGAATGGCATCCGCTGGTAGTCGTAGTTTTTATCCTGATAGAAAAACACTACAAAGAAAAAAAAAAGAAAAATACTACACTTACAAAGAATAAAGATTGAGAATATAGAGAGAGGTAGTAACTACACTATGCGGTAACACATAGCGCAGAACGACGACAAGCAGAACACGATGCCGTAACACGATGTTTAAACAGACATGGTATATTTAGTAGAGAACGTACCGGCGGTCGCATTCCAATATCTTTGTGTACAATTAATCTAAAAAATTACAGGCACTCGGACTCGGAAGTCATTTTTGCTGCTGTCAAATAAAACAAGTTGTTTGGAGAAGGGTCTCGAAAAATTGTTCTAGCAGTTAATCTTCTTTAGCCTCAGGCTGTCGTTACTGTACTCATAGGTAATATTCTCAAATGAGCTACTGTAGTTATAAAACGCAAAACCCTAAACTACTCTGTCGTTAACCTTGGAAGTATAAAATACTTAGGACCAATTAAACCATTTTCTATTTCCGTAGCTCGAATATGGAAACGTTTGCTGTATGTGAAACTAAAACTATCTGCCAAATAATTTGCGTCCAGGCACGAGACCAAGGTATTTCTTCACGGTGCAAGTTTACAAGAGCTTGGATGAGAAATTACTGTAACAGGAATAAAAAAAAACATATTGGAATGTTTGTAAAATGTAACACTTCTACTGATAAAAAAATGCTTAAATTTAAGTTATAATGTTCTTATTCTGAGAATGCTTATACCATTCATAAGAAAGGTATTAATTACTGTTAACAAACTCAGTAAAATAACGAAATAATTATTCTTAAATTATATTCAAAATCCAACGTGACAACGTCACATTTTATAGAAAAACATGTAAAATATTTTGTCTCTAACAATGAATACGTATTATATCTGTCAAGTCAAATGGCATTTCAGAGCATGATACAGTGTATATTACTTTTGACTTATGTTCATTCTCATGTTATTTTTTTCCTTTTATTAAGTAAGAGCATAAGATGCTGAAAAAAGATAAGACCTGCATATGAAAACATTACGAAGAAAAATGATTAATTTAAAATTTCCAAACTAAATTTGAATAAATGCAAAATTCCTAATATTCTAACAATGAATGAAAACATTAAACTTCATATGATCTTAAAATTTTCTTCAATAAATACTCCTCTAGCTGCAGCTCTACGTAACAAAGTAAATAATATTTCTCCTCGATAGTTTAGATTGCACGAATTTAATAACATGAGTAGCGGTTTCCTCTAAAATAATTACCAATACAATTGGATTACAAAAACTGTGTGCCGTTATATGTACTTGCCAAAATGTCTAATTTTTGGCTGATACCAAAGTTAAACTTAGGTTAACGTCAAAATAGTGATTGGTAGATGAAATTAAAACAAGCTTGGGGTAGAGTGAGTTTATTAGTAGCAGTATTAATATTTTTGTACAAGTACCTATAACATAATTAAAAAAGAGCAAGAAGAGACTCTAACTATAATAAAGTGATACAGACATGCATGAAAATAATTTATGATGAATGCTATTAATGGAAATAAGAAGTTTTAAACGTAAATCCAGTCCATAAGCAAAAAAATCCTTTCGTTCCTCAAACTATTTGTTTCATTCCTCTAGATATAAATTTTTCTTTTGTCTTTCTCATATTTTGACAACTTGTTTTGTGTCCTCTAAGATACCTCGAGAATTTTATACCTTTCAAAATCCAGGTCTATTTCTGTCAAACACTTTTAACATTTCAGTCGATTATGGAGATGCATGCTAAATTATGGCCCAAAAAGTTGGGACGCCTTCAATTGGGAGAAATATGTTATATATTTCATCTCAGAAAATATGATCATATTAATGAATTTAACACGTAACTAAGGAGTATCGAAATTTGTGACCTGCGATACGCACATACCATATATTTAATTCTTTAACATTATAATTCTTTAACATCTTAAATAATCCACATATTCTCTATTAGGACATTTTTAGATTAACATTTTTAGAAATTACATCCACTCTTTATTTTCAAACAGGGTATATTTTACTGTTACCGATAAAGTCCTTTACGAATACTCATCTCATATCTTCACGGTCAAATCAATAATAAAATGAAATTAAAACTAGGTAAATATTTCAGCATATGAACATAAATACTTCCCTTATATTACTATGATTAATTGCAAGAGATTCCATTATTTCTTCCCCTCTCTCTGTTTCTATCTCCCCCTGTCTTTCATAACGATACCTTCCCTATTCTTATTTGAAGTAAACTGGAAAAAAATTCAGATATCTTCAAGAAAATAACTAAAAATGTCAAATAAAATATTTTCACTTAACTTGCATGAACAATTTCAGTAGTAGTAAACAATTACGAAACTCCAGTTTCATCATGTTCCGGTACATGGCAGTTTCATTGCAAAATTTTTGTATTTCCCTTTTTTCTATTTCAAAATAATCTATGGTGTGAAAGGACATCCTAATTTACTGATTACACATCTAGCAATAAAAACCAAAAACCGTTGAGCCCAGAATCTTGAAATTTCAGGTATTTTAATTAAATAACCTAGGTAGTTGCTTAGAAAGGAGTTTTGGAAAATTAACATTTTTATGAAGAAAAACTATTAGATGGTCTAATAATTAAACATTTCCTAGAAATCTTACGGGAAAAATAACGGTTTTTTGCAGACATATCCGTAAATAGACTGAAATGGAAGTTCATAAATTTGTATTTAAATAAAATTGTTTTACAATTTATTTGTGACGATACTCAAAAATTTGAAGCTTTCAATTTTAGAAATGCTTCCTAATATCAATAGGATAATATCGAAGCTCTATATCGCAATCGCTATAAAGGCTATTATTTTAACTGCTCAGGCAAAATAAATAATTTTATCGTATTTTCCAGTGATTCTAATACCTTGCAAACTAAAATTTTATTAACTTACAAAGATAATAAAATTACGGTTTTCCATAAAAGTAATAACGATAAATTGGTAAACAGACATCAAATCCTAAATTCGTAAAAATTTACTTAAGGCAAGACTTTTTCTCCCGTGGTCAATTTCACGTGACTCGCGTGGGAGCGCAACCCACCTCACGGTTATTTTATTGCTGCCCTCTAAGGAATGTTGTTTACGAAGATTATTTCAAAAAGGTCTTATTTTCATCAATCAATATTTACTTATACGTACTTGCCATTTTCCCCATATTTGCTACCAACACGCAATCTATCCTAAACCAAAGTATATTCACGCATTCATGACGCTTACAATTTGGTCGTCGAAGCGACGTCGCTGGTGGCATCTAATGGATTTACTTACACAAGGATCGTATAAACAAATATGTTCTATTACTTAATGGATAGGTATGCAGTGACAGTGCTATTCAGATCACGTCATTATTTCATAAAATAGGTAACTTGGTTAAGTTCAGTGTATGAGATTTCCAAAATTAATTTCACGTAAAAAAAACCAGGTATTGTATATAAACTCGTAAATAGTAAATAATAGCATACTTTCCCAATAATATACTCAGCGGATTGCAACCATCCATTTGTGTTCTACTTCGAAATACAAAACAAATAATATAACCGGTTTACGTTACATGACTTTAACCAATCTGTGACTTTTTGACTGTGGAAAATATTTCTTGAGTCAATCTTTACCTCAATCTTTTTCTTATTACATATTGCCTAATTCGTTACGTCCACAAGTATAATAACAAATCATAACAAAACACAAATGTAAAATCAAATTTGTGAGAAAATGGTCTCGAATCTGATTAAAAAGATAAAGCAACAATTGAACTACCGTGTAACGATGACATATCCTACCTTCAATTGGTCCTCGGAAAAATAATTAAACTTATCTCTCATATTCGTCTTGTGAGACGTTCCATTATTTTTAGAAACATCACTGTTAGTAGCGCAATAAATTGGTCAAAAAGAATAACCTTCTTTGAAGACAGACCTGAAGATTCTCCACGTTTTTATGAAGCTGCGAGAACTCTTCCGTTTTCTATGTGAAGTTGTTTGCACATAGAAAACGGTCGAAACTAATAATCCGTTATTTTCTTAGAGGATATTTTCCCTTGCAAGTTATTGTTGACAAAAATGTAAACATTTTCATTATAATAGTTCTATAATTATATTTTCATTACAGGATTATACAAAAATAACGATATCTAATTTACTAACTAGACCTACTTTATTCTATAATTGCCATACGACGAAGCTACAGTTTCTATATATTAGAAAACCTTCACTATATGCAAAATAAATATTTTTCTCATCTTCAATTTGTGCTATAGTCCATGAATGAACTTAGCTTTCTACATTACATGACACCATCAATACAGTCTCTCAAACACCTCATTAGCCCTGCACGCAGAGTGTCACCAGATTGTAGACAACGTAATTTGGCCATCAAGCTCTCGGTCTTCTAATTTTGGCTTTAGCAGTACAACGATGATGGCAGGGCGGGAGAAAGGATATCTCGGCAAGCTTATCTTTTCAATCAAATCCCCGGAAGAACTACCTGGAAAACTTAAGAAAAAGTGAGTACTACCTTTTTCCGTTCCAAAATGTCCTATTAAGGTGTATGCGAGTTAATATATTTTATCACTACATTTTGTGCGGAAACGTTTAACGACTAAATCGTACTTTATTTTTCTGCACCAACCCTTTCTGTAAACAACGGCTGCCAAACTAGATAGATGGATTGTATCTAGTGATCTTATCAGATTGACCTTTTTTTCCTTTTGAGGTACAAAACTCTTAAAAAGGGAAATATTAAGGTTATAATAAAAATAAGTATGCTTTTTTAACCGAATGATTGTTCTAAATTAAGTTATTGTTATTGTTATTATATATATGATTGTTCCAAAGGATACACATAACACATCACAACTAACAAAGGCTTTCAAACTATTTGTTTCAATATTTACAATGAAATAACATAAAAATTTATTTAAATTGATAAGTTTGCTGGTATAGATTGACTATTCTCCCCAGTACTGATGTGTTTTATTTTCCATTACATTCTCAACGTACGAAAATATACTATTGTGATAAAAGAAATTCCGTCTCAATAAATTTATTTACATATGTATAAATAGAAACGAATATAATGAACGTAAGTTACAAGAAGGATTTAGGTAAATAAACGTAACTCAAAGGGAGTTAATGCACGTAACTTCCTCAAAGTTTGGCGGCGTGTTTAACTTTTCAATCAATTAATCTATTAACTATTCAATTAAATATTGACGTTACTACTCAATCAACCATTGACGTCGCCTTAGCTTTAATTTTCCCTGAGGACAATTTTACATAAGTAATTTGGCGGTACGTGAATATTTTAGTGGGTGACGAGTCGCAGCATGCGGAAACTCACAGGCCGTATATTTAATGAGACAGTAGTCGTAGAAGTTGTCGGAACAACCGAGCTATGTTTATGCGGAAACGAATTAGTTATGCAATTCGGTTGGATGTTAGCAATGAATCACCCTAGTTTGAAAGGACCTTAAGGTTTATTGCAAATATTGTTTCGCTAGAATACACACCTATAATTAACTTAATCTCCATTGTAAAATAAAAATAATAATGTTCTTCCACAGGAATGTATTTTAATGAGGGGCTAAATTTGAAGCATTTAAAAAATTGTAATTAAATGGTATAATGAAAAAAAAAATTAATGTTTTTAATCTGTCCGCTACCAATAAACATATGGATACATTACAATTGGTATTTTAGGAATATTCGCGCTCCTAAGGCCAAGCGGCCTGATAATTAAAAGGAACAAATCCAATGCCTCTGCCTCAGGTAGGTATGCATGAACTACCTGCTACTCAACCTTATCCGGTAGCGGTCGTGATCCTGGTATGAATGGAAATATTTCGCTTGCTCTATCCCATCTAGAAGTTATCGCTCGCGATAAAGATTACTACTAAGATCACAATAATCGCTAATGTTATGAGATATAATGTATTAAGTGATGAGAAATTATGTAGTGCACAAAGACTAAGCGAATATGAAAGTTTCCAAAAATTTCGAAAAAGCGCAAGTTTGAACGGTGTATTGTGCAAAATTGACTTCATTAGGAAGGACTGAAATATCAGTTCTGTCAAACATATAAGAAATATGTAGATAAAATTTGATAAATTCTACACTTACGTTCTTAATAAATTTTTAAATTGTTATAAATAAGTTCGGTCCGGTTTTGTAAACAAACCTTACTGAAATTGCTTATTGAATTAACAAATAACTATCATTATAACAATTCCAGTTTCATTAAAAGTTGAAGTGAATATTTCATTCTTATTTCACAAAGTCAAAGTACAAACACAGTGATAAGCGCGCCCGCATAAAAATATGCAAAACCCATTTTCGTAATTAGTGATCAGGGTTGATTCCATGTTTTTTTAATCGAACGGGTAATTAATTAAAACAAAGAGCTGTGTTTAAATTTGTACTCTGGAAGATCATACTCAATTCTAATCATTGATATCTATGTATGAATCTAAAACATAGATCACAAGGGTTGTATAGAGAAAAGCTAGGAAATAATTACTCAAAAAGCTTAATATTCTCTTTCCTATCTCTCTTTTTTCCTGGGAAAGACTTGGGAAGTTGTGTTGTACCGATAATATGGCTAATTTAAAAATTATACTCAAATAAAGCTGACGAAAAAATCAATCATTATGAATCTATAAATACAAAGAATCTAATATTGAACACGCAAAAAAAATTCACTGATTTGGCCAGTAAATATCAATTCTACACCTTGTCGCTTCCCGCTAAAGTCGCTTCCGGCATTTGTCTGTCCTTCTGTGAGCTTAGAATTTTTAAACTACACAACGGATTTTGATGCGATTTTCACTGTCATTCAGATTAATTCTTCGGGAAGGTTTATAGGTTTAACACATGCATGTTATATTTACAAAAAATATAAAAAAAACTCAATGTTTTGTAAAAAAGGATAATTTTGGGCGCTTTTATTGCCACCGCTAACTAAACTTTATGAGAAATATCAAAATATTGTGTATTTTAAATAAATCTACAAAAAAGTCCGTGATGGTATATATCTATATCCTACGGATAACCCACAGTGATCATAGGTATTAATTTTTTTTGGGTTATAATTTCTGAGTGATTTTGATCAATATTATAATAATATTTATTTAATTAACTTATTTAATTTGGTTTGGTTTGGTTTCGTTGGACATTTAATGTAGATAAAATTTGCTGTGAAAAGCAAATTTAAAATTACCAAAAATCAGTATTCGTAATACAGATGACGTGCACGGACGGCAACGGCGCCGGGCGGCGACGGCCTGACAATGACAGTAATATTATTAATCGCTCCACAATTACACAACGTTAGTACCTACATTGTACCAGTGCGAAACCGGGACGGGTCGCTACTTTGAAATAACTGTAAAAACTCTTAAAGACCAACATTGTTTTTAAAGTTAGGAAATGGTCAAAAATTCAGTTTAAATGTGTAATACAATACTCAGAGTTCGGATAAATTTTGATATGTGCTTTAATATGGAATCTTTACATGTGAATGTTAATTACCACTCTTTCTATCTGACTGATGGACTCATCGCAAAATCTTCATATTATAAAGCCTATAAACTTGAAATTTGGCATGTATATTTCTCTTGACTTCTAGGTACTATGCAAGACATTTTCCTTTAAACTAATCCCCAAAGCTGTAAAAATGTGGATGGAAATTGTATGGGAATTTGGGAATATTTATAGTTAGAGACACAAAAACTCGCGTAGACTCTCGAATAGATTATTATATAAAAAGCGGGCAAACCCAAGGGGACCAATTAGTAAAACATGGACACAATCTTCGTACAGGATTTTAACGTATAAAATTATTAAATGATTTTATTTTTATACATGACATATTTTCATAATATCATTTTTATTTTCACTTAGGTGCTTCCTGCTAAGTTTGAAATGATATAACGACTTTTGTTATTAAAAACTTTAATTGATTGTTAAAGCTCTATACCTTGAGAGAGAAAATAATCGAACCCTCATAAGTTCTGGCACAGTCGTTTTTGTCGGAGACTAATTTACGCAATATATTTATATATGTCAATATTTGACAATACAAAATATTGACATTTTAAGGAAGCGAATGAAATAATAATTTTTTTTTCATTTCATAATTAAATGGTGCAAAATAATTTGATGGAACATTAAATGTTTGTACGTACCTTAGTATGTATGATCCTTATGTGTGATACCCGCTCGTACTTACCAGTTTTTATTTTAGCCTTGGCTGCTAATTATTGTTTGAATTCTTGTGGAATTAATTCAATATTAACACGGATATGTTCAATGAAATTTTAGTAATTTTCAAGTAATAGAAAATTATATAAATATACTATATAATATTTACACAACTGTATAAACAATTCTTTGCTTTCAACCCACATCTTCAACCACATATTCATCGCCGGTTATCGCAGAACATTCAAAGCGCTGATATTCTTAAAAAATTAAAACGCTGTAGTTGTCAAGCTGTCGTCGCTCTTTTCGTTGAATGGAAAATAAAAAAGAAGCCTTATTTGTCGATTTTGTTAATACAAATTTGCATTTTTTTCTTTTAGTTTCTTTATTTTGTCCATGTAAGTGTGTTATTATCGTTAAAACAAGTTTACTGCTCTTTGTCATTAATTTCTTATTGTGTTCAATTTAACACCTTATCATAAAACTTTGGAAATGCATTTCTTTGTAACTTAGTGTGAATATGTGAATTCCGTAATTGTATTTCTGAAATATATAGCTTAATTAATTTTAAGGCTAATTTCTAAGTGTCATTGGCGAGCGTGTGTTAAAATCACGCGAATTAGGAATATAATTCACGATTAGCTTACTGTTATTATTACGAGATTTTGTATTGGTTACAAAAATTATTGAGGAAAATAGACACAAAGTTTGTAAGTAAGATAAAACAAAAATTCGAAATTTCGCTTAAGTACCACTAATTAATTAGAAAAATTATGACCTGTCTGTGAATTATATTCCAAGTATTTATTTATTTATCTAATTTGATGTATTTAATTGATACGTATTGCCACAAGAGCAATCTCGGCAGGTTTATTGCTATGAGAGCAATCTCTTGCAGCCAACCATAGAATAAGTCCAGCCCCGTTAGGCGAGCGGCCGGGAATCGATCGGGTCCCCGCGGTGCGTCGCGTCCTCAAGGGTCGTATGCCTTGTGATCAACTCAACACACCATTGTGACTACAAGTATGAGGAGAATGTGGAAAATTTAGTTAGTAAATTATTAAGTATCTTATAGTTGTTTAGGTTTAGATTAGGACGTAATTAAGTTAGTGACTTTGTGTGTAAATACTTAAGAGTAATACTAGTATGGAATAATAGTAATACTTGCAAACTCGTAACATGGTTCGAAAATTACGTTAAAAATTAGTTTTAGTAATCGGTAATATACGTCCGCATTTAGTCAATTGTGCATGCCACAGTCAGTCAAAAGTCTAAATTGTATGATGGGTTTTACTGAATGTGGTATATTTAAATCCTATCCATAGACTTCCTTTTCCTAATAACCAGGATTGTAAGTAGAATTAAATATAGAGCATACTTTTTACCAAGTAATGTAATGAATTATATATCGTCCAACTATGAATGTTTTCAGCGGAAAATGGGTACCAGTTACAGATTAATATAACTAGCTACTTGAAAAATTGCATATAAATGAATATTGTTTGTTATTAAAATATTTTTAAAAATTCCAAAAATATTTTATTATAACTTTGTAAAGTTGTCTAAAATATTTTGAGAAAAAACATTTTCAATATCGCTTATTTACAAAGAAAAATATTAAGGAAAGAAAATAGATATTTAACCCTCTTTTTAGTTGCATTCGATCCCGGTCAACACACAAGTGTCATCAAAATCGTAAAACTAGTGTAATGTGAAATAATTAGGTTAATGTCTTGGAAAAGAGACTGAGGTTTGCAACGCGAACTAGTTTCTTCAAATAATATTTCTTCTGTCTGTTGTTTGTTTCGCTTCTTCACTTTTCTCTTTTCTTGTAGTAATATTTCGTAACTCTGATGATTTCTGAGTAGCATACGTTAATTGATGTAAAATAGGATATAAAAAGAAAATAGGATATAATAAGAGTATTAAATGAAAGAGAAAGTAGTATATTCTCCCCATCTTATTGACATAAAAAGTTATCTTAAGATGGTTCAGACGATTAAAATGAATTGATATTGAGTCCCCGAGTACGCGATTTGTACAAAATCTCAAGTGTTATAAAAATATGTTTGGAGGGTCACGTCAAGTACTGACAAATGAAAAGGAGAAGATTTTTTAAGAGAATAAAGTCAGAAATCCTAACAATGTGCTAGTATGCACGAAAAAAAATTAGTATTGCGAGTTTTAAGATTCCTATCTACTAAATCGGTGTAAAGTAAATATATGTTTACATGTTTCTAAATGTCATGTGATATTTTATTTTTAGTTATAGTTGAAAAATTCAATTTTAGTAAATCGTCTATGAATTTCAATATTGTAAAACTTTTCGTACTTTTCCATTTAAAACAGAGTACATAACAACATCATATGTACATAAACTAATGTCTTGACATAACTTACAGTTCACTTTATATCACACTTGATTTTGTAAATGTTCTGCTTTTTAGGAGTTTTTACATTTTCCTTTTCCAGCCCTGTTTTGATACTGATGCGATCACTTATAATATTTTACTTTTTGATATTCCACACAAACTTTTCTGATTCGCTTTCGGTACATTTAGTTTTAGTCTCCACTGTTTAAATGATATATCTGCATTTCTTTCTGTCAATTTTTGAACCCTCGCTTATTGCTATCGGCTTGAATATTTCTATTCCATCTTTAATCATCTGTTCAAACCAATTTTGTCGGGCTATTTCATTAGCCCCAAATTTTATATTTTTTAAATTTTATGGTGTATTTAAAATAAATGCCACATAGTTAAATTACATATCACCAATATGCTGAAGGTTGTTCAAAATCAACCAAAAAATATTAAAAATAAAAAAGCAAACAAAATTCAGACAACAATTTCTTTTTCAAATATATGTTCAGATTGGCGTAAGCAATTTGCTGAAATATTGTTCGTAAAAGGGGAGATTATCAAAAAGAAATAAGGGAAAAATGTAACAGTATAGTTGTTAAGATTACCATTAAAAAATAAGCCTTTTCTCGAATGAGTAAATTTACAATATATTTCTCTATTAAGTATTCTTTATACAATTGTTAGAGTACTAGATAGCAATAAAACCATAAATACAGAAAGCAAAAATTTAGAATCATATAAAACTCTTATATATTGAAACAGATAAAATAAAGAAAGATTTACATAAATAACATGAAAAAATAGTATCATTTATAATCACTTCTGCGTTATTATAAATAAATAGTAAAGGTTAAAAGTTACACATTCATAAAAAATATGTCCTTTAAATTACAAGTATTAGTGTTAAAGTGACTTTCTTATTAAACAGACATTTTTTTCAACAAATTGAGAATTAAAAAAACGCAATTTCTGTATATTGTTTCAGCTTTTGTTAGCAAAGTGGCAATAATAATAAAAATTATTGCGAAAGCTCCGGTGGAGAAAATGTATTCAAGGGAAATAAAAAAGGAAAACGATAAAGAACGTAATAAAACCAAGGAAGAGAAAAGCAAAATGTTACGAATATATTGATCGTAAATATCTGTTTAGCTTCTGTTCGTATTTATGTATAAAATGCCATATTTCAAAATATTTTGGATCTCAAAACTTTGTTAAGAAATAATCAAAAATAAAACTTTATGAATTAATTCCACATCAATAATATCACCAAACTTAGGATCTTTACTTTCTTTTAGTAAAATGTCTATTAATTTCAATATTATTGTAAAACTTTACATATTTTTCCAATTAAAATAGAGTACATACCAATATCAGATCTTCATTACTTTGAGACTATTGATACCTTTAAGTGTTGAACTAGGCCTAAATATGAAATCACCTTGCTTTTTCTTTCTTTTTTATAACTGTCAAAATACATAATAACAAATGCAAAATGAGCTATTAGCAAAATTTAGAGCAAAACACTTAAGTCAGATCAAAAACTCTCCGGGTATGCGTGTAAATATTTATAAAGATTGTATTAATGGTGACCAAAATCAATTTGTAGAAACTATTATAAAGAAATTCAATATATCAGATTTGATCACACTCAGATACATTTAATGGAAGTTAATTTAAAATTAGAAAAACGTGTAAAGAATAAATTTAATGGGAAATGTCCTTATCAGCAATTAATTGGAAGCTTGATGTATTTATCTATACTTACCAGGTCAGACATTTATTATAGTGTAAGTTTTCTTACTTAGTATAATAATTGTTTTCAGAAAACTAAAATTTATGGTTTATTTATGTATATATGTGTTTTATCAACATCCAAACAAATTGCTGCTTGTGATTCTTGTTGAAATACTATTGTGTAATAATGTATAAACAAAAACATTTATTTTACAACCGTAAAATCTTTTTTTTTTCTTTTATCTTTACATTTCAAATCTGATAAACGATGATATCAGCCCTCATTACTTTGTTCTCTCTGTCTTTTATAATTGTTTAGGTGGGTTATTTAACACAAAATCGAAATAAATTATGAAACACAACTAACAAAGGGCTTTGCTAAATGTGAAAAAATATTGAAAAAGTTTTTAATGAGAAAAAGTTCAGCACCATAGCAGATGTCCCATTGAATTGGTTTTGTCGCTGCATCATAGATGGCACGCTGTGGAATATAATCGAAAAAATAGATTTTGTCTTAAAATGTAAATTAGGTACGCGTGAAAGAGTGCAATAATAAGACAGTGTCATACAAAGTTATTTCTAGATTTCACTGTATTCGAAAGGATATTTGACGAGCATTAGGTATACAGTAGAGTTTTCACAACATATACGCGTAGATGTTATAGTATCAAAAAATAAGAGGATGTCTACAACATAGTACCCGTAATATAACGTCAACACCGTCATAATTTCAAGACTGTTTTAGTATATTACTATGAAATAAGCTAGATAGAAACATAACTTTAGTATTACTATCTTTAATATCTGTAAAATCACGTCAATAGCTTTAGTAGATTTAATGTTAAATCCATTCGTACAGGCAATCAGACTGACAGACAACATTCTATAACATGAAATTCGTTTTTATAATAAAAAATGCAAAGCAGTAAATTTACGTAAAAGTTTAAATTTTAAGACTAAACTTCTATTTTATTTATTTGCATTTATAATCAATAAAAATTCCATCAAAACCCATGCAGTTTTTAAAAGGTTATACCCTAGCGATATTAATATTCCGACATTAATTTATTATTTATCATTATCAAATTAATTCGCCATTAAACAGCTTATCTTTTGAACAGGTAATTAGTTTATTAGCGAGACTCAGACCTAATTGAATTTCAGACTCACGTCGGGTGTTTGATTCTAATACATTCCGTTT
Organism: Druceiella hillmani; assembly: GCA_039881145.1. Lineage (NCBI taxonomy): Eukaryota > Metazoa > Arthropoda > Insecta > Lepidoptera > Hepialidae > Druceiella > Druceiella hillmani. The sequence continues at coordinate 706,124 of JAYKKI010000111.1, read as the reverse complement.
ATTATAATTAATAAGCCATATTACGTATTCACGACGAGTGTTCGTTCTTCGTAGAGTAGAATTCTAAAGGTAATTATGAATTCGCGTAATTAATAAGTTGACAACAAAGGCAGGTTTGTAACTTAGTATTCATACAAGTTTTCCTAAATAATGTTTGTTTATTGTATGTATTTATTTATGTGCCTTTATGTTATAATGGCAAATATTGCTCTTTTAGGAAGTCTGTCTTTTTCGTCTGTATAAGTATGTTTTATTGCACACTCCACAAGTCTCTGCTTTACTTATCGACTGGCACCGCAGTCTAGGGATTTGACAATGGAATTTATGGTAAATTAACAAGTAATCATTTTTTATTATTTTTTTGGAAGCGGGGAATTGTTTTTCTGTCTCTATATATTTTTCTGTCTGTTGTTGGAATGTATTTTTGTGTCTCTAAAAATGTTAATGTTTTTTTAACTTTTTTCAATATTTGGTATGATATCGTTCATTGGTGTGCTTGTATGTATGTATAAACATACGTGTCAAGGTATATTGCAGGTCGCAATTCTTGATCGATTTTGGTGATTCTTTTTGCTGTCGATTAGTTAACTACCAGAGTGGATACCTGTTAATTTTGACTAGATTTATATGAACAGTTTCATTTTCATGAGCCCTTTTCTATAAAATACTACCCTTCCTCGTGATTGGCCATGGTTTTGTGTGTGCGAATCATTTGACATTTGTTTCTGCTCCAGTCCTTTTTAAATATTTTCAATTTTTCTTATAATTTCTTATTCATAAACAGTGAACAATTCGTGAAGTGCAATTATAATTTTACCGATGATTTTATTTTATTTATGTATTATTTATTGAAATTCGTAATGATCTCGAATCTCGAACTATTAATTTTCAGGGTAAATTATCCACTCCATTTAGTTTTTAAATACATTGAGCAATACAGACCTAATTTTATACAAATTATGTAACGGTTTAATTCCTAATTAAACGAAGGCTACAAAATAATTAAACGGAGGCGCGTATTGGTACACGCCCTGTTGGTTCGCTCTGTTGTGGGGGCATTTTTACGTCGCCATATTTATATGGCCAAGAACATCTTTTTGAGTAAAATACAGTTATAAAAAGTTTTTTCGTGTTAAAATAATGACGTGGAAGACCGTTAAGATGTCAATTTTTAAAACTATTTCATTACCAGATTTTTTTTAATCGCCTTGGTAACCGAAATACCTAGCAAATTTTTAAAATATCGAATATTTAAAGAACTATATTTAAAGAATTTTTATGGCGATATTATAGAGCTAAAAAAACCTTGATTTCATGAATATTGTTAATATTGGTACATCTAACGCCATCCATTAAAGATTTTAGTAAAATTTATGCTCATAGATATTGCAAAAATAATTTACTGGACGGATTTTGTTGAAATTTAGTATTGTAATAATTTTATCCTCGAGTAAAATATAAGACACTTTTTATCTGGTTATAGCAGATTTGAAAAATAAAACTGACTCAGTGAATATTAGAATATTGGTATTGCGAACACCATCTATTAATGTGTTTAGTAAACTCTGTGTTTATAGATTTGGCAAAAATTAGTAAAAAAAATAGAGTAAAAGTGATGATAATAATGATAATATTAGTCATAATTTCTTAGCAGTGAATATTTTCTTATTAGTGAATCCCGCCGGCCGATCGACTTTTCCTTTGTATTGTTTACAATAGTGATTTTTATACTAACATCAGTTTTAAATATTGAAATTTTTCTAACCCGGTTTTCATCTTATATTATTATAAAAATAAGTGTACACCTAGCGTAACCCATTAACGATATTTCTAGTTTTACGCTCATAGAAAATAATGTTTCTGTGTTAAGTTTTTAAATAAATCTAAGTGTGTTGACATATATCTATCAATATTTCATCCATTTTCAATATTTTTACATTTGACAGCATAGATAATAATCGTCAGTGAACTGAATTTCATGCGAACGAAGTTGTAGGTATGGCAAGATTTAAATTTTAAATTTAATGAAAATAAATGAATTTAATAGCTACATTTTGAGGTAGAAATTAATAAGTATATGTATACGTGTGTGTGCGTGTGTGTACCTGCGGATGTACGAGCGCGTACGCGTGCACCCTTGCGTGTGTGTGATAGTGCGTGTGTGTATACTATGAATCCGGAACGCGATTTATTAATTCTATTGATGTTTATTGGCCGTGATATACAAAATTGTAGCATCTAAAGAATGAAAGGTCGTAAAACTTATGCTAAATAATTGTCAGTTTATTTTAACCAACCCCTGTATTCAGAAGCCTTTGGCGCAAAAAAATTGAATTTGGCGCATCATTTACTAAAACATAAATAAAATTATGGTCTTCTGAGTTCTAATGTGCAAATTTACTGCAAAATTAATGCGTACTGACATAAATAGAAACAGTGCTCTCCAAAGTTTGAGGATTCTTTGCCATATATACATTATCACGGTCTAGTTCATTTTCGATAAGATCGCCAGAAAAATTTTGTATTGTTATTTCTGATAGAAGAATCGACAACTAGTTCTTTTTACGTAATAATTGTAACCATTAAAGATTATAATAAATAAATATATTATTTATTTAATACTCGGCGTCCATGCCAATTTAGATTTTAATACCTTAATTACATCCATTAACTAATTGCTTTGTAAAACTGTATTTATAATACGAATGCAGTGAATCATGATTGTAATAAAATTCGTCCCCCTTAACTTTAATAATAGGCAATTAAAAAAAATACATTGTCGTGTGCTAAAGTATCTCGTGTCATGGTCTGCTTTTTAATTAAATTTTTATTCTAAATAAAATCTTAGGTATATGATCCCCTAACTTATTTGAGGTTACAAGCCCTTAATTGATATAGATGATTTGGAATAATATAAGTCAAGGGGAAGATAGACAAGTTAAGGGACGAAAACTTCTCAGTGTTATTGTATAATAATGGATACTAAGCAATTTAAATTTAGAAAAGTCAAAGAAACGAAAGGGTTTTTTAAAAACACGTCTATCCGGTCTTTTTTTGGATCATTTATTCAATGATTATATTTTTTTAAGGGTCTCTTCTCTGTAATGATGGACTAAGCAAAATTATATTTGAAAATTTAAAAATAAAAAGGAGACTGGAAGGAAAATATTTCTGTAAGAAATTGTGAGTTAAGTTGCATTCAATTTTGAGAAAATCTTAATACGGTGAAAAAAAAAATATTGCGGACATAACATAAATATATAGTAACTAATATTGTAACTAATATTGTATGTCTGCAGCTTTGATCATATGAATTTTCGATTGCATATACACAACGCAACACCTCTCTATTTACAAGACCATTAATCTACCTGTAATATGCAAGAGTATTAAATTTTTATTATTTTATAAAAATTATCTAGCCAGTTCCATGATTTCTCATTGGAACGAAATATCGAAATGAAAAATTTAAATATACAATGAACAAAATTGCTATTTTTACACCTGTTTAGTGTCACCTTTACTTAAAAGTACTCCGTTCGCATGAAAATTCGTTTTCAGATAATTGTTAGCGTATTAAAGCAAGCCTGATTTCGGGTTTGATAACACACGATAAAACGAGCGTATGACAAATAGAACTAGAATGTTCATATTTTAAGTTCAAGATTTTAAACCGGTTTATATATTTAACTACTGAGGCTGGTTGCTACTAACATGACATGGTTATTTACATAGCATTTTAGAACGTTAATAACTTTTCAGATAATAAATTAATTTTCGATTAAAGTCGTTGTTTTATAAAATTTATTAAAATACCAAGTCAAATGTATTGTGACTATGTATGATATAAAACTATACATGTACAGCCACCATGAAAACTATTTGAAGTATTTTATAAAAAAGCGTGATGAATAATTCATTTATCATAGACATTTACCTTTTACAACATAATACCGAGAGTGAAAAATGAACAAAGTTTGGATAAAAAGAACATACATGTAATTAATACTAAATATGAGACACTACCCCGCCTGCCCGACCCATATGAAGTTCATACCGACGTACATCATACGGGAATCTATTTACCAAATCACTTACAAAGTAAAATCAAATTTTTAATCTATGTATTATATAAGATATCCTTCTTATCAGTAATACCTCCTATATTTTACCTTACATATATATATATATATATATATATATATTTAGAAAGGTGTATTTCAAATTGCGTAATGAAATTTTAAATTCGAACATACTTTTATGAAATGGGTGTAGTCGGAAATGAAATATGAAGCGATGGGGAGGAAAATTATGTGGGCAATCTGAATAATGCAGACATATAATATTTTAATAATTTACGTATACGATTCGAGGTTACTTTGTTTTTTCAATTCGTTTAAAGTTTGAATTTGGTAACAGCGTCTCAAAAAGGGTACATGGAGATTCTTTGCTTAAAATTTAGCAATTTCCTTTATTGCATTTCAAGCAAAAATGAGCCTCATTATTGAAAAAAATTTTACCGACCTACGACCCTAACTACTCGAAAAAGCTATCGAGAAATGGATTTCCAGATTGCGTTTCATTTGAGCCAGCCGCAGCACCCATATGCCTGAAATCGTATTTAAATACTAAGGGCATAAATTAATCACTTTTTCAATAAAGCCAGTACCATGGTCAATATCACGATTTTTGTCTGTTATTTTTTAAATTTTAAAGTTCTGTAACTCTGAAAACATCTCTATATTTATATATCAATTTATCTGCATAAAAAAGTAATTATATCATTAAACTTACTACTAAAAACTTTCATTCAATCTCCACTTTATAATTTTATTTATTTTGTATTCTATTACCATTTTCGATCATATCATATATAACCAATTGGTGAAAAGCCTGTTAATAAATGTTGCTTTTTACAAATGTCTAATTAAGAACAACACCCATTTTATTACTTTCAGTTTATTCAACTTCAAAAGCGCTGGAAGCTTATGGAGGTTTTAACAATAAACTCACTAACACAAGCAGTGGGAAAACCCACACAGACCCGGCTTCCGCTATTGTGTTTCAAACATATAAATGCTGTTGAATGTTCCTAAGAGTCATTCTTTGCTAATATCCCACCCGAAGATGTTGTAATGCATCGAAACCTAGGTCGTGGTAAAGAAATTAAAGAAAGTAGAAATAATACTACATCACGTAGTTTCATTTAATTGTCACCTCCATAGCATTTATTACTTGTATACATCTGCAGATAAGTAGTAATTTTAAGTGATGTACCTATAAATTTACTTGCAGCACGTCTACAAATTTATAAGTACAACTTTACAATATTAATATTGAAATTAAATTCTGACCTTATTTATAACAGTTCAATAACTTATCACGGCTATCATTAAGTAATTCTATTGCTAATTAACAAGCAGTACCCACCATCAGGAGAAAGGCTTAAATTATAAAGTCTAATCATCAAAATTCTCAAACCGCTAATTAAGGTTTCATTATTTTTATGGTTTATTTATTAAGGGTAAATTCAGATATCATTCCGATCGGACAATAGGTGAGCCTATGATGTTGATGGATCTATTATTCAATCCAATCAAGTTTCGCGTTATCGTTATCAGTAGCAAGATATTTGTTTCTAAAATCAAAGCAAATAAATAACCACGACTATAACTAAGGAACTCTGTCGCTAATTATTATTTTAGTACCTGGAGAAAGGCTTAAATTGCAAAGTATAATTATTGAAATTCTTTGTCATCAAATAATCCTGTTCTTCCTTTTTTTACTATTTTAGAAGCACCAGGGTCTGTTGATTGATTAAAATATAAATTGGCAGCTCAAAATAAACTCTGCCAGTGGTCGATTTTTTCACAGAATGCACTTTCTAAAACATCTTTTCATTTCCTTTAAAATTCTAAATCCAGATCTGTAAAGATTTGTTATTACCATACAGGTATTTACTTGATCATGGTCTACTCAAGGTCTTACTATGAGATCGAGATCTTAACGCTCAATTACTTAACAAACTGAAAACGTTAAAAATTTACAATCCATGTAATCTTAATATTATTTAGTTTAAAATAAATGATTTGAAATAAATGGGCGTCCTATCTTTAGGCCAGATCATTCATCACGACTTAATTGCTCGTGGACTTGGTTTACGTTCAAAAAATCTATACGAGTTCCTTATTCCTAAACTTAATTCGTCCTTTTATGAATATTCCTTTACAAATGACGAAATTTATTGGATCCTACCATTAGAAGTTCACCGTGACGCTTTCAAAATTCGTCTAACTAAAGTCACATCTCCCGTAATGTTGCTATTTTCACTAGGGCCATTTTCCTTCAGATTACATCCTGTTTTTTATGTCTTGTTATTTTTATTTTTTCCCCGACATATCAAACTTAGGTATTATTTAAATTGTTACTTTTTTTAATCATTATCATTTATGTCGGTTTTATATTATAATTTTATTTAACTTAATATTGTCAGAATGATAAAAATAACAACTCTTGTAGTCCGTCTCGGTGCTAATTGCTTCTATTCCTCAGGTGTTGTTGACTTAAAGAATTTGCTGTTGCACAAGCGTTGCATTAATGATGCAGTTAAAAAAATAATATAAATATCATTTAGAATTAAGTACAATTTAGACATGATCTAATTTGATCGATCGTCGGGTTTACTTCAGTGTCGGCTGTATCTTATATTCATCAACATGATGCTCTTTTTGTAATTTAAAACTATTGAAATCACGTAAGTTATTTGTAAGTTTATATTGTCTTTTTAAATAAAAAGTCGTAAGAGACTGCTGGATGAATAGACTGATAAGATAGATTGGTTACCAATTACGAAGGACCGTGGACTAAATTCATAGAGGAAATTTTTCCATTTTTCAATTGAAAAATTATTTAAAAGGTATTTCACATTAAATAGATAAGAAAAACGAAACATAAGGAACATTGGTTTGATCATTTTTGCAAACCTAATATTTTTTCTCAACACATTTATTGTTTAATATAATAATACTATCAGGCAACTTAAAACGTTTTTCCCAAACAAATGTAGAAAGTGTGAATCAGAAGGAAATTTGTTATAAGTAAAACTTCCTCAGTTTTATAATTTTTGGAAACGAAATGTTCTTTCTTAATACATTTATTGTTTTATATAATAATAATAATATTTGTCAACTCAAAAGGTTTTCTCAAATATCTTTCTTATAACCTAATAAGCGGTATCCACATACAAAAGTAATTATCCATATGCGGAGTTATTAAGTTTTGGTGAGAATGCTTTTGTAATTTCTGCACATACATGTTACACAGATAAGGAAAGTGAAAATATTTTGATTTTCATTGGGCATGGAAGCCTAAATTTATTTTCCATAAACATCGTCTCGTGTACTAAAATGAAACGTACTACGAAATCCAAAGCCATAGGAATTATTAAAAGAAAAGCCTTGACATCAAGATCGTTCAATTCGCGGGTTGGGATAACACTCAGATTACTTCTACTTCAAAGACGTCAGCTGCTTTCATCTAACTTCCCGTCATCTTCGTATTTGGTAACATATTCTACTTTAACTTTTGTGTGTAAGTATGTTGAACGCTTTTAATATGTAAGTGAATGTACATATGTTATGATTCAATTTCCTTGCTTTGAGTATTTATTTTAGATTACGATATACACTTGTGCGTAGGCGAACATTTTAATTTCGAATATTCCTCAAGCAAATATAGGTGTTTAATATTTGGTTTCTTTGGAATACATGTCTATTAGCTCATCTTAATTTTTTTTAATTATATGAAAAGTAGGTCGATTTGATAATCAAGTAGAGATTTATTCGATCTCGGTAGAGCTAAATATTTCATCTGATTATTTTTATTTATTTGCTTAACGTCTAAATATATAAATATATGCAATGAATTTATTGCTGCACCAGTAATGTAGACACTAAACACGGACAGTAAAAAACTTCGCGTGATCCGTAAGACCACTAACGGATCATGACGTAAAAACTGGCAACTGGGAATGGACGATGTCTTTCTTTTTTCCTTTGAACTAGTGGTATATTGATATGAGACAACCATATAGCGAGTATATTTTATGGTTTGGATGATAATTTATATTGCCAATCGAAAATTATTGTATTTGAAGTATACGGACACAATGGTCATAGCACAATTTTGTTTACTCCGGTTTTACCTGTAGTGACATATCTAATACATGCACATTTATTTTATGTCACTGAATTTATAATGAATCGTGATTGTGACATTTAATTTTTTTTTTAAATAATTTTTGTGGCTACGTAAAAAATATATTTCAAATAACTGTGAACAAGCACAAAAATAATTTAGCCATCACAAAAACGGATGAAATATTATCGACTCTGACATAATCGACTCTGCTGGCACTGATTCCAAAAATAAGTAAATTACTTATTTATTTTGCATAATTAACTAATTTACCTATTCTGAGAAAATAGTTAAGATAATCGACTCTGCTGGCACTGACTCCAAAAATAAGTAAATTACTTATTTATTTTGCATAATTAACTAACTTATCTATTCTGAGATAATAATTAAGTTAATCGACTGTGCTGGCACTGACTCCAAAAATATGTAAATTACTTATTTATTTTGCATAATTAACTAATTTACCTATTCTGAGATAATAATTAAGTTAATCGACTGTGCTGGCACTGATTCCAAAAATAAGTAAATTACTTATTTATTTTGCATAATTAACTAACTTACCTATTCTGAGATAATAATTAAGTTAATCGACTGTGCTGGCACTGACACCAAAAATAAGTAAATTACTTATTTATTTTGCATAATTAACTAATTTACCTATTCTGAGATAATAATTAAGTTAATCGACTCTGCTGGCACTAATGCCAAAAATAAGTAAATTACTTATTTATTTTGCATAATTAACTAATTTAACTATTCTGAGATAATAGTTAAGATAATCGACTCTGCTGGCACTGACTCCAAAAATAAGTAAATTACTTATTTATTTTGCATAATTAACTAACTTACCTATTCTGAGATAATAATTAAGTTAATCGACTGTGCTGGCACTGACTCCAAAAATAAGTAAGTTACTTATTAATTTTGCATAATTAACTAATTTACCTATTCTGAGATAATAATTAAGATAATCGACTGTGCTGGCACCGACTCCAAAAATAAGTAAATTACTTATTTATTTTGCATAATTAACTAATTTACCTATTCTGAGATAATAATTAAGTTAATCGACTGCGCTGGCACTGACCCCAAAAATAAGTAAGTTACTTATTTATTTTGCACAATTAACTAATTTACCTATTCTGAGATAATTATTAAGATAATCGACTGTGCTGGCACTGACTCCAAAAATAAGTAAATTACTTATTTATTTTGCATAATTAACTAATTTACCTATTCTGAGATAATAATTAAGTTAATCGACTGTGCTGACACTGACTCCAAAAATAAGTAAATTACTTATTTATTTTGCATAATCAACTAATTTACCTATTCTGAGATAATAATTAAGTTAATCGACTGTGCTGGCACTGACTCCAAAAATAAGTCAGTTACTTATTTTTTTGCATAATTAACTAATTTACCTATTCTGAGATAATAATTAAGTTAATCGACTGTGCTGGCACTGACTCCAAAAATAAGTAAATTACTTATTTATTTTGCATAATTAATTAATTTACCTATTCTGAGATAATAATTGTTCACCTTTTTAGTACCTATCTCTTTTTGAAGTCGGTTTTAAAAAAAATCATTTCAGACTAGTGCATATAATTTTCTCTTTCTTTGAAGTCAGTTACCAACCTCACACAGAAGCGAAGCGAGAGTAATAGCCGCGAGTGGTGAGCTGTAAGCGGTTGAGGAGTTCCAAAGTTTCTATATCCGACGTTCAACATCAGGTCTTGCAAAGTAACATCAACTATCAGTAGCAACTACGGGTAATAATTATCTGATGGATGGTGTAGTTATTTTGAAAAATCGATACTACGGATAAAAAGGATGACGTACAAGAAATCTTGGAGAAATGGACGTAAATATATAAAAAAAATACCGCCTCCTCCTTTTTCAAAGTCTGTTAAAAAATGAGTTCGATGAACATAACAAAAGGAATAGAACACAAAAGTGTTGTTTTGGAATTTTTGTTTGTAAGACCATTTATTTGTTCACAAAGCACGTGAGGATAATTAAAGGGATTTCGTTTTATGTTTTCTATTATATTTGAGTTACCATATATATATACATACATATATATATATATATATATATATATATATATATATATATAAATATGTATATTTAAATTTTCTGTCGCTAATTATTATTTTAGTACCTGGAGAAAGGCTTAAATTGCAAAGTATAATTATTGAAATTATTTGTCATCAAATAATCCTGTTCTTCCTTTTTTTACTATTTTAGAAGCACCAGGGTCTGTTGATTGATTAAAATATAAATTGGCAGCTCAAAATAAACTCTGCCAGTTGTCGATTTTTTCACAGAATGCACTTTCTAAAACATCTTTTCATTTCCTTTAAAATCCTAAGTCCAGATCTGTAAAGATTTGTTATTACCATACAGGTATTTACTTGATCATGGTCTACTCAAGGTCTTACTATGAGATCGAGATCTTAACGCTCAATTATTTAACAAACTGAAAACGTTAAAAATTTACAATCCATGTAATCTTAATATTATTTAGTTTAAAATAAATGATTTGAAATAAATGGGCCTCCTATTTTTAGGCCAGATCATTCATCACGACTTAATTGCTCGTGGACTTGGTTTACGTTCAAAAAATCTATACGAGTTCCTTATTCATAAACTTAATTCGTCCTTTTATGAATATTCCTTTACAAATGAAGAAATTTATTGGATCCTACCATTAGAAGTTCACCGTCTACTGAAGCTTTCAAAATTCGTCTAACTAAAGTCACATCTCCCGTAATGTTGCCATTTTCCTTCAGATTACGTCCTGTTTTTTTATGTCTTGTTATTTTTATTTTTTCCCCGATATATCAAACTTAGGTATTATTTAAATTGTTACTTTTTTTAATCATTATCATTTATGTCGGTTTTATATTATAATTTTATTTAACTTAATATTGTCAGAATGATAAAAATAACAACTCTTGTAGTCCGTCTCGGTGCTAATTGCTTCTATTCCTCAGGTGTTGTTGACTTAAAGAATTTGCTGTTGCACAAGCGTTGCATTAATGATGCAGTTAAAAAAATAATATAAATATCATTTAGAATTAAGTACAATTTAGACATGATCTAATTTGATCGATCGTCGGGTTTACTTCAGTGTCGGCTGTCTCTTATATTCATCAACATGATGCTCTTTTTGTAATTTAAAACTATTGAAATCACGTAAGTTATTTGTAAGTTTATATTGTCTTTTTAAATAAAAAGTTGTAAGAGACTGCTGGATGAATAGATCGATAAGATAGATTGGTTATCAATTACGAAAAACCGTGGACTAAATTCATAGAGGAAATTTTTCCATTTTGTAATTCAAAAATTATTTAAAAGGTATTTCACATTGAATAGATAAGAAGAACGAAACATAAGGAACATTGCTTTGATCATTTTTGCAAACCTAATATTTTTTCTCAACACATTTATTGTTTAATGTAGTAATACTATCGGGCAACTTAAAACGTTTTTCTCAAATAAATGTAGAAAGTGTGAATCAGAAGGAAATTTGTTATAAGTAAAACTTCCTCAGTTTTATAATTTTTGCAAACAAAATGTTCTTTCCTAATACATTTATTGTTTTATATAATAATAATATTATTGGTCAACTCAAAAGGTTTTCTCAAATATCTTTCTTATAACCTAATAAGCGGTATCCACATACAGAAGTAATTATCCATATGCGGAGTTATTAAGTTTTGGTGAGAATGCTTTTGTAATTTCTGCACGTACATGTTAAACATATAAGGAAAGTGAAAATATTCTTAATGAAAGATTTTCATTGGGCATGGAAGCCTAAATTTATTTTCCATAAAACATCGCCTCGTGTACTAAAATGAAACGTACTACGAAATCCAAAGCCATAGGAATTATTAAAAGAAAAGCCTTCGCATCAAGATCGTTCTATTCGCGGTTTGGGATAACACTCAGATTACTTCTACTTCAAAGACGCCAGCTGTTTTGATCTAACTTCCCGTCATCTTCGTATTTGGTAACATATTCCACTTTAACTTTTGTGTGTAAATATGTTGAACGCTTTTGATATGTAAGTGAATGTACATATGTTATGATTCAATTTCCTTGCTTTGAATATTTATTTTAGATTACGATATACACTTGTGCGTAGGCGAACATTTTAATTTCGAATATTTCTCAAGCAAATATAGGTGTTTAATATTTGGTTTCTTTGGAATACATGTCTATTAGCCCATCTTAATTTTTTATAATTATATGAAAAGTAGGTCGATTTGATAATCAAGTAGAGATTTATTTGATCTCGGTAGAGCTAAATATTTAATTGGATTATTCTTATTTATTTGCTTAACGTCTAAATATCTAAATATGTGCAATGAATTTATTGCTGCACGAGTAATGTAGACACTAAACATGGACAGTAAAAAACTTTGCGTGATCCGTAAGACCACTGATGGATTATGACGTAAAAACTAGCAACTGGGCATGGGACGATTTCTTTCTTTTTTCCTTTGAACTAGTGGTATATTGATATGAGACAACCATATCGCGAGTATGTTTTATGGTTTGGATGATAATTTATATTGCCAATCGAAAAATGATTGTATTTGAAGCATACACAATGGTCACAGCACAATTTTGTTTACTCCGGTTGTACCTGTAGTGAAATATCTAATACATGCACATTTATTTTATTTCACTGAATTTATAATGAAGTGTGATTGTGACATTTAATTTTTTTTTTAAATAATTTTTGTGGCTACGTAAAAAATATATTTCAAATAACTGTCAATAAGCACAAAAATAACTTAGCCATCACAAAAACCAGTTTTGTGGACGAACGGACGAAATATTAGGTACACGTAAAAGATTGTCGGTAGTTTGCACAAGGAAATATGAAAGTAATAAGTAATTTAACGTGGATTTTTATTATAAAACTTGTTATTATTGGAAACCATCTTGCAAAGCTATAATTAATACAGAAAAATTGCAACAATTATATTAATACAAACTAAAAACTATTTTTTTATACTGTGTTGGCATTGACTTCAAAAATAAGTAAATTAGTTATTTATTTTGCATAATTAACTAATTTACCTATTCTGAGATAATAATTGTTTACCTTTTCAGTACCTCTTTTTGAAGTCGGTTTTGAAAAAAAATCATTTCAGACTAGTACATACAATTTTCTCTTTCTTTGAAGTTAGTTACCAACCTCACACAGAAGCGAAGCTAGAGTAATAGCCGCGAGTGGTGAGCTGTAAGCGGTTGAGGAGTTCTACTTTCCATATCCGAAGTTCAACATCAGGTCTTGCAAAGTAACATCAACTATCAGTAGCAACACGGGTAATAATTATCTGACGGATGGTGTAGTTATTTTGAAAAATCGATACTACGGATAATCGTTTTCTTTAGTAACACTTGATGGAAGTATCCATTTGTTGAGGAGTTCCATTTTTCATTTCGGACCTCGTTATCAAGTTATCATTATATTTTTATCGACCACTTCGCCAGTGTACTCTTTCAAGCAAGAAAGAATGACGTACAAGAAATCTTGGAGAAATGGACGTAAATATATCCAAAAAATACCGCCTCCACATTTTTTAAAGTCTGTTAAAAAATGAGTTCGATGAGTAACACAAAAGTATTGTTTTGTAATTTTTGTTTGTAAGACCGTTTATTTGTTCATACATCACGTGAGAATAATTAAAGGGGTTTCGTTTTATGTTTTCTATTAAGTCTAAGTTACCATATATATATATATATATATATATATATATATATATATATATATATATATATATATATACATAAGTTTTGGAGGCCCTGTGAGGTTTAGACTAATATACACATACTAGTCTCACCCGAGTCGACCAAATTAAAATGAAATATGATAATTCGACATTTTAATAAAAAGCGAAATATTTAAAATGGTTTGTTTTTGTAACTATTATGATTTATGACGTTACGTATATTAACTTAACTGATTATTATTTACTAAAGACAATGTGAACGATGTCGCGGGCACAATTGATATAAATATACAGTTGGTTTTATTCGTTCAGATCTGAAATAATGTAGAGTATCTTGGCTCATAATATGGCAAACCTTGGCTCATTTTTCTAATGCCTATGTTTATTCTCTATATATCTATCTTGAAATTATATAATTTGTCTTTTTTTACATTGTCCCAATGTTATGCATTTGTGTCAAATGATTTCCCAAAAGTGTAAGCCAGATTTAGTGTTACATTTTTTAAATACCATTTTCGGAAATTTATTCAAAAAGACGAAAGAAAAATTTATATCGGTTTACTCAAAACATAAATGCTGGTACTGCATGAACGTAAAAATTGGTATATAGAGGAAATCTCTAAGTGCTAGCGTTGCCACAAACCAACGAGAAAGTATCTAGCATGGCGGCTGTGAGACATGTCCGTCATTGTGTCTGACGGCTGGACACGGAACGTCCTTAATAACAAAATACTAAAAATATATACGTTTTTGACTTTCTGGTAAAACTTTTCAAGTATATATGTAGGTACATATATATATATATATATATATATATATATATATATATATATATATATATATACACACACATATACATAGTATGTAACTCATATTTCTTAGAATTTTTATCCTATGATTTGACTCTACTACCGACTCTTTTTTTGACTCCATATACTTATGGAGCATTTTAACCATTTGGCAACAAGCCTATTTTTGTTTGTTTTTTAGAACTGTAAATTGCTAAATATTTTTGTTTCTTTTCTTTTTAATATTAATGGAATTAAATTATAATAAGAAAAATTTCTTGCTTCTTGAAAAAAAGACAAAGTACGTTATTTTAGGGTGTTTCTTTGAGACCCCCGTGACTAAAACCCCGTTCAACAATTTGTTAACAATTGTGGTCATTGATTTACACAAGGACTATCGATAAACGGGATTAATTATATGTGTATGATATTTAAATTGTATCGACATTTTTTGTGAATAATCTTACAGTAAACTAGTTTAAATCGAACCTGTGGAATGTTGATTTGTTTATTTGTTTCTAAATTATGCATTTGATACCTTTACTAATAGGTATCTCTACCATTAAATGTCTCGTTTAAGATTTTAATTGTAAATTATTAACATCGCTGTTGAGAAATATATCCAGAACATCACTACACTAAACGGACGGTAAATTAATTAATTCACTATAATTTGATCTTGTGTAAATATCGGTCACATACAATTATTTTGCCTCAGGCAGTTATCGTGACAGTGACATTTGTTCTTTTCCGTTTCCCCCGTTGTTCCTGCATAATGCGGGGTCAGTATCATTGACACGCTTATGGTAGATGCAGTGTGAATAATGCGATATACGGGTACGGTCACATTTGATCGTTTCCTAAGTAGTTTTAATTAACCAACGAAGGTATATTTATTTGTTAAATACTAGTACCACTGACCAAATTACGTACTTTTATTAACTATTTTACTATATTGATTTACAGGAAAATATTCATATGTATCTTTTATGATTCTTAGTTACGTTTAGAAGTAGTCTAAGCCTAAGAGTCATGAAAGACTCTTCTGTGTTAGTTAATTAATTGTAATCAGTTTTAACTCAAAATCGTAAAATGATTCCCTTAGTTTGTATCACAACCATTTAGGAAAATGTTACGTTAATCTTGTTTTATTCATGATTTCCAAAACTTTTCGGTTGTTTCACCAGCTGGTATTGTTACATCGACTTTTTTATATTTTTTGAATTTCGTAATACAACTCGCTGACAGTTTAGATTGTTAGAGATTATTAATAAAACAATATAATAATAGGGAACAAAAACCTGCCGTTCTTCCGTTCGTTCCGTCGACATGTATTAAATTCAATCAAAATTATTTATAATACCTAAATATTATGTAGTGTGCTGCATAAAAGTAATTTAATAACACATCAAAATTAAAAGTTTAATTTTTTTTTCAATACATTAATTTACATTCACTCGTGATATAACCTTTTTATATTTAATGACGTCGCGTACATATAAATTATATATATATATATATATATATATATATATATATATATATATATATATATATATATATATATATATATATGTATGTATATTTCAAGTCTATACTTCAATGTAAACTGTTGTTGTTTTCTTTCAGAGTAAAATTTTTTGGTAATGTTTTGAGTAATTAATATTTATTTTGCAGTTGTATGAGTTGAGACGCTCAAAAACATGTCTCACCCCCCATTCCCTTTCCTACCTTAGGTGGCCTGTGTAGTGCAATTCTGATGAAATTCATTCGAGATCTTGAACTTATCTTGAATGATAGTAAATTACATTTCTGGCTTTTTTTACGTAGCCATAAACTGACGAACTAACGTAGAACACCCAAATCAGTTTTATTACTCGTATATGACCCTTAATAACGCGAGCTAGATGTTGTCATGTCAAGAGGTAACGCTTTTTCCTAAACTGTTCCATGTGGTTTAGAAGTAACATATACTTTAATATCTTTTTAGTGCAAATGCAACTAAAGTCAATATTCAGTCAACGAACGAACTGATCAACATGACGAAATTAAATTGTATCCTCGTTTTGCTATGATATCTTGATAAAAACATAATACTGCTCAATTTAGGAACTATGCTACATAACAGGAAATGATTGCATTTTATGTACAAAAAGAAGGAAAGCAATCTATCGTATCAAATATTAAAGAAAAATTCATATTATTACGTTTATCCGACCTACCAAATGTTTGGAAGATCACAAAAAAATCGGTGAGTTGAAAATTCCCATTTAAAATATGATTAGAGTCAACAAGTATCTCCAGCGAGCGGAGTAAATCGACTTGAGATCCTACGCTTTCGCCCACTCTGCTCCGTGGGCGCCCGTGACGGTAAAAGTTGAAGGTTGTAATTTATTTTTTTTTAATTTTTAGCAAAAGCAATATTAAGATATATTAATTCTCACATATTGGGTAAAATGGGTATTCGTTAATTATGCAAATATTTGATAGATCACTAGCGTAATTTCCTTATACTATCTTTATTAAATTCCTAATACAAACAGTATTATTACATTTTAAAGTTCTTAGTAAGGGGCGTGTGATGAAACTGAGATATAGAAGAAAACATTAAAATAAAAAGAAAAACCTACCGTGCAAAAAGCTGAATAGAAAGAAAAGGTTCACTCGCGTGTTTGTCTATCACAGCCGTTTTCCGTAGAAACCGCTTGGTATAGAAAATTTATATAATCATAAAGCACATAAACTCATATACAATACAATTGTTAACATTCAAGAATATTTATACGGAAATAAAGGGATTAAAATTAACAACTCGGGAAAGAAATGTTTAACATTCCATAAACCTACAGTGTGGGGTATAATTTGAAAGGACTAGTTATAAGATCTCAAGAGTATTGTTAATATACTTTCCCCCTTTTTTATTAAAAAAACTACTAAAAATTATGAAAAAATGGGTTTTAGTGGTCTACGCAAAGCTAGTAGGAAAATTGTAATAATGATTTCAGATGTTATAGTCTTTAGATATTCACCATAATACATACGCTTTTTTTACATCTTATTATATAACGTGTTATTAAATATGTATTGCACTAGGAAATCCATTGTTAGAAGTCTACGTACTTGGTCAGCTTTTTCAAATATCTCTACAAGTTCACTTCAGGAATACTACGCTATATATTATTAAGCCATACATACACATTAGTACAACGCGCTGCATTACCAGTTGCCCGCTAAATCACTGCTGTGCGCCTGAGCTTTGGCCGACTTCATTTAAGGTTTGGCATATTACATTTCAAGTAACCTATATTTAATGACAATTGTGAAGTCAGAATTAATCCAATGAGATCTTAGACATGAACATCCACTAAGCCTGTTAGCCGGTATCGGATATAGTTAGTACCATTTCAACACAGTTAATTTATTACTACTTTTCAAATGTACTTACGTTTTTCTATTTCGTGTAGGACATGTGCAAGTTAAAACACTTGTGTAATATTTTCTAACATTAAACCAATCTAATGTAAAATGAAAACTGAACTAAATACATTTTAACGTTTATAAGAATTCAAGTGGTTTAATGCTCTTCAATATTCTCAGCTTTTGGGCGCTGTCAATGAATTTGAAGGAATCCATATTGGTATGGTTTAATAGTCTCGCTTAATTTTTTATGGCAAATTATTGAATTGATTCACTAACTCAATTAACTTCCAGGTCATTGTGGAGTTCTTCATTGATTACGAAGTGGTATACATTTGTTACCAGACGCAGAATTTTGTTTTGACTACGTTCTGTTGTATGTTGGTTTGATAGCTTAGCTGGCAGTCCCATAGTTGCACATCATGAATCCAGATTGGTTTAAATATAGATTTTAAATTGTAGGTCGAATCGTGAGTAATTTTCGATCAATCAGAACATAATTTTTTGACTTTGAGTTTGATTTGTTCAGCCTTTTGTTAGTTCAACTTTCCGTCTAGATCAAAGTATTCCATTAACTTCGATCGAGAAACATGACAAATCCAAGAGCTATTTTTAGGTTTCTGTCATTTCTCCGCAATACAATGTACAGGTTTACTAATTTCTAACTATTAATCTTTATTTTACAGTAATTTATCGACATTGTTTACTACAGTTTAATGTTTTTTAATATTGCTTTTGATTAAGATGTACCTTTTGTTATAATAACCGTGTCGTCAGTAAATGTGCCTACCATTTCTTTAGATACGCAATATTTTCACTTAACGCGCTCGTTTGTCACTGTTTTTTTTTCCACGTACTTAGTCTATTATTGAATACTGATTTCTAAATTGCAAATCAGGTGTGCTGGCTAATGATTTGAGATATTTTAACAGCAACGATAATGGGTCCATATGGTGTTATTTGTCTCAGTTTGCTCGTCAGGTATTTTAACTTACTTATTCGCAGTATTTTGAAACATTCCGAAACATGCTTTAATAGAAAACAAGCAATTAGTTAGTATTTCTCTAGTAGATCTTTTAAGGGTCCAGTTAAAATTTTGTCAATTTCAGGCTCCTTCTGGTAAGTGAGATTTTCATCAATTTTCTTTGCAATTTAAATTGGAGTGACCAACTTAGCAGCTTTGAAATGGTAACTGGGTATTATATCTACTGTAAATTGAATATTCATTAAGTAAAAGGTGTCAGCAAATTATTTGTGAATACTTTAGCTTTTTCAAGTTTGTGCCTTACCTGTATTTGAAATACGGATGATTTTTCACTTGAATCTACAAGTTAGTTTCCATAATGACTATTCTTGCCTGCCTCCGGGCTTAAATCGCTCAAATATTTCAAAATACTCCGTTTATTAATTTATTAAACCCTCTTTTGCTGCCAGCCGATTTTGTTCGATTAAATTGGCTGAATAGAGTTCCAGATCGTTTTCCATTTTAAGTCTTACATTTCATTTGATTAAGTAATCCTGTTATTACGTTTGTTGGTAAAACTTTGTCAGTTTGTGATTTTAATTATTGTTGCACTCATGGTAAGCAAAACTAGAGTGTAGCCAAAAGGGAGGATTCAGTACTTACTTGATTATTGAAATTCCTCTCAAAATAAAGAAGTCCAGTACATCAGACATTTCATTATTATCAATCACACTAAATAAAACCAGAACACATTAATGAACCAAGAAAATTCTAAACAAACTAAACTTATTCAAAATGGAATCAAAAAAAGTTATAAAATTTAAAATATATATGAAGAACACCACTATAAAAAATATCAATAGTGTAAGATGTACTAAAGTAAGTATTACATCTAAAGTGGAAATAAGCAGGCTCTAATATGACTTGGCCATTTCCATACACAACAAACTGATCCAGTTTAGGTAGAAAACGTAGGAGAGGAAGACGATTCAAAAGGTGGAGTGATGACATAATAAACAGTGCAGAGATACTGTAGTCGAGAAAATCGAAAGACATAAGTTAAAGGAATCTTTTAGAGGTCTGTCGCTTTAGGTGGTCCTTGAAATAACACTAAGCTTCTAATATAAAATTAGATTCAACGAACATGTTAACATTATATGAAGTACACATATACGTAAATTTATTGTCGTTGTGAAATATTGCAAGTTACAATATTCCACAACGACAATGAACAACATTATACATCTTTTGATATTAGAAAGGAAAATTTGTTTAACATGAACTTCGCAAAAGTTATGGAGCTTTTTCTGAATTATTTTATTACTGAAAGAATTATTAAATAAAATCGCACTATATTTATTTAATGTAATTGTACTCGAATTATATTAAAAGAATATTTTGTATTATCCTTTTCTAATTCGCTGGACAGTCATATAATGCAAAGGGGCTTATACAGATTTAACAATTTTTGAACACCAGTTTTCCATTGGGATCTTCAATTTCAATATCAATCGAAAATAGTCAACTTGGAAACGAAATACCAAATAATTATTTTCTTTCAAATTTTCCTGACTCGCAAAACCTTCGTCACTGCAACTAGATGCCAATGACATTTTATTGGGTGAGTGGGGAAGTCATAACTATTAAGGGCGGGCGGAAAGTGTGATAAATTATTCTGCGACCGTTTCAGAGTGGCGATTTCCCTTTCTCGTAATTATTATATGTTGAAATTATTTATTTGAAATTTTGTATTAAATTTTACGCCTAACTAACACGCATCGTACATCAATTCATATTAAGCTGTCTTATTTAAATTGTTAGAAGTTTAACTACGCTTTACATATTCATGGAATTACACAGATTTTTACTCATAGGGTTGGATATTTACAAATTTTTCATGTTTCACATTATTATTCATGAAATATTATTTACCTCATTCTTTGAGTATGTTCGTAAATAGTATTCGTTAAGCTAAAAATCGTCACGCTTATATCTCGTCATGTTTTCCAATGGTTTAAAAAAAATGTAGCGTTTCCAGTTAAATATATATTCAGTTAATCGGTGCTTGCACCTACAAAAAACAACATTCATGCGGCATATTTTTACGTAATATATTTTTTCACACAAGAGTTGAGGTGACGATATTCACTATAAGTAATAACCCACTAGATTTTTTAATTGCCTTCCAACTCAATACTGGTATCAGCTCTATGTGCATATGTGCATAACAAAGGAATAAAATAAAACTGTCCGCACTAGATGAGATCACATTATTGTAAAAACGCAAAAATAGAAAACTAGTAAAAAAGCTTTACCTATTACACTGGTTTTTTTCTAAAGGGAGTGGCCTATACGTTCTCGTGTTTCCGGGTCCTGAGCAGCCTAAGGTTTGCGTGCACCTTTGAGATACGCGCAGATAATCGACTCAAGGCAAATAGGGTAGAAGTTTTAGTTTTCACTAGACCGGCCGCTAGTAGATAAGCTTTAAAACTGATACTGATAGAGACCAAGTGACTTTTGAACTTTTAAAAGCTTTCTCAATAAAACAAACTATTATTAGGAAAACTATTATTTACTGAATAATGCATAATGTAAAAATAACAAGGAGTACTTTCAGTAAAGTAAGGCAAAAATATTGAAAAATTGAGAGAAATTTCAATGAAATTCTTCGAACGAGTGAAAAATGGCTATGATGGTGTGACAAAAATATTGTATTATAACTGCGAATATACAGGATACTTTAGAGTAATTTTCAAAATCATAATATTGTTTATAATTTGATATGAGTGCAATTAAATTTACGATAACTCCTGAAGGGTCAATAGCTACACACAGAAAAGAAAAAGCGGGGGTCTTGTCAGTGCTAGGGCCGCAGGTTAGATGTAAAATGTATCAGGTGGCTGTTGAAATATAATGTATATAAATTTTACGTAAATAAAGCGAATGATATAATTTATGGTCCGTGATCTCATGTCACAGTCACGAATTATAATAATTTTAATACAAGGGCCGAACTCCGATTTGACCAGAAAATCAAAAATGCGAGAACCGCTCATCATTCCACCATCTAGCTTTTGTCGCTTATTCGGTATATTTTTGGAATTTTTCTATCTTTGACCAGAATATATATTTTCCATCGTTTCTAGTCTTTAAATTATTAAATAAAGTCTGGTCATTCTCTTCGGGACTTTCTGATTTTATCTAATTGGCCCAGTAAGGAAACACAAGTATGGACTAATTTTGGATCTAAAGTATACAACAAAAAATTTAAGTTGTTTTGTGGGTGCATAGTATTTCGATTAAGTAAGTATATTGCCTGCTGTATCTTTCACAGGCGTTAAAACTTGGTGAATATTTAAAAAAGTATAAAACCTAGGATGATCGCAATAGTTTTCCCACAACTTTTACGTAGGCTTCTAAAAATTATTTTTTTCATAATTTTAGTTTAAGTAGCTATGGAAATAGGAGAGTAATATATTTTTCAGTTCGTATCTGAATATATACTATTTAAAATATTTTTGTGGTCCTTTTTGTAAGTGCTAAGTCCTTTCAAAAGACCTCTTTCCAAATAACTTGTATAAAAGGAATTTATTTTTTTTTTGCTAATATTTAATTTCTTTCGCCCTGAATTATCCCCTCGCCCGTAAGTTGACTACCTCTATTAAATTTACATTTAAATATTTTTTAGTGTCAGCTATTGGAAAATATGTAGGTTAATATGATTTCTAAGAAAAACGGTTGTGAGATACAGGCAGACAGAGAAGGGAGTGATGGTAAAGGGTTCTTTTTTAATGGTTCGTTTTTCTTTCTAAAGTAACAAAACCTAAAAATTGAAGTTCAAACATTGTCAATTTAACAGGAATCTACCGTAATTCCATGTTACTTTTAGGTTCTAAATAAAATTTATGAATGCTTATAATACATTTCAGTTTCAAATAATGAAAGCACGAAAATACATAGGAGTAAATCGTATCACAGGAATAAAAAAATTGAGTACATAACGACCTTTAATTAATAGTTTTGAAAATATTACGCAGCGTAAGACAACATTTAAAAATGTTTCTCAACAAACAAATTCAAATTAACTTAAAAAACATTTTTTGGAAATAGAAAAATGCACACGTTTTTAAACATAAAAAGTATTTGCTATAGAAAACGTCTAAGAGTAAATAGATGTAAATTAAAAACAGAAGGAGCTTCACGTGTTTTTATTATTACCACATTTGAATTAATTAAATTTACTTGCTTTGAATGGAATTTACTAAATATATTGACTCAGTTTTAGAATTGGTTTAAGATCATAAATATTCGCGCGATCATAATATCCTCGCAGTGCTTTTCGGATAAACTTAATTTAAGTTAAGAAAGATTGCAATTATTGACTTGTGAAATATAACGAAGATTCGAAGCTCGTAGATAACAACATTGTTTGCGAACTATTTTTCTCAAGCTTATTTATTAAGTGTTGTATTTTTTTAATAACCCCTTTTTAAATTGTAAGTTTCCCTTTCACCATCATTCTAAGGCAGGTGTAGTCCTCAAATTAGCCCTTATGGATTTGCTCTCACCAATAAAAATAAGTACATTCCTGTTCCACTCCTCTTAGTAACTGAAAAGGCTGGAGGACATCACACCTATCAGTTGTAGGACAACTTGCAATTCACGTCACTATTGGGACAGTCATTGGTGCTATTTTTAGTATATAATAATTAATTAGGCAGAATTCAAGAATTGTTACTCAAATTTACCAAAATTTTTACTACGTGTTTCGTTTGTGGATTTTCATATAATTTCGTCTTTGTTTTCTTCTTCAAATGTAACTTTCTAATTAGACAGGTTATTATGTGATATAAATTTAATTAACAGTAGAGTAAAAATATTACATTCAATAGATGGTAAATTGTTTGTTCTGTCATTATATATACACATATATGAATTTGAAAATATTAAACATTTGTTGTCAATTAGTTTTGGTTATTAAAGAGAACAAAACAACAACATTTTTTTATTTTCTTTCCAATGTTTTTACCTAAAAACTTAATTTAAGTTAAGAATTAAGTTAAGTTTTTTCTTTAAATTAGTAATTGAGTTAGTTACAATTTCAATTCAGGAAAATAGTTCTTATATGCCTATTGTTTCTATCTAAATAACTAATACAATTAAATAGAACATACCTAAATTACAATTTTATCTTACTTTGCTTTTCCTTTGCCCCTTCATGCCTATAGAATTAATATTTTGCAAAAAATTTGAAACTTTCTGAGCTATTTTTGAAATTATAATTCCATGGTAATTAAATAAGGAAATATAACTTTTATTACCAGAAAAAGATATTAAAGATCAAATGAAAGAAATTAAAGCGATAGCAACTTAGAACTTAGAGTGCAATTCATCAAATCTTTCTTCGCAAAGCAGTTCGTGTTCCGATGCTAGATTTTCTCGCAATTAGCGTTAATCTAAATCCGACAAAACACCTACGGTGCGAAGTCGTCCAAACAGTCGCAACTCATATATAACCAATGCTCTATGCATAAACCAGCTTTACGATACTTTTCAAGAAAATTGGAACAATATTTTTTATTCAAATATTTATTAATTTGTTATCGTCAATACCGAATCGATATCAAATGATGTGCATCAGATCATGGCAACCACACTGGATACTAAATTCTACTGCATAAAATTGAATTTCTTTTAAATTATCTATAAACGCAAGTTTCTATCTGTAATTAGTTTCTGTATTTATTTTGTATATTTTCATACCGTGTTTTCATAGCTACCATCAATTTGTTGCCCAGTAATCAAACAGAAACAGTATTTGCGCTTTAAATTTCCATAAAATAAATATTATTATGCAGCTATTTTTCTAATCTACTACCCTTATATTTATAATATTTATATAACATATTATCAAATGTCAGTAGAAACACCATAATTAAGGCACTAAATTGTTATAATATTTTGTTCTCTTCTGAGATTCTGCCTGTTAAGGAGTTCACTGAATTTGTTACATTATTTTAACCAATGTTAAGAGCGTAATGCTAAAAGGAATATACCTAAATTATGTAATAGGAAACATGAACTTAAATAAGAACATAAGAAAAGCGGAAACACCGTTTCGATCTTTTTTGTATTTTTAACAATTTGCCCACAGCGTAATCATGAAAGTGTTTTTGAAAAATCCGTTACCTCGGAAGGATCACATAAAAGACCCAAGACAAAAGACGGAACAATGTTATTCCATAAATTTTATTTATTTAATTTAGGGAGTTATCTTAACGTAGGTAACTCCTAATTAAATGAGCAACAAAAATCGGCCAAACGCGAATTTGACTCGAGTGTTAAAGAAGATTAAGAAGTGAAATAATTTTATTTATTCTAAGTCGTCACTATACTGATTTTTTATCGTCATTTATAATTAATTATATAATTAAGTAGAGGAAGGGGGGGAGACGTGTGCATCATAATAAATTCCTCAAAAAGCATTGACATCTTTGTGAAGGCTTTAAGAAACCCTGTTCGTTAAACATTTCAAGTTCAGAATATTTAGAAGTAATTGGGGAGGGGGGTATATCTTATTTTTGGACATTTTTGATCTCTGAAGACATACTACTTCTAAAATTTTGTATTACTTAATTATCCCTCTTTCCCAAAAAATTCACATGTAAATATTTTGAGCGTTAGTTATTGAGTCATGGTTAATAATCTTTGTGGCTAATTTTACTTTCCTGCATTAATCGGTTTCTGAGAATACAGCAATGACAGGTTGACATTTAGACACGTAACTGATATTATGAGGGTTCAGTTTTTCTCTTTGACGTATGGTACCATAAAAAGGTGTTTTGTTTTCGAATTTATACTCAGTTTTCCGAAAATCGTTTCGATCATCGACAATACGATTCCATCTTCTTAGTGGAATAAATTTAGAACCTCTTCTAAGAGGAATATATTTAGAACCAAAATAATTAATAACAACTAAACCCAATCTCTCCAGGTGACAACGTTGCGTTATGATATAATACGCTCCCATGGTAGCAATACTGAGTTATTGCATAATGCGCATAATGTCGTTATTTCGCTTTGGAAAATTTGTGTAAAATATTTCTCAGAAATTATATAAATCTGCGAATTAAATGACAAACTACTACAAATATAAGTTGGTTTGGATCAAAAAAGAATTAATGTAGAAGTCACTTTAATAAATAAGTTACATTTTAAGAATTTCTGCTTCATTTTTAGTGTTCCGTACCGCAAAAAGAAAAAGGAACCTCTACAGGATTACTTCGTTGTCCGTATCTCGGTGTGTCAAGACCATTTTTCTCAAGAAATGAATATAAATTATTTAAGTTCACGGTCCCTTGGAGTTGTAAAAAAATCAAGCTTCAAAGTCAACGTAGTAAAAAAATACGGTCATTTATGCCGCATATTTTGACCCTCACAAATAAATCAAAACCTATGTTTATAATCTATATGATAGACTGTAGGTTTAAATTAATTAACTCTTTGAAGGAATAAGCTAGATGGACTCATTAAATGTGATTTTCAATAAAGATAATAATTCTAATGCTATTAAATCTTAGAGCAGTTTAAATGAAACATAAAAAGAATTTCCAAATAAATCATCGAAATGACAATTTAATATTTATATAACGTGAATAATCCAAGAGTGACGATAAAATTTACTTTGAAGTTTTACAATGAATGAAAGGAAATATTTATCTAAGCATAGACTTTAGAACTTTGAAATGTTACAAAGTATCTATCGCATCATTGGATGTACTGAAGTTGTTTTCCTATACGAGCAAGTGATGAGGTGGCGAATGAGAAATTCCTACACGATACGTATCGATAATTAGAAAAAATATAAATTTCATTCGTATTTTGAATTTACAATTATCAAATTTGATTGACAACAAATTTCAAATATTTTTTGTTTGTTATGCGGTTGTGAAAAGTTTATTTCTTTTATTTAAAAAAATGTGTGCATAGATATTAGTTTATTTGTTGGAGTTATGAGTGATAAGCTTAGAAGTCTTGTGTATAGTATAATATATGTAGTGATAAGCTTACAAGTCATACTTCGAATATATTTCATATGTCGCATGAAAGTATTTGCATAAGGCATTCATAAGGCATTTTATATAAGCGCACTAAAAAAATGGACTGGTCATAAAAGTAACTGTGCACATTATAAAATAATAGGTAATTTAAGATTTATTATACCACAGTGCTACTTGCAGTCTTGTACTTCAACGTCATCTCCTAAAGTAGATTTTTTTTTCTTTCTTTGTAATTTCATCATTCCTATATTATAAATAAATTAATATATCGAAATAAAATGTAGTAGTTGAACAAAAGATCGTAAACCGGTAGTTTATTCCGTCCAAATGCAGCTTTCAATACAAGAGAGTTTTATTATGTTTTATTGTACACATTATATCTGGAACAGATCCGTTTAGTCTAGTGTGGATCTAGCGTGGATTTGTCTCTTTGAACATTGTTAAATCGGCTTACCGTAAACTCGACATGAATCGGAGCAGATTCGCAAAGAAGTCTTCTTAAGAAAATAAACAGCGCGTGCTTTCATTATATTTTAACTGTGCACAGTATTTTGTTTTAGAATTATTTTACTATAGAATTGTTAGAATTTCTGTTCTGAATTTCTAAACGTAGCAACAAAATTATTTTCGAAATTGTATTTCGAAAGACAGAAACTTCGTGCGTGAAGAGCGGTAGTATGGTAAATAATAATTAGTGTATTCTCCATGTCAATTTTACGACGTTTCCTCCGTAAGTCGACAGAAGAATAATAATAGTTTCATTAATAGTACCATTCATTAAAGCAGCTGCAAAGAGCACCAAACATTATTGCTCTTGAATGTACATATATATAATATATATATATATATATATATATATATATATATATATATATATATACATATACATACATATATATATATATATATATATATATATATATATGTATGTGTGTGTGTGGGTGTGTGTGTGTATAAACATGGAATAACAAGAATGATTTCTTGGTTTCGTTCGAAAATACGAGACTAATTTTGAATTTAAGAAAAATGTATTTTTGTCCCCTTGACTCAGATCACTTAAAATTAAATGGCTAGTAAGGCATTCTTAGCGTTGCCGTGATGAGGGCGCCACGCGCCCTCATCATTCGATGATGTGTGTGCACTTTGCGTTAATATTAAAATATAATTATTATATCTTACATAGAAGTCGCGTTTTTATATCGTGTTAAACACCAATATGTGGTTGCGTGCGTGCGTGGGTGCGTGCTTGCGAGCGTGCGACGGTGCGTGCGTGTGTGCATGCGTGCATGCGTGGGCGCGCGAGCGCGCATGTCATCGTGTAACGTCTTAGAAATGTTAAGTACGAGCAGATCTCGTGCTTAACATAGCTAAGACAGAGAATAATTTTTAATATTCTTTACAGACGCACACAATTACGTTACGGGTAAATTTTGAAATTCATCATAAGAATAGTCGGGTATCCAGCAATTTTCTGCCAAGAGTGCCAAATTTTGAAATTCATGCCCTTTTAGATATACAATTTCTCTTCCATAGCTTACAATTCGTGATTATATTTCATGGAACAATAATAACTATTAACACACTCTTTCCAAGAAAAGATAAATTTTTGTTGAAGTATCCCTCGTAAACGATAGTCGTAATAGTTTAAAGTGGAATCCCTTTTTGTATTTTCTAATCGACATAGGTTTTCTAAATCTAATCAAAATATTATAGAATAAATAGATTCAATTCCTTACAGATTCTATAGTATATACATATATTATAGTGGTTGTAAAGAACAATCAAATGAACTACTTCCAATTAATAGCCGTATTAAAGAGTTTTTTCACAACAGAGCTTCTGAAATATTCGTTTTAATAATGAGGCAACAACGTACGTGGTATTAATATATCTTCTAATCGACATAAGTTTTCTAAATGTTTGTGAAACGATTTTTAAAACGCCATGCGTAAAAATGCCATTTATTAAAGGTTAAATTCAGATTCTTTATTACACTGGTTTTAAAGCACGATGCAATAAACGGCTTCCAATTAATACCCGTAGTAAGGAATTCCTTTCGTTTATTATCATAGTCAATTAAGAGCGTTTTATTCGTTCGTTATCAGTCGAGGTAAAGTTTAATGACCTAGTTTAAGCTTTACTTTTACGCGTGAAGTTGCTACCAAGTATTTGACTCCTTTATACCTTATTTTTATTGTCTTCTACCATCTACAATTATGTGATAAGGCATGCGTAGAAAGGAGGAGTTTATTTTAAGTTTCAATTAAAAAGATAATGATAAAATTATATATTGTGTGCAGTGCACAAGTCGCATTGATCTAAAGCGATGCTACAAAATGTATTGTTCTTTTTATTAACCGCACATTAATATGAATAATGTCTTCATCGACTGTCCATTGGAAATCGTACTACTTAAAACTATGTAAGCAAGACAAACATACTAATTTTCTTTCCTCTTCAAATAGTAAAGCTATTTATATCGATCGCCTTTTAGAGACTTCTGAATTCAATTAGCAGGTTTTTACGAGTATGTCCAGAGTCGAAATATTTTTGGTACCTGTTTCTTTCACATATGCTTTTTTCAATGTTTTCTTATAGTTTTGCATGGTCAGTTTCATATATTTCCAAATTTCTTGCTTCCTACTCACAATTGAAATTAGTTTCTTTACTACCAAGAAATTTTTTCCTGTCAATTTTCGGTAATTATCTTATTTCGTTCCTATACCGATATAATTTTATTTTTGTGTTATCAGCTCAAATTCTCTATTTGGAAACAATTTGACAAATTTAGAGCTTTTTTAAAATTTTTACTTATCCATGCGTTTTGTATAGTTTATATTTTGCTTCATAATTAATTGACATATATATATTTTATTACCCCAGCTTCGTTGTTTATATTTATCGTCATTTTAAAAGCACACCAATTTATTTCCTCCTTTATTTTGCACTGCCCAATTTTCATATATTATATCCCTAAATAGGTAATTTTTATTCAAGAACTTTATCTACAATTAATACAAATAAATTTAATTATAAATTAAAATCCACGGATGTTTTATATTCAAGTTCCATCAATATGTTTATAAGCTAAAGCGCCATCCAAAATTTACGAAAATTACTTATTTTAACGTATTTCTGTTACCATGGAAATAAGTTTTCGGACAAGAAATATTTAGTACTATTTTTACCTGAAAATAGAAATAAGCATAGAAAATATTTTCTCACTAGGACCAATAATCATAGTACTGAACAATATGCTCAAATTATAAACATGCCACGTAACAACTAAACATGCTATGTATAGATATGGATACGCTGTATATTTAACATGCTTTACTGAAGACGAAATCAACTGAAATAGAGCTTAAATTACTGCCTGCCTTTTTAGTGGGAGCTTTATTGGATTCATATTTTATGAACCACAAAAAGATTTGCAAACTTTTCGGCAAACAATTTTTCCTTTTGTTGAATAGTGAAGTACACTCGTAGAATTTGATGACTATTTGTGAGAATAATAAGATTTAAAGGGAAATAATATTATTTTATATGTAAATATAATATGAAACCGGTGGGTAATATTTCAATGGAAGTACTACATGACAAATTTAATTGCAACTGGCAATATTTTTTTATTTACACTAGGGGACGAAATAATACCTTTTTATTCCAATGGAAACCAAACTTTCGTCTTATGTCTTAAAGGTCAAGTCACTAGCGTCCATAACATTTATTTAAGATCTACTGGGACTTGCCGTAAGTCATAACTCACGTAAGTCATAACTGTAGGTCAAAAGACAGAAGAAAATTTTATGAACAATATAAGGAAAAACTGTAAAATCATTTCTGACTTGATACAATGTTTTCCGCAGGTATTCTGACGTATATTTCATAAAATAGGTCCTATCTCCTTTTCGTAATAAAATCTATTTGACTTTGTCATTCAAAATGTTTAATTTTGAAGACCCAATAATAACAAAATTCTTTCTGGTCTCTTTTTTTTTAAACATCCTCAGTGGAGGGAGGGAAAGGATTTTCAAATTCACGCTCTTCAAAAACATGACCGGATTTTTTTCGGAGAACATGATTAATCTAATTTTATTTCACAGTATTTTCTTTGAGGCTTAACGGACCTTCTGTGCAACAAGTTCAGGAAATGCAACAGTAAAATAAACACTCGAAAATATGATGTGCCAAGGAAGTTTCGTGGTTAACGTTATTTTATGAAATACATAAAATTTTACCAGTACCAAATGTGGATTTAAGTAAGAAACTAATTAGAAAAAATAATGTATTTCCCCACATATGTAATGGAAACCAGCAGCTGAGATGCGTGAAAAGGCTTCCCACCCTGGAAAGCTTTTTCGTTTACCTCAGCTACTGGAACATAATGGTTCTTTTATAATTGAGGTATAATTTACCATTTTTAATTTTTAAATACTTTGTGAAATATTAAGTTTCAAAGCTATATGCAATGTGTTTTTACCATATTTCTGATTTTTCAATTGTTGCTGTTGAAATAAAAAAATCCGCTAGTAGCGGTTAATCAAAACAATTTTGTTTAAATTGCATCAATAGTTTCAAGAGATATAGATAACTACTGAACTATACTTTATGTATACTCCAACACACACGTTGCCTATTTTTACCCTACATAATACAAACTATTAGAATTATGCAGCTTTCGTAAATTGACGAACATACAAATTTTTAACAGAACTTACTCAAAAATAGTAACCTTGAGATCTTAAACACTTAAAAGTTTTTAAATAAATCAAATTAATTCTATAATGACAGGAATTCTGACATATTTGACAATAAAAGCTAGGACCTCTTCTTTTCTCTCTTAATTCTAATTCCATTATTGTTACACCGCTACACTTCTGAGATAAAAAAGAAACAACAGTAACAATTTGAAAACGAATAAAATAGTCGAATAATATAAATAAAATAGTCGACAGATAGACATCGATATAACTACGTACAATATATTGTGTAGTTGCAATATTTTATTTATAAGTTATAAAATGGCTGAATTATCCTTGGACAATGATAGTTACCAAAAAGATTGGAAGAAAAAGATTAAATCAACGAAAATAGATTTAAAATAAGTATTACATCAAATACATCAAATAAGAATTTTCCTATTTTATGAATTCCATCTGGAACACAATGCCCATATCGTCACAAATAACATATGATATGCGACGGACAAGTCAAAGTTGTTCCATAGGATGGAAAATATTTTGTGTAAGAAATTCAAGACCGAGGAAATGAAGGGATCGAGAAAGCGAGCTTGAAAATGTACTCCGTTTCAGCTACTTTGATGGATTTTCAATATTTCAATTATGACATTTAATTGTAGAATATTTCCACTGACTCTTTAATTGACGCAGATAACCAATTGTAGTAGAGACACCTTTGCATAAATTTTAAGAAAAATCCATAAAATGTTTCTTAGGGTCCTTCTCAGAACAATGATGTGTTAAGAACTTATTAACCAATCAATTATTACGAGATCTCAAAGTGTTCCGAATTTTGTACAATCTACATTCAGTGATATAACAGCAGTATACAGAAAAAATTATTTCCAAGGCAACTATACTATGTCATCCCTTTGATATGCTAAACTACGTTATCAATATTACGCTCCAAACCTCAATAATAGGCAAAATCTAAACCTACCAATAATATATAATATTACAACTGAACATATTTTCGTATTTTATCACGATTGCCATGTGAAAATAATTTAACAAATCCATCCAAAAATATACGACATAAGAATATCCAACGTAAGAGCAAAAATATTGATACCGGCATGGCAGTGATGCCTGTTTAGGCTAACCCGCATTTACGCGGAATATAGATGGGCGGCTTCCGGATGTCAGCCTCTATACATTCTGATATTTCTCCTCGCAAGGAGATTATTCTGTCGCCTTTCCTTAAATTTCTCTTTCAAAACTTAAGCGAACCACATTAATCACTTGCCTGAACGTTGGCTAACTTTAAAAATGGTTTGTTATTTTCGACGTTTGTTTCCTATTTTTTGTGACAACTCAGTGAACGACTCCGCTAAGTGATTATCTTACTGTACCTAGCTGAGATGAATGGAAAATCAAATCTTTATCCTGTTTAAAACAGCTTTTTTAATATTAGAAACATATTAATAAAATTTGGACACATACTTTAAATCAGGGTTAAATTAAATAGAATATTTGTAATGGCAATATTTTTATTACGGTGTATAATTCTTTGCCATATATTTGCCACTGAAATTTTTGTATACTCTCATATTACAATATGATATTTTAATTTTCCTTCCAGCTTTGACACAATTATTAAAACCTTATATTCTGAGTAGTAAAATCTTGGAAAATGGTTTATAAACTATAGGTATCATTTGAAAGACATATGGGTCACTACAATCGATATTAACAATTATAATTTAATCGTAAGTAAAATTAAACCTGTGTAAATTGTAACGTTAAATTTTAAAAATAATTGGATGCACAAATATTTATTTGATTTATTTAACTATAAAAATAAAATTTATTTATTGAGTAGTATATATTGATGACATAAAATATCGTTGTTAATAAGACAGAAAAAGATCAGGAATTAAAAAAAAACATATTATGTAAATTAAAGAATATTAATATTTATATGAAATTTAAACTAATATTTCATATTTAATTTGTAAGAATATGAACTTGGGTAGTTTTGTGCGTTCTTACTTTTACTTTTTCTTTGTAATTATTTTGGGTGATTTGAAATATTTACCCAAGTATTCTCTAAATATGAATGTATCAATTTATCACTGGATTAACCCAGTAAAAAACCACAAAAACCCCACAAAAGTATTTTCACCCCCATTGGTATTAGTATCATAAATAAAATTATATTTTGTTATATTCTTAATCAAATTCTAAAATGTAAGAATCAGTAAACTGCATAAACACCTTAGTTACGATTTTATACAAAAGAATTGAATATACTTAGTTAAATAGTTCAGTAAGCAGTATGATTGACGTATTCCAAAAAAATATTTACCTATAGACATATCGAGCCTAAGCACACATAACAATATTTGCGTCTTCGAAGGACCAGAGAGAAAATATATTCAGAACCTCGAAAAGGTATAGGTACCAATACGTAATTTGAGGCCCAAACGTGGTACGTAATGAAATAATGCGACCACTTGGAACCTTTCGCGTTATTTGACCGCATCGTTCAGTTTACGAATAGGTTTGTTCGATATTTTTTTTACATGTATACATGTGTACGTTGAATCTTCACCTGACGCTCTTTGGCCCACGTCAATTTGTCTTTGTACATAGTATAAAATTGGCCTTGGTGTAGCTATTGAGATTTTTTGTTTTAGAAGAATCCCATATACTTACTGGTTACTGGTTTTCGCTAAATATTAGATTAATTTTATTTTTTGCCGTTATTTTCCTGAGTGTATAGCTGTGACCATTTCGTGTGAAAATGCATTATTACAATACCATTGCATCAGATTAGGAAATTCTAATATGCTTCATATTTCTACGACGAATGATAAATTATTTGTTGTTCCCTCTTCTTCTCCATACACAATAGAATTAAATGTTCAGTGATTTAAAATGTTAATGAATTCAAATGTGTGAATTTGGCATAATTTGAATTCCTTGAGAGGTTGTGTCACGCAAAACAATGATATGCGATACGTAACGTGAATTCTGAAGAAAGTTGTAAAGCAATTGGTATGTAGTAATTGAAAGTATTTTTTTTTATTTCATTGACAAACATTTTTTTATTTCTCACCTTCTTTATAATTAAGTTTTGTTTCGACGCAAAATTTTATGTAAATACTAATATCAAAATACCGCACATTTTCATGAGGTAAAATCATATCCATGTCAAAATTAAAAGAAAATATTTATATTTTTCTTCCGTTTTAAATTTCTCTGCCTTAAATGGAAAAAACTTTCTTATGGTGTTACTAACGTGTCACATTTGTTTTTTATTGTAAATGTTTTTTTTTAATTTTGGTATTTCCGAAAAAAATATGAATTATATTTTAATGAATGAAAAGTAGTTTCAGCCAGCTTTTAGTTAGCTTTATTGAAATTTGTAAATATGTTTTTAAATAAAAACTTATGATCAAAAAATAGTCCAAAAAATTTTCCAGACTATTACAATTGTGTGTATATGTTAAATATCAATAATATATGCTAAGTATCATCGAATGATTTTTCCATTAATTCGCTACGATTATTTTTCACTGTGACATAAATAGTCAAGTTTTCCCAACCGACGTATATAAGCCATAATGATGTTGCACGAAATTTAAATAGAAGAAAGTATATATAGAAATTAGTGTTTTAATGTAATGTTTTATATTAAGTTTCTAATTTGTATATCGACTCCTTTTAAGAACTTTGCGTCTTTATATTAATTATTTTTGCAAATATTTATAATTAAATTATATAGTAAAAAGAAATGAACACATCCTTTTCAGATTTTTCGAATTTGTTTCTGTTTCTCTATTTACTTGAATTTTACTTTATTTTCTCGCTGCTATTGTGAGTGGTAGAAAACTTTATTGTAATGAATAGATCATTTATATAACATTTTAAAATAAAAGATTGCATTTTTCAAATATTTAATAACAATTATATCAATTTGCAAATTATTCTTATTTTCCAATAATTTTAACAATTAATAGAGTCATGTGAATAAAATTTAAAAATAATTTAGGTTTTCTATATTTTACATTTATTTTCCTGGTTTTTTCCTTAGCGTGTTACTAAAATTTTTCTTTTAAAATGTTATTGAAATTTTGATTATCCATTTAATATAAGTATTATTAAATATAAAAGGATTACTAAAATATGATTGACGGTTCTCCAAGGACTACTTGTTCTTAAACCTAGTAATAGGGTATCAACATTACACAAGATTATTTTAGTCATTAGTGAAAGAAAATTTGTGTAAAAGGACAAATGTCTTCCTGAGTCAAATATAATGTCTATGTAGTTATTTTGAAGTTATGATTCCCATATTAAACCTGCCGAGTTTTCAATGAAAAAAATGAGAAATATAAAAAAATGATTTGAAAATATATTCGAAAAAAATGATCACTTATCATATTTCATCAATTTTTTCGTTATGTTCTACATATTTTAACATTTGTCTTTTAAGGTCCTTCAATTTTATGAGATGGAAAAGACAAACAAATTTTGGTAATCATCTTATCTTCGTCTAATTGCCGTACAGAATTTTCGATAAATATTTATGAACTAGGTTAATCGTATTTTAAAGATAAATAAAATTATATCTTATATATAAAAATGAATTTTATGGATTAATATTAAATTAATGGATATAATATGTGAAATACACACATATACGTACAAACATACCTGCATATATACATACGTTCATATAGCCATTTAACTTAACTATTATTCATTCTTTACTTCTCATGAATATGTATATACATATTTATCCCTTACTTATAAAAATAATTAATATAAATATCCTATTTTCTTCTGGTGTATTATAACTATACTTTAAGCTATATATTGAAATAATTTTTTTTTTTAAATTGGTCGATTTTTCCAAAATTTTGTTTTGAAATATCTACTTCTGGTTTTGCACATGAAAAAAAATTGTTTTTCTAAATTGATTTCTTTTTTAAAAAGAACAAGAAATTTTCTATACAAATCGTTAAGTTTGATATTTTATTGTATTTTTTGAATATTCGAAAAACTACTTTCAAAAACTTCGAATTTCAAATTAGATTATTCCTTAGAAGCCCATAACTAATAAACACCGTATAAAAAAAATATTGGGTGTTCACTTTCGTATCCACTAGGAGTACAATTGACCCCAATATGAATAAATTTCAGAACCTCACTTTATATATATATATATATATATATATATAAACATTCATATCTGGCATATCCACCCGCAATTACTCATCAACGCTTCGATGAGCCCATAGGCCCAAAAAATCCAATCCGCATTGATCAAACGTTTACTGAATCCCGGCGTTTGCAATCTACCCATTTATCATCGTTTCGGTCAACCTGTCAGTGCAGATTGTATTGAAAGACCACAAATAGACAGAAAGCCATTTCAGGGATAAAATTTCGTGAGACCTCGATAGGATCTGCCAAATTTTGTTGCTGCAATATTTATAATTGAACTAACGTTTGACTGGAATCAGTGTCTGATTTATTAAAAATAAACAGATTAAATTTGACGTATTAAAAAACTTGAAATACTGCTAATCAACAACTTGAAAACGCATTTAAAACTTGGATGGAATAATTTTATACTTTTACTATTTCATGATATAAAAAATATTGTAGTTTAAAAACTAATTCGCATAGAAGTGTTGACTGACACTTTGTCGTTATTAAAAAAAAATATTGGTATATTTTATA
Organism: Druceiella hillmani; assembly: GCA_039881145.1. Classification (NCBI taxonomy): domain Eukaryota; kingdom Metazoa; phylum Arthropoda; class Insecta; order Lepidoptera; family Hepialidae; genus Druceiella; species Druceiella hillmani. The sequence continues at coordinate 668,507 of JAYKKI010000111.1, read as the reverse complement.
CAAAATATAAATATATAAAACAAAACAGAATAGAAAAAGAGTGCGTTGTTTAATTTGAATCACTTCTCACTTCGGTATTGTTTCCTTATAAAAATATATAAAAAAGAAACAGTAGGTTATTTAATTTGAACTGGCTAAATTATAAAAAAAGAAAGGTAAATAATAGTTTTGATAACTGACCCCGGATAAAAGAACGATAATTGGAAAAAAATGGATTATTCAAATAAACCGAATGAGATATATACTCGTAATATAGATACTGCGTGTTATGAAAAGCGAGGTATAAATTCAAATATACCATATAATGAAAATCTAAAAGAGGAAACTGATTGCTAAAGTAAATAGATAAGTTTTAGGATGATATAACCATATAAAATACATAAATAGTAATAATTAAGTTTTCAAAATTGCTAGAGGTATACTTAGATGCATCTAAATAACCGATCAAGTATGATTCTAGCTCACTAAAATAGACTTCTTAGCGCAATAAATATTAAATAACATCCAATATACCTTAATAGAAAAAAAGATATTTATTATCAGGTATGTTTAAAAAAATGTGACATTTAGAATCCTCTTTATAATTTTTCTGCAACCTTAGCATAGGCTTCCAAAATGATGGTTTTTGCATAATTTTAGATTCAATATTTCTAGAAACCAATCAATCAGACTAAAGTGTATTTGTCCAAAGTGGAACTAGCCAATGGGTAACCCTAGCTTTATAGGTATTAGATGTAATGAAAATAAACATTTTTAAAATTGTATCCTTATAGGACAACGATAACTCCTGACCTACACAACATTTTATCCTTTAATAAAACAGTTTTAAAAAAGTAACAATAATTTAATGTGAGTACATTTAACCGAACATTAGAAACTACAAATCTCATCCCAGTGATGCTGTGATAAGGTCGATTCAAAGAACAAAATATAAAGTCCTATCGGCTGTATCTACATAATAATTCACTCATATTTCCTTTTAGTTTACTTCATGCGTATGTATACAGTTAGCGTAATGCAAGGTGCAATATCCTCTTCAGATTAAATATAAATATATATTTTAAATACAAAGTTATATTTTCAGTTTGTTTAAGCCTTAATGGATTTTTTTAAAAGTTTTATATGGACTTTTCGTAAACTTTTTATGAATACAATACGTATTATAGTTGGCGATTTCTATTATTAAACTAGAACATGACACTTAGCTGTGATAATTTTCCTTTTAACTTTGTTATACATGCTGAAAACTTTGACCTACCTCAATAATAGCGGTTTACTTAGTAAAGGATGAGAACACATAACTCGGAAAAAAGCGACCATTTTAAAGCTTAATATCTTGAAAGGGATCTCTGTATCGGAAAAGTCATTTCATCACATATTCCGAATATTTAAAAGGACTATTCAACCATGTTTTACGTAAGGGAGTATTCGAATAAAAAAATTAATACCCACTTTATACGTAAGCGAGGACCACAAGAAATTTATTTGAAAGACAATTCATTATTCACAATTAAATGAAACTACGTGATGTAGTATAATTTCTACTTTAGGTGGGCTATTAACCACTAGTCTTGACGTTCACGTGACTCGGTGTGAGATTACACTTTATACAGGCTTTGTTGTGAATAATTGGCACGCTTTGTTTCAATTGTAAATAATGAATTTCTACAAAATTAACGCCAAATATATTCAATATTTGAAAACAGCCGATTTGGCCACATTGGCGATATTGTACCGTCGACTCCGAATTAAATTTCGGAAGAAGATACAAAGCATTTGGTCCAACAAAGTGTGCATAAAGTGTAATCTTACACCGAGTCACGTGAACGTCAAGACTAGTGGCTAATAGCCCACCTAAAGTAGAAATAATACTACATAACGTAGTTTCATTTAATTGTAAATAATGAATTTCTACAAAATTAACGCCAAATATATTCAATATTCATTATTGGCAAGATTTTAGGTCATAACTTGATAGGCATTGTAAATCTGTATAAATTTCAGCCTACTGCACTAAAAGTCAATTAGTGAAACGGCTATTTTATACAAACGGGCAGGCATCCTAAACAATATGCGTCCCTAGTATATCCATGAAACCACAAAAATTTACACTTAGACTAGACAATCATCATTTGCTATCGTCCTAAAATGAATTCAATGCATAGTAATATACTGAATTTAACGAGGATAATTGACATTTTTTTATAACGATCGTCCATTCCATCATCACTTTTTCAGGATTATTGCAATAAACGAACAATTGAAATTATCCTGTCACACGTATAAACAAAATGAGATCACATTTACCAAAATATTAAAATAGTAGGTTAATTTCTTTATAAAATTAAAGGGTTTTTGGCGCATATTATACAGCGAACTATCATTACGTAAATATTGTAAAATGGAGGTGACATTTCGTTTATAATTTTTGCATTTTTGGACCACATATCTGAAATATGAAGCTTCACAATAGCTACTTAAATGTCATCTTAAATCTATTTTTTCTTCTACGAGTTTTCAAAGTTGGATAAAAGTATACTAGATCTCTCATATAGAATTATTTCGGGTAACTCGCGCCAACATTTACGTAACAGACAGTCACCTAATCTTATTTCGTGCGTTAAGCTCCGTTTCCGAAATATTAAGTTTGAAACGCAATGTACTGTTTCCTCCTCTCTAATTTTTCCACCATGACTTTTAAAAACATGAAAGAATTGTATGTACTAGTTTTGGACTAAACTTTCAAAAATATAATTATTATTCATGTTCCGAGAGATTTTGTAGAATTAATTTTAATTTTCAGAAGTCCACATAAAATTATTCTATTTTTCACTCAAAATCTTATAAATTTAAGTCCTTGTTTTCTTTGTAGATTTTCTCAGAACTTACCACTCAACTAAAAAATCGTGCATATTTTTTTATTTAATAATATCCTTATTCCTTTGAAATATTTTTTAATTTTAATAACAATTCGCAAAGATTTTCTAACTTATTAGTCTATTTGACTTAATACATGGAAAAGTTCTACATCCTTTGAAAATATAATATTTCCATGCTCTGTTAATAAATACTTGTCGTTTACAACTAACTAATTCATAATACATGCCTAGAACACATTACAAATAACGTTAAATATGGACGAATAATTCAGGATACACGTTGCCAATTTATTTGCAAACTGTAATGTTACTTTTTTATTTAGTGATAAATAATAACATTAATTTCTTTCTATTCAATAACACATTTTCCGGAAAAGTAGGAAACTTATAAAACAATTTATTCCTGGTACATCAAACATATGACGATATAAATTTTTTTTAATTATTTTTTTCGGAAATACTTTTAATAATAAAAATCTAAAGTATTTACATACGCTTTATTGAATATTTATGTTAATTGCAAAAAACTTTCTTCAATTTAAATAAATTAAAGAAAATTACATAAATTGAACAAAAACTTAGAAAACATTTAATTAGAAAACTGACCATTGATTTGGCTTAGGTGAACACTAACAGAGAATGATCAAAACATTTTCATAATTTCCACGTATTATAAACATAAAATTCTAAGATTTTTCGAAATATCGACTATAGAAAATATCTAACGAAAAAATTGAAATTTTGATTAAATGATTAACAAGTAATTGATTTTGGTTTTCATGTAGATTTTTTTAAAAGATACAGATCTGGGCTTCAATAGGTTTACAGAATCTCCATCTGACTACAATACTTAATGAATATAATAAAAAATGAACACTTCTCATAAAATACTCGCTGATCAGACATTTCTGATATACAATGTAGATATCCAAGGACTGTGCCAAAATTTTATGTTTCGACGTTGTGACGTTAATCATGTATAACATATTTGGGATACCTGATATTATTAACACAAAATATATATCTTAGAAAATAGAAGGAAACTATAGAAAAGTGATATTACATTTATGATTACTTTTTGGATTTTATTTATTTTTTGTTCAATTTTAATTGTTTTTTAAACAGAAATATTCAACAGGTACTTCAGTAAGTACTGGATTACACATTATGGTTAACATAAAAAAAGAAAAAAGTCAAAAATATAAAGTGTATACATATATGAAATATATCTAGATATGAAAAAAATACGTCAAAAGTCTTAAAAAATATTTGGAAGAAAAATAATTACTATGAGAATATAACATTTATTTCTTGAATTCGATTAACATTCGAAAGATTTTATTACGAGTGTTCGATATAAGTTAGTTTTTAGTTTTAAACGTTACAACATTTTCGAAACCCTATGAGTATGTATTTTAACTACCAATCATGTCATAACAATCATGATATACATCCATCGACAGAACGACGGACACAGACATTTTATCTTTTATGTAAAGACTGTTGCACTGCTTAATGAGAATGGCAAATCATTTATATGAATACTAAGAAGGATCTGGGATGTGACTCGTTTTAGTTCACGCTCAGCATGAAATAACTTATTCTGTTTCTTTCCATAAACATTTTGGTCAATATTTACAAAAATATCACCTCCCAAATCGCCTTTACAAACCGCACCAATTACTTTTATCATTTGACTTCACTAAAATATTTGAAAATAACTCGTGTCGCGATCCCAAAAGACCGTCGTTCTGCTTCGTTGTCAGATGAAACCCTACACTAGGGTAAATCTGCAATACTGCTGCCCAGCCTTAATGTCTTTACTATATCTCCAAGACATTGACACGATGTATACGCGATGCGGGTCTAAATATGGTTTATTTCCGTGACAGTATCTTACTCCCCTTGATGCTAATATGTTAGAAGTGCATTCCCAGCCTCGGAAAATCCTCTGAGTAAACGACCGAGTTCACATATTTCAGACATGAGATATGAAGCTGTGAACATTGGGAGCAGAGCGGTAAATCGACTGTATTTTGTTTTATATTTCCGTAATAAATATGTGGAAGACATGAAAGAAAATCTGCCAAGTATTTCGATTCTCGTCTCGTTTCTTCTTACATTTTCAGTTCTCGCTTTTGAAAGGAAGTTTGGTAATAAGTTTCTGCCTTACTTGTATATATATATATATATATATATATGTTTATGTGTGTATATATACATACACTCATATATATATATATATATATATATATATATATATATATATAAATATATATATTTGTTTTTCTTGCGAATAAGTTGAATTATTACTTAAATCTGTCATTTTCATTTCAAGTCAAAATTAAAAAATGTGTTTTGATTTTAGAATTAAATTACACTGTAATATATATTTAAAAAAATTCAAAATCAAAGGAAATAAAAAAAAAACATAAAAAATATTTATTGACTACAGACACTAAAAAAACCTGGCCGGTATTTAAAATAAACGTAAATATGATACCCTTTTCACGTATACGCAGCAACAATGTTTAGTAAATTGGTAATGATTTATACTTGTGGTAAATTACAAAAATTACAGGTGCTTTCGTATATTTCCACTCTTCTTCCATAAATAAAAACACTTGTTGATTGATAAAATAAAATAACAATTTAATAAAAATACGCTTATACACATCAATAATTTATTAATTTTGTTGAAGTACACCATTGACTAGATCAATTTTTATTTTCCCGTAATAAAATTCTGACTGTTCATATATCTAAACGAGCAATGTTTTTCCAGTTCACAATTTCTTAATATTTTTTAACCGGTGTTTCTCAACCGGTTAAAAAAATATTTATTTGAGCTATATGAGCTGACGGGGTCATAATAACAAATAAGTTGATTATGCTATTCTTCTACTTTAGTGGTGTCTCACTCAGAACGCATTATTTAAATTCGAAGTTCTAATATTATTTCGCTAATATTATTCTAAGCCGGCTGAGGTATAAATTTACTAGCATGAATATTTATTTTTTTATATCGATGGGCCTAGTTCACCTTTATACACCAATAATGATTATTATTTAGAATGATTAAAACAGATTCTTTTTTCATTTGATGGAAAAAACACTTTCTTTTTGGTCTTTGAAGCAACATTACATGAATGGTTATTCAACGTTCAATTTCTTTTCCTTGCAGTTGATTTGGTACCAAAATTGTTGACTTTCTTAACTTATTTAACCATAACGCTTACGAGTCTAGAAATATTTGACTTATAAAAATTATTTTCCTTTTTCTGTAAGCATTCTAAATGAGTCTTTGTTTAATAACGTTTTTAATTTAGCATTTCTAAAGATGATCTACCATAAAGCAAAATAAGATATTTTTCACCTACAGACTTTGCACTATTTTTATTGTTATTTCATAAGGACACTTTTAGGTTAAAAGATAAAGCTGATAGTTGTAGTAAAAGTCTACTCTTTTATATTTTTATATACAGTAAAATTTCATTATAATGAATTCGATTGTAGTAGATTGATAGTGAATGTATAAAATTTACAATAGTAAAGAAGGTTTATCTCGCTACGAGCCACAAGAAACTTTACATATGTACTGTTTATACGCAATGATACATATACCATAAAAATAAAATCCGAGAAATATATGCGGGAAGTCCACTTTAATTTTTCTTCGCGGTTCCAATCAGTATAATACAGTGGAATTCTGGTGTAATTAATTTTTATCAAGAAATAGTCGTTATAGCATCCATTTAAGGAGAGTCCACTAATCTGAAGTATTCAGTTTTTATTGATCAATAGGTAAATCTTGTTCATATAATTTGAAAAATGAAAGAAGAGCTTTCGCGATTCAGCTGTCGAATTAATTGTTATAGCTCGCAGATGTCATTAATGTTCAGACACGTCTCGCCATCTTTTGTAACTATTCGCTTGCGATCGCTTTTTTGCCCCTGGTGGATTAAAGATCTTATTCCTGACTTAACGATTATTTAAGCTTGACTGCGTTTCTCCTATGAATAAGCGGATTATAGAAAGAAGCTTGAGATAATCTAAAAACTCAATGTTTTTTGACTGAATTCATAATATTAATTTATACGGAAAACATAAATATTATCAAAACAAATTCATATTGTTTTTCAATTTCTTTAAAGTACGTTAAATTATAAGCCCCACTACATATTGAATCCAAATATAGACAGGTATCTTTATTATGCTTTAAATTTTATATAGTATATTTAATTACCGATACCTTATAAGAAGTGTCGATCCTCTTTCGTTGGTTGCACTCCATATTTTTTGTCTTTTGTAGTCCAATTGTTACTTTTGAATCGTTGAAACGATTCTTTGCAAATTTTATTCTATAGGTCATATTCGCCGTAAATTATCACGAGTAAGCGATTTGACACTGTGGCAGATTTTTTACAATAAAATGAATCTTCTCGCAAGTATTGTTTACTGGGAATAAAATTAGACATATTGAGCCTAATAAAAATAGTTATTATTTGCACTTCTAACCAAAATTCCAAACTAATTTATAAATTTTATACCTAATATTTTTAAAGATATGTATTGCCAGCTTAAATTAAAAACAAATAGTGCGACTAACACAGTTTATTAGAAAAGGGCGGAAATCGTACGCAACCACCTTCATATATGGACGGAAAATACCAGAATCATAATCCTTAAGCACGCGCAGTTGTTATGATTTCTGCGGACAAGCGTAGAATATAAACGTTAAAATAAGTACCCAACCCTTATATAACGTTACCAAATACACAATTTGATTCAACCATTATGTTACCCGACCGCTTCGGTTAACTGTCGACCATCTAGAGATAACAGCAATGTATAGTGGCACCTTTCGTAATAAATGCTACTAAAACTAACTGCAATGAGGAGAGAGAAAACTTGGCATCATGTTTGAAATATATGAAACAATTTTAGAATTTTCTTATATGGGGACAAAAAACTCGTAATAAATTAATGAGAGTTTATATTCTGTGTTCACAGATTAAATATTGGGTACAATAGAAAGATCAATGATTAAATACCGAAAAAAAAATCTGTACTTTTGTATCTCATTTTCTGTTCATTTGTATCTCATTTTCTTAGAGACCGTGTACCTTAGAAACGTGAAATTAGCACAGTGATAAAGCACACCAAAACTCAAATATATCAATAAAACTGAAAAATATTCTTTGGAAACTGTAAGCGTTGCAAATAAAGTACTCAATTTTTTTGTATATGGGTAACATGCGGAATATAACTAAAAGATTAATTTATAGGTATTCCAAAACTATTTTTTGTTATGTGTCTTAGATTTTACGTAAAATAATATTAGGTTAGTCGCTAAAATTGTCAACAAAAAATTCCTCGGAAATCCTTGTCATCATATTGCGAAAATTCAAATTTGGCTCAATTTTTAAGCAAACTTTTGGAGAGACGAACAAAGTGCTTGAAATTTCTTTGTTGGTTACTTAATTTATCCTGTGGAATACCAATTAAATAGGCAAGTTACGGTAAGTCCAGAATTGGTTTCTCCCACTTTTACATAAAATAGTTATTGTGGAAATTCTCTCCTTGTTTTATCTAGATGCAACAAAGACATTAAGGTAATAAAATCCAAGATGGTAGCATTATATTACTTCCTAATCATGTTTTACTAGTAACTGAGTGTAAATAGTTGCACGTTATTTTTAATTCCTTCATTTTTCATGACAAACATTTTATATAAATAAATTAATTAGAAAAACCTGTTTAATTGTAACCAAATTACGAAATTTGTGCAGAAACTTAAGCATACATATACTTTGAAGCAGGTATACTATTTCTATAAAACTGTTTGTATATTAATACCGTTTTTTACCATTTAAGTATGTTGCACAACATAATAAAAGTTAATATCTTTAAAACCTTAATATTTTAAAAGTTATAACACTTAGAACCATGACCTTGCTTTTCCAACCTAAAAGTAATTGCGATACGTCAATAGAGGGTTAATGAGTAAAAAAATTAAGACGTTGTTTTATTTAAATACTATTTTTTATTATTTGAAATCATATACATGACGAAATTGTAATTATTTATATTTAGATAAATTTTTGTGAAGGTTCGTCGAGCTGTTGTGAATAAAGAAATACGAGAGAAATTATCATGGAATCGGAGTTAATTCGGGAACACTTATATTTTCGTAAGCAGCTTTTGGAGGCTTTCCCGGAATATAGCAATTAAAGGAATGCTTGGCGATTATGTTTTACGAGAGACCTCAATCGCTCCGTCGTTTCATTACAGACGTTTAGTGGCCTTTTGCCTCCGAAGGTGGATGGTTTCATAGTGTCATCTAGACGGCACGAAATTCTGGCTGGAAGTAAGCCACAGTGACTAAATATTTTAGTCACTGTGGCGGGACCTTTAATTAATTTTAAACCTTAGTTATGACTTTTGAGATTTTACATCTAACGGAATATACACATATTTTATTTATTAATTATTTATTTCACAAATTTAATATTCAAAACATATTGTAAACTTATTGCTACAGAAGTAATATGTGTCTACAGAAGTAACTTATCAGAAAGTGTTGATAAATTGGTGAGTTGTATCAGACTTACGTGGTTTCAATATGAATAAAGCACAAGGTTTATTTAAAATAGGCAAAGAAAATAAAATACAGATATCGACAGAACGTAGGATGGAAGAAGAACTCAGGAATGCCGAAGGACCAGGACTTAGGAGAGGAAACACGTTTTCTCCCGATGTTTGAAAATATTTACGAAGGATATCTGAGCTGCTTGGACAGTAAAGAATTCTTTTATAAGAAGTAGAATAGTAGGACCTTTTAGAGGGTAATCCGAGGCAGTGAGTAAATACGCCTTTAAATTAAACCGATGCGGTGTTTTATATATATATATTATTTATATATATATATATATATAAATAGAATTAATGGTAATAGGGATGCTTGATAAAAGTAGATTTTTATTTCAAAAGCAGATTTGGTTCGTTTTAGTCGGAAGAAAATGTTGAATAGGCAGGAGAGCATTTATCTTGCTGAAAACACCACGATTAATATTATTTGCTCGAGGCTGTCAAATAAAATTTTGATCGATCAGGAGACTCAGAGGTTTAAAGTTTGTAGGATTATTGTACTATTTAGCGCTATTTGAGGTAAGTGGTAAAATATGTTTTAGAGACTATTGGGCTATCAGCAATCATCGATAACGATTTAGGTGGATTAACTAAGAAATTTATTTCTTGAGCCCACCGACTGATTGAAGAATGATAATGCTTAAGTGTGTCGATGGTTTTTGTTATCGAACGCAGGGTTGAATGTGCTTATCTGCATGACTTCTTCAGTTCTTTTCCATAGGGACAACAAAAGTAATATCAAAGAAATATTCAGTGCTTCTGTATCATCATATTTACTTTGCGTTATTTGTCTATTTGGTTCTCTGTGGCATTATATGTTCACCTGCTTTTTGTGATCCGTCTGACTTGTTTCTATTTTTCATGCATTAAATCCTACCAACTTTCTATAACAACCTCTTAATTTAAATATAAGTTTTCATAGATTCTAAGTGAGTAAAAATTCCTTGTCTTCATCATTTTCTTCTTAATTTTTATTAACACACTTTTTTAAAAATGGAATCCTCTCTGAATACCATCATGTTTGATAAAATGTACTGTCCTTACTTTGTACATATATCATAGTGTTAGTTATAGAATTACTTTTATAAATATTAATTGGTTTCAAGTCATTACAATTCTTCCTCCGCTGACATTTTTATTTCTGTAAGTAAAGAAATGGTATGAAATAAAGTGTTAGTGAATTTTGCATTGAACGAAAACATATTTCTTGAAATGTGTTGGCGTTACTTCTTACGTGCATCAAAGAGTGTAGCGTAGAATTGAAAATAATTTTCTTAATTTTTCCACCAATATTTTTTTTTAAATACCGAAGCGATGTAAAATAAAATTAATGTTATGATTTTATAACTTCCATTTAAAGACATCATAATTTTTTGTAATACTTACCTTGCTTTTCGGAAAGAATCGTAGCAGAATTAGGGTAAACGGATTTCTTTTCGTAGTCGTTGACAAATTGCCGTAGTGACAACCACAACTCACAATTTGAATAATTTATTAGTATATTGAATTTAAACATTCCCATTGGACATTCTCAAAACATTTACTTTATATTTAAATTACTTCAAAATTACGTCTTTCAGGTATCCTGCAATCTATACATTTGCGTCAAAATGTGTAACAAAATATTAAAATCAAAAGGTAAAATAAGACAGATTTATAAAAAATAGCTACAGACGTGGTGTTCTACCATTTCGTTTCATTAAAATTAATAATATTTTAATACGTATTCCCGTGTAAGGAATACGTATTAAAATATTATACGCAGGTATTGTCAGTTTGAGCAGAAGTCTCTAAATGGTACTTTTCGATTGTAAAGTGTCTCTGCTAATATTTATTTCTTCTTTGTGTATGACAAAAAAAATTACCGCATTTTAATTTATACCTTTAATTAAATATTTGAAGTAATAAAACCGTCATAATTAAAAACCAATTAAACCTAACGTTACACTGCACTGTTAACATTTCGTTTATGTGTGATATTGTAAACTAAACTATTATATTATAAAAAAAAACAAAGAAAATGGCTGAAGACAAAATTTGTAACAAAAGAATGTTTTAAAACATTTGACAATGTAAAATAAATTATTAATGCTGTCTAATCAAGTGTTTTCCCAACTAACCATAAATGTATTACGCACTTATCTACATTTGGAAATCAAACTATAACATTTTCATAGATAATCTTTTATAAAACAGTTAATCAACTGAGATATTCTCAAGATTTTTTCAGTCATTGATCTGCAGATAAAATCAAAGGAACAGACGTCGATTAATTTTGCATAATTAGATCCCATTAATGAAATGAAGTGAGCAATGGTAAAAATATGAAATTTAGTTTAAGGGTACTTGAAAAGTAAAAAAATGGCACTCTTATATAATTACACAGGTGTCCGTCCGTCCGCCTGTCCATGACAGCCTCTTTTTCTCAGAAAATATTTAGTGTCGAAATTTGAAATTTGGCATAATGTAATAATACATTAAATTACAAATAATGCATGTTTCCATAATTTAAATTTAAAAGTATTTAAATAGAAATTTTATTTTATTTTCATATAAATTGTGGGATGTGAATTAAAAGAGCAAAAACTATTTTAATTTTTTTGATTTTAAATAAGTTAGTCCAAAAATTTTAATGTTATTTTCGTGAAAGAATGACCTCATTTTAAATTGATTTAAAATTGACCGAGGAAAACTATATCTTTTGAGAAAATCCCGATATCTTTTTGTGAGAGATACACAAAACTACCTACTTACCCATATGGTGCCAAATAATCTTAATTTTTGTAAATAAATTAACAGAAAACTAAATAATGTGTTGGATATAAGAAACCTTAGTGGTGCGAGGAGTACTTTTGCATTTATTAATATTTATTATATGCTTTCAGTTCAATTAAAAAGAACTCTATCGATCACATTAAATTATGTAAGGTACATTTATATTATTCTAAAAATAAACAAGCGTATATTTTATTTATAACATGCTACAAACATATATTTTGCCCCCTAATTTTAATGCATGGTAAATGGTTAATAAATTCAGTTTAGAGTGTGTGTGCAACGCACGTTTCGACTTTTATCAAATTAATTTGTCACCCTCAACAACGACAACAACTATTAATACGCACCCCTATATTAAATTAAGCGACCGCGTCTCACGACTGGCGTGTAACGTGTTTACATTAGAGAATATCAATATTTTTCGGCTCAACACTTGAGTGACACCAGACACTACGCATACATATATACGATATATATATATATATATATATATATATATATATATATATATATATATATTTATATGTGTGTACGTGCTAAGCGCAAACAAAATATGACCCACCTAATTGGCTTCCGCTCCATTCCTCTACAATCATAAATGGGTTCGGCCTGTATCGAGTTTTTACAGCTTTCGATCCGTTCTTCACATCACAATCACATTCCAAAGACTTGAATTTTTTTAAATCTTGATAATTGATGAAATACATACATATAAAGGCTTTTTCAAAATCTTGATCATTGGTGAAATGCACATACACAAAAGCTTTTTTAAAATATTGATCATTGGTGAAATATATACAACACAAAAGCGTAATTGCTACGTAGGTGGAGAAAAAGTACATTTGAAACTATGGGGGGAAAATGTAGATAAAGTCTAACGCAATAGTAAACTCTTAAAAATTATCTTTTATTTTAATTACACTTAACGCAATGGAAGTATTTACTTCCTTTGCTATTTTATTTAATGTGAAAAATTGTGGATTTTATAACGGCGGATGAAAAGAAAATGAATCATTGGACTATCACTCGTTTACCAGGTAAATTTCTGATACCTGTTAAAAGTAACATAAATATATACGCATCAAAACAAAACATAAATATATACGTATGTATATATAAATTATGCTATTCTCTATACCGTTTAAAACTTATTATGATAAAAAAACTCGTGAGTTGTGTAAATATTATTTGATGATAGATTATATTAATGTAGCTGCTAATGTAACTTTGCCAAAGTTATGTTGACGTAATATAATTTAGTTTACAAGGTCAAGATTTGGTATTCATAATATTTTGGCTCCGAACCACAAGGAATGCATACATGAATGACTAATATTACTTTCCTCATTAGAAAGATTCATAAAATATCAAATTAAATATATTTTATGAATTCTAATATAGTATAAATTTTAAAATACTTATATACTATTTGTCCATAAAGATATATAGCGGTTATTGAATATTTTAGTAGATGGTAATGTCACCCCTTCCAGCATAATTCGCATAGTCTATGGTGAATGGTATATAAACCACCACTCCATCACCGCAATTCCTCTTTTTTCTGTTTGGTGATATTTATAGTTGTGGTGCTCATCCTGATATGAAATATCAAGGAATATTTCATCAATCACCCACGCGGTTTTACTAGCGCAATAATATTTCAACAACGATTCTAATATTGAATTTATTTGGCGTTAATTTTGTAGAAATTCATTGTTCACAATTAAATGAAACTACGTGAGGTAGTATTGTATCTACTTTCTTTAATTTCTTTACCATGGCTCGTTGTATTACAACATCTTCAGGAGGGCTATTAACAAAGATATCTATTATCTCTTTTTAATACGTAATAAGTTCTTTATCTGAAGCTTAAACTTACCAAATTTCTTATACATGTCATCTAAAGCTACAGAAACTACCAGTGGTAGTTTAATTATTCTAAACTATAGGGGTTACGTGTTTGTGAAGAAAAAAAAATTAATGTTTGTAAAGCGTGCGAGGTTAAATCACGAATATTTAATTTTTCACTATTCCTCCTAAATGAAAAAGATCTTGTGCGTAATATTTTTTGAATAGCTGCGGAAGTAATTTACGATATTTTTTACGAAATGTGTTTAATACTTTTTTTTTCTTAAAAATAAAGTTTTTTAATCAATCACTTTTTACAGTTTATTCTAATTAACACAATTTTCCTTTTATTACTCAATGCTTAATACGTTAATATAAAACGTAAATTACTAAATATTCGATCCAAAAAACCAATTAAACCTCAAGAAATTAAAAAAAAGTCGGAACTTCGTGAAAGACGTCGCAATTTTAATATCTGTTGGAGACATTTGTCCGTAGCAAAATAATTTGTATAATTTGTATTATATTAAATATTTGTACCCATATTTTTCTTAAATATCTAAAAACAATAAGAAAAATCTATAAGTATAAATAAATTAAAACAAATCAAACATAAGAGTTATATGGTTACAGTATGGTTATATCTCTTGAAATTACAGATACAAGTTAATCAAAATCATTTTATTTGACATTTCTAAGCTCTGGCTAGTATTTAGAAGAATTTTTTTTTTTCATTTTTTTTAACCCACTGTTGAAAATTAGAAGGGGGTAGAGTACATTGTATATCAAATTAAAATAGGGAACACATTTTGAGGTATAATATTTCGCATCCTATAAAATGCAGGCAATGTAATTCGACCTCTCAGTAATGATTAAGGACTTTTTATAAATGTACCATAGACAGTGGGAAAAGTCGCAACCCAAGTCAAGCAATTTAATTACAAGCCATTAACAACTATTGCTATAAGTTAAAATAGCGAAGCTAAAATCACCAGACTATTCTTCATGTCATTATGAAATGCTGATGCTTTATTTCTCACGGCCGTATTTTCGTTTTCGTAGTGATTATCGTGAAAAGCGTCTTTTGTTTTAAAAGCTTTGAAAAGTTCATCACGAGACGTTATTAAATACGTATAGAAATTTTTGCACATATGAATGTTGCACATAGACGTTTACATAATTGAACTTGATTCGCATAATCAGATTTAAAATCTCTCTCTCTAACTCTACACTCTTGCTAAAGTAGTCATTATTCGTGCAGACGATAAGGAGATGCAGGGTGAATCTTTCATTTTGGCGAGTATTGTTGCTTTTGCAATGTTTCTCCGTTTCTGGTAGTTGACGGCATCAAAGTGTATGCGATATTATGGATCCCTTTGCTGCCTTAGTCAGCTTTGTCCAAAGTTTTGAATTTAGTTTTGGGCTCTTGGCCTTTCACACGGCCTTATACCATAAGGCATACTAAGGAGTCTTCGTTTAAAGGATTTGGGCCGAAGTCTATTTGGGTCCGTAGCTGCTACTGATAAGGATCTAAAATTCATACATTTCTGCAACAAGCCATCCAAGGAAACTGTGAAACACGTCTCCAGCACCACATTCCAGTCCATCCATCTTCCGGTGGACTTGCAATTCTAGGGACAATGTTTCCGCTCGTTAGAGGAAGTTTGGGAATATCAGGCACATCATCAAATGATCCGTGGTTTTTTATTTATTCTACTATATTTACAGGTCTTCTTGAGCTTTTCTAATGCATATTTAATGATTTAATATAGCATATAAAGCTAAGTTTTTTTTATGTTTATTCATTGTATCCGAATTGCATCTTATTTAATTTACATTAGGAGGGAGTTGTTATTTTATCCTTTAGTTTTAACTGCACGCTTCTTAATTATCCAGACAAAAAATAGACTATGACTGTAATTTAGTTTAATTACCTTTTTATCTAATTGTTTTGTTATTTGTCCCGGGAACTAATTTCGACATTTAATTAGAGATGATCCACATTTTCCTTTGTATCGATATATCATAGAGCAATTGATTGTATCGATACACGAATATATCACACTGTTTTGTATCCAAACTTCGGATATTTCCTCTTATTTTGTTAATTTTAGGGGTGTGGTATATAAAAATTGCTTGCTTATAATTTTTATTTGTATTAAAATAAAAATCTTACAACTTCCTCCAAGTAACGTAAAAACATTGTAAGAAATATAATTTCCATCGCTGTAAGATGAATTCGGTGATTTTTTTGCACTAATTTTGGGCGATATTGGACTCTAGTGCTAACAAGACCACTAAACATTGTATCGGATATATTGCAAGATTTATCATTCGAGCTGATTTAAAGTTAAGCGTGGCGATTGTTAAGTTGCATGTGAATCGTGGCATAAGATTTGATTTTGAATTTTAGAAATGGTAAAATCCTCATTGCTCGGAATTAGAGAAGTTGTTTAATTACATTTTCTACAAGTTTATTTATCGAGCTATTATTCCGCCAAGCTTGTATAAATATAAACGTAAATCTCCAATGGAATGGAACTTTCCCGCGGTATTAACTGTAAAAGTATTTAAGGCGCTGACAATGGCAGATTGAGCTTATTAAAGAAGTTTTTTAGCAAAAACAATTAAATTTATGTCCACGAAAAAAATATATGTAATTTTTGACAATATTTTTAAAGTCCTGATTGTTTTCAAAACACAACTGAAATATCTTTTTTATCTGAAAAAAAACTAAAACATCTCGTGATGTATACTTTAAACCAAAGTATATTTTGAAATACTACTCTTCTACTTATTAAATCTATTAACTTTGGTTGGTTTTTCGTATTTCAATTCGTGTTTGTATTTATGTTTTTATATGTCCTTTTGTTTTGGGTCTTTTTTTTTAATTACCAATTCTAATTATTAATTACCTATTTGTATTTATAAATTTAATTTACGCGACCCTTTTTATTTCTTAAATTTTTAGATATTTCGGTTTGTCTTTTGGGAAACAATTAATGTTTGTATTTATATTTTTTTGCGCTATCCTTTTTGCTTACTAAATTTTGAACGTTTTGGGCTTGTTTTTTTTTCTTTGTGTTTTTATTTATAAACTTTTTTTCGCTGGTAGCTTTTACCGTATGACGGGATTTTTTTCTTAAATAACATCTAGGTTTTTTTTATAATTATGCTTTTATCTTTAATATAAATTTCAAAGTGAGTATTTCAGCTCGTAATCAAGGTAATGCATCATGACATAATTCACTACACAATTTATTACTGAACACGTAAATGAAGTCTACTTCTTTTTCTTTGTTTGTTATTATTCTTAAACATATTTATTCTAACCAATTAATTTATTATTGAAATATGATATCAAAGTAAGATACATTTATACCAACCAAAAGACAAAAGAAAATTAAACTCTGTATAATTTTTCGAAATATTTCTATAAATTTGTCAAACCGTATACATTATTTCCGATTCCATTAAAGCCCGAAAATTGGTAAAATTGTCGGTGGCTTTATTATTATATGGATGTCTATAATAATGATGGATACATATAATTATTAAATTTTTTATATGGCTAGGAGTTGAATTAAAATATAAAAAATTCAGATTGAACATTAATCACTATAAGACAAAATCTTGATAGTGGACCGCACCAACATTTTACCATAATATAATATAAATAATCAGAATACCAAATTGTGAAGTCTTTCAATCCTATATATATTTTTGAGCTTTGTTCCCGATTAATGAGCTATAAATAGAACTGCAATGAATAAAATTAATGGAACTATTGATGATTCAAAACATCACCAAAATAATGTCTTGCTTTTCCCCTATTTTCGTATGCCGTAAAGATGCAGTCACTACTGGGAACATCCCGGATTGTACTCCGTATTCACAAAGCTCGATGTCAAACAATTTCCATCAACTTTAGCGGTATCTCTGATACTCAATTTGTTTGGCCTTGTGTCACGGTAGAACGAGAGCTACATAGAGCGTTTTGTTGTGACAGGTGTCTGGTGGTTTTGTCAGCAAATAGGGTCGCAGCGCGCGTTCGGTCGTTCTGGCTACATAAAATCTACTATGGGCGATCCCTTGCTTAACTCCTCTCTAATCTCGACAGACGACAAGCAGAAAGATATGGGGAGACATAGTGAGGCGGCATGTATCGACCCCTGACAGTACTATATTCGACCACAGCCTCTCTGTCCAAATCGTCATGACGGATATATAACTATGTTACAAAACAAACATTAAAAAATTATCTATTATTACGGTGATATTTTGTAAAAAAACTTCTTTGATTTCTTCATTTCCATTAGCAAAGACTTTCCTGATTCGATTTTATTTAAATAATCAGTTTTCTTATAATTACACTTACTACTATGGTATATTAGGCTGGTGCATAAGTTCTTGAATACTCAAGCACGTTTTTTTATTTTATTATGATTTATTTGTACAAACCTTTCAATCAACAAAATATCGACCGTCATGGTCTACAATATATACCTAGGCAAAGACGAAATGCCTTCTTCGTAAAAAGTAGAAAGTTGACATTTAAATTAATTTACTCATAATTATCAAAGCTTTTTCCGCAAACGTTGCTTTAAAGACCAAAACAGGTGGTAGTCCAATGGAGCGTAGTTAGGACTATGTGGTAGTTGCGGTACAGTAGGCTAGCCTAGATCTTGCATTATACGATAGACGGATTTTAAAACGTGTGGTCGAGCATTGTGCTGAAATAAAATGACATTAAATCGTTTCAGTCGCTTTTGACAAAACGCTGCGGCCAATTTTATGAGTTGTCCTCTATATACAATGGTATTGACTGTCTTGTTTGCGTCGTGAATTTCCCGAAATAACATGTTTTGCACAATCCTAAAAAACTGACGGCAAACAATTTTTTATCACGATTGTCAGGTTTTGGGCGCGCTTACACCGTAAGGTAGCCAATAGGCCTGAGGTTTATTATCATCGCAATAAATCTCAATGACTCATCTCCAGTGATGGTTGATCTGAGTAAATCCTGCCTTTGTGGTCGTAAAACCAAATTTTCGCAGATAGTAACGCGTGCCACGTGATGGACAATAGTCAATGCGTGATATGTTCATAGACTTAAAACTCTCCGATGTGCGGTGTCGAAAGATAGTGGTATGGTCGTATCCTAATGACTGCTTCAGATCTCGTATTCTCATATTGGGATACGTTTCTAACTCGAGGTGCAATACTTCGCGACGAAGGAAAGTCATTGGACGCCCCGAGCAAAGTTTGTCTTTACAACTTATTTCACCTTTTTAAATCAATGAAACCAGTAGCTAACAGTTGAATGGGTAGTTCCCCCTTCTGCAAATGCAGCGTTAATTTTATCAGTTTCCTTTCTCACAATGGTCCCTAGTTTAAAAGCTCAAAGCATTGGTTTATTTTGATTTTAAGCAGAATGGTATGTACGAGTCTTTAAATATCCACCGACATAATATCTCTAGAATATTCTACTAAATTATGGTATATTAAAATATAGATCATCTTTTCATGTGGTTAAATATAATAAGTGTCTAAGTACTTAGGCACTACCTCAGTATTAATATATATCTCTTTACCTACGACTCCGCCTGGATTTTTTTTTATAAAATGTAGTATGTATGGATATAAATATACTTTCGATGTAAATCAAGTCCTAAAAAAGCAAAATTTAGCATTTGGTTTCATTAATAAGTCGCATCGATAAAGAAATTAAAGTTTATTCGAAAATTAAAAATATAATATATCTTATAGTTTCTTATATGGAGGTAGTATATTGTCAAATGTAAATTTTATGGTGGTTGTGTACCAAAATAAACTACTTGGTGCGAAATATTTAATGTAGGTATTTTGCCACTTTCTATTTTCTTCAATTATACTATTTATTATGGAGCACGCCGGAGTTTCCCGTGGTTTTTTTAATGTAATTTGTTAAGAAATTATTTTATGTTTATCAATGTACCACCTTGTAAATGAAATAGCTATTCACTAACTGTAGAACATGTGAAAATTACAGTAATCGACTATGCAGAAATTGCTGAAAGACGGAAAATTAATTTAATAATTTCTTATACAAATTCATCATATACACAACTTACTTTGGAGTATATCGAAAAAATGTTTAATTTGCAGATTAATACAATTAATGCTTTTGTTCAAATAAAATCTCTAAATTTGTGTAATTTGAGAAATAATTGATTTATTTACGTGAGATTTCGGAAAGAGGTTGTTCTTTATTTTTTTTTGAGGAGATTTGTTGCTATTTTTTTAATAAAGTTTGATATTTTTACAGCCATTTCCTTATAATACCATCTATTAGTTTTTTTCCCCTAATTTACAAACATTTGAAATAAGAGATATTGTATTATAAACACAAATTATTATTTGTCTTCGGTTTTAATAACAATTCCAATAATTTGAGTACAAATACTAGGTATCGAGGTGCGATAACCGCTTGTCTTCACCAGTGTAAATAAATACCGTTGTGTAAACGTGTAAACGCGCACATGCACATACACATGCACATGCGCGGTCAATAGAACAGCCAATGGTAAAAACCTATTCTTATATAAAATATAAATATACAAATATAGATTACGAGACATCTATAAACAGATAATATTGTGGCTAAATTAAAATAGTCCTCATTTTGAAAGGAAAGACACGCCCTCTGAAAAAAAAATATCAGGACGCCCAAGTAATTCAATAATCCGTAACACGTAATAACTTTAGTTTTATGAATACCTTTAAAACAACAACGACCTCGGTGATAAGGAAACGACATATTCCGTACAGTTCACTTCCTCCTTTGCAGTACGGTCTTTCAGACCGTAAATACTATTAAGGACAAAACGTCTGATTGGTGTTCGACCATTGTTTTGATAAGTTTGCGACACACACTCGGATTAAATAAGCACTAGGAAAATATTTCTCTTATAGTATTAAAATAAATGGATAGTAAGCTGAAATAAGTGTAGTAATATTTTATCTGTATTCAAGACCGTAGTTTTGATAGATGATGTTAGAAACGATTCGATTTATTCTTCGAAAGGCTAATAACCAAAAAGTTTTAAATAAAAAATGGAAGACGGAATATTTTTGGTGAATAATTTTGAAATAAACCTGAAATCCATCGCAATCGTTGTCCATAAGCAAGTGCCTTAAGACAAAGCAACCATTTGAAACAAAACCGTTTTGGAAAGTTTATATCCATATTAACAAAATATACCTGGGACCGCTAACTGAGAACATTTTACTTATTTATCTAAAATTTGATGCAATACTCACATGCGGCTGACTTATTGCTAGAAGTTCTTCTAGCTCTCTTTATTCTTCTAATCTCTTTTAGTAACACTACCAAAGAATGTAAATCGTCAGTCTCTAGTCTAAGAGGAAGACTCCAAAAGATTGTTTTTCTATAATACTATAAAAAAAATATTTAGGAACATGCTTACTGAAAGAAAGGCTTAAATTTGAAATGAATTAAAAAAAGATGAGCCTAGTGCTTATTTAATTGCAGTGTGTGCGGAAAACTTCTAGGAAAATAGGATGGGAATGGTATGTATTTAATATTTTATTATTAGAGTTAAAGCAAAATATGGCCCTTGCACTAAAGTTATTCAAGTTTTTTATATGTTTTTCTTTTTTTGGGTTCCTTACTGATCGATCGACTCCCGAAAACATTTAATTTTCTAAACGGAAATAGTTATCCACCCCAAATTATAAGTAGTACTCGTAATACTTTGATCCGAAACTGAAAACGTATTTAATATTTTGTAGCATTTAATTCAGTTTATGTTGATAGTGTTCCGCCCCTCAAAATGACAAACGAAACCGTTATAGAAGTACTTAGTTATTGATCCATCCGTTCACTTGTCTGTCAAAGCCCGTTCTCTACCAAATCGAAATAAATATCGTAAACTGAGGCACATTTCCTTACATTGCTTTAGTCACTACTTATCAAAAACCTATAGAGAACTTCCAATTGACCTACAATCTGAAAAATCAACCTAATGGGACGTCTTATAGTACAAGTAAAGAAAAAAATCAGTGTTTTATTATTCTATGCGGAATTATACATTTTTATAATTAATTGTTTTTTTTCATTAATATTTATACAGTTGAATCAGAAATACCATTAAATATTTGTAATAGTTTGAGAGTGTACGAAAACTTCATAGTATGGGTTTTATTCGTGCCTTACAGGTTTTTTAAATTACAATCCCTTGAAAAGTACTTTTAATGTAGAGTAAAATAGAATTATATAATTTCTTATTAACCACAAAAATGCCGTAATATAGTTGTAAATAGTCAAATAATAATAATAAATGTTTTTTATTTCAATTTCAGTAACAGAAAAGAAGCTTTTGGCATAAAATGAAACAATAATATAGAAGTCACTAAATTTTTCTAAAATTAGACACCACAAAGGGAAATGGACGATTAATCATTAATAAAAATATTTTGTATTTTTTTTAATAGTCCATACACAATTCATATTTCGGAGAAAACTAAAATAATATATAAAAATAATGTCACCGTAGTCGTACAAGCGGATTGAAATTGGCATTGACTCTTCGTGCGTGCTTCTATTTTGCTATTTTCTTTTTTATTATACAATTTCCAATAGAAAGTAGCACTATGTATTACAGATCATAGTTTTTTTTAATCAGTAGAAAAGACACAAGAGACTGCTGATATTAAGTCTGCTAGATTCTGTAATCTTTCTAGAATCCAATGATCGAGATTTTGAAGAGGAAAACCTGTATTATTGCTATAATTTCTGTTTTGATATTTAAGCAAGAATTTTAATGTTTTCATGGCATTTACTCGAAAGGTTTTCTAACAAATATTTAGTATTTAACAACAATTTAATAGAACTACTCACCATTATAAATGAATTCCTAGGAAAGAGACTTATGTTTTCAGAGCAATCAGGGACTATTATAATTTATATTTATCCATCAGTACTTCACTCATAATATCTGTCCTATGATCGTCAGCGATAGTGCCGAAATTTTCCGGATCAATATTTTAATTAAACGCAATGTCATTAGTATTTTTCTGTAAATAATTATTTTATGATCCTTGCGTGTACGTGAAAACTTATTTTACTTAATTGAGTGGAATGTTATGAATTTTCTTTTAGAAAATCTTTCTTAATTTTTTCTGCTGCCACTGTGGATGTTGCAAAGTAGTTACCATGGTAAAATTTATTTTTATGCTTTCTTGATTTAAAAGTTTCCGGTAGCGATTCAAGATAAATGTATATTATGACGTAAAGAGTATAAAAAAAGTATCTGCTATACCTTTGAAGATGTTTACGTTCTAAGCTTTAATAATCACGCAATGGCTTAAAAATTCGTTAAATATAATTTTACTAAGTAACTAAACATAGAAATTAAATCTACTTACGAGCTTAAGAGTTCTAAATTAACGTTAACGCTCCTTCTAGGACGACTGCTTGGAAAAGAGAAAATGGAAACCTTTATAATTTCATCACATCCCAAAGTAATTATAATTTAATAAAAAATACCAAAAAACTTTAATTTTTTGAAAGAAATTTAAATACTCAAATCATCAGTAGCATTCGTTTTATTAAATAATTTCTATAATAATTTTTCACAACTCAAATGTATTACTTATTATATCTTTTCTACGGCGTATTACCTGGTGGTTATTTAAAAGAAATTGTCAAACGTTGAAACATTTAGAATAATCGTCGCCGTGGTCTGTTGAATTGATCACAAGGCATACATCCTTTGATAAAAGCTGCCCTGGCTGGACTGATGTCCCGGTTGGCTGTAACAAATTGCTCTGGTTTCAATAAATCCACCATATGTATCCACTATTTGCATTAAAGTAAATTTGTAGATAAATAAATTACCACTATAGTTTCCCTGTAACCTCATAGTCAGAAATTACTAAGGCTATTTGCTTTACGATTTTGGCTCATTACTTTGGGAAATAAGAGGTGGAATGCTATATTTATAAATAAATATTTTCGGAATATTAAGATGTGTAAGTGTCAATGTGTTATTACTATGCGTATATACATTTTAAGTTTCCACGTCGAGCGGTTTCTATGTAAAACGACTGCGACGGAGGGAAGAACAGACAAGTGAGTGATCTTATAAGGGTTTACCATTTTTTCTTTTCATGTATGGAACCCTAAAAATTATTACTGTCCCTTCAATTTTACTTGAAAAGTATCCGGTTATATCCCGCCAAAAGAAAGCGTGAAGAAGGTATTCGAACCAAGTTTTCATGTTTTCATGTGAGTACCTTCTTTTCCAACGGAACCATAGGGAACTAGGAAATATGAAAATAGCTGTGTTTTTCTTTTTATTAAATATCTTAAAACTGTTTTTAATCTCTTTTTATATTACAAAATATTTACTTCCTTGACAAATACAGATGACATAGTTATATGATTAAGAAAATTTGGTGGCAACATGAGAAAATTACGGTTATTATGCTGAACTAATTCCAGGACACGGACTGGGTTTGTAGATTATATGGATGAATATATATACATATATATATATATATATATATATATATATATATATATATATATATATATATATATATATATATATATATATATATATATATATATATATAGATCAGAAAATAGGATTCTAGGATTTATGAAGTCAAGTTGTGGATTTATCTGAATATCTTATTTCAATTTATCCAATTCATATTAGAATTACGTCTATAAATACCAAAAAAAACTGTAAATTTTGCGCGCCTGCACATTATATATATTGGTATGAAAATGATTGGGGGATGAAGAATAAGTCATAAAATGCATGAAAATTATTTTTAGAATTTTTGTTTGTTTTTTGTGTATTTATTTGTATACGGGTCGTATAAAAACTACTAACCCGATTCGTATATTCGTAGAATGTACAACTTGAAATAACATATAGTTTTTATTTAGTCGATATTAGTTTAATAAATGAGAAGAAATGCGAATTTAATATTTTTAAAAATTCATTTACTATACTCGATTTGTAATAATTACGCAAATATATTGTACCTTCGTACATTAACAGATGGCGCTATTCGATGTATATCTTAAAACACGCCATGAAGTTTGCTATCCGAACATGTATTGGTTACCTAGGCGTGGCCAGAGGTGAAGTGTGGAGTGATGCAGAAGGGGTAGCGGAAGACGTAACGACTCTGATCACTAAAAGAAAACTATTTTTGTGTCAAAATCTTTTTATTGCCTTTATCCAGTTTCTTTTAAACCTTGTTCAATACTCGAAGTATTCTTATAAAAATCAATATTCGAACCACTCTCAGGTGTCTTCGTAGTGAAGTGGCGTACTCAACTAGTTACTGTTTTGTGGCTTCTTTAATGGCGTATAGTTAAAGTGCTTATGAACCTAGGCTTTAAGCTCTAGAATATAACTAGACAAGTAGAGCTCTTAAGTAATTTGAAATTGATGCTATTTTTTTTTAAATTATTTACGTTTTGGACCACGTGATTAATATATAAAGTTATCGGAGGTCATTCGGACACGGAAAAATTCTATCCATTCCAAGAATTGTTCCCCCAATTTGTTCCTCCAATCGAAGAGGCACCGGATGTCGGAGTATGTGATATGAAAATCCAAAAACGGACCTTGGTCCACGATATTTCACTACTATAATAATAATAGTTTTCCTCGTTCTTCAAGATACGTGTTTCATTCCCTGTTTTGTGTTGCTGCGATTATTGTAAATTGAGCGAGTTAGAACAAAAATATAGGGAAAATTGTAACAAGGTTAAATAAGTGATATTCAGATAACAAATGAGAATATGAGAGAAGAATTATGCGAATAAATAAAAAATTACATCCAATTAATCTATTTATAGAATATTATTGCACGTTTATGGTATGAACCAAATGTAACGAGATTCTACCTGGACTTCGAAACTTTATACATTTTCATTAAGTGCTTACATACCCATACGCACACTGGAGAAAAAGTAGGTCAAGAAAATTATTTTGAAGGTTGTGTTTTAAATAAATTAAAAAAGGATGTTGATTACATATTCGTTTATGTTCTGATATAATAATTATATTTTCGATCTAATATGTTATTTTAAAAAATTGTTTATAATATTTTATATCTTTATGATAAAAAACTATTATAAACATTATTTCATCAATATGGATTTCACTGTCTTCATCATAACTGCTACAAAAATGATCGAAAATCGACTATAATCTTATAAATAACATTGTTGGCAAAGACCGTCATGAGGCTATTGTCATGTTTTTCTGCTTAAAAAAAATGGAACAAATTACGGTATTCCAAATATAAATGTTATTTTTATTTCAAGTTTAATTATAAAGAAAGCGGTAAAAAAATAAAAAAAATAAAAGATTTAAAAGTATTAGTAACGTTTTCAGTAGATAGATTAACTTTCGCTTAGAGTCCCTTACCAGCTTCGCACTGTACATCATCTTCCTCTTGCTTGTCGACATGTTCCGTATTATTTTCTGATTATATCGTATTTTCTAAATTAAACAGTGTGAATTCAGACAAATGTTAATTTCCCAATTAGAATATTATATAAAGTATATATAATATCTTGTACTATACCTTACTATAACTACTAACAACACTAGTTACAGCACTAGATCTGTATTTAGTTCTAATTAAAATAACACCTTATTTAAATTTCATTATGTTATAAATGTAGGTTGGAAAAGAAATAACAGCATATCATACACTTGAAAGTTTTAATGAGTTCTTACATATCCACAAACTTAGCTTTGTACCCTTTTTCTTACCATATCAGGTTCCTCTCTTTTCTTCTGTTCAAGATTTAGATGTATTTGTTATTGTTGCTATTGTATGTATATATTTTTATTTTCTTTTATTATACGTGATGCCTTTTAAGGAATGTCCTTTACTGACCTGTCCACAATTAAAAAAACCGGTTAAAATTAACTCGGAATTCTATGGTTCTCTTTCGTCGTTTCTAAATTTGTCTTTATCAATATAAACTAAATACATAGCACTAGTATTTTGTGTACACAATTTATCATCTAAATACTCGCAATTTTAATGAACAAAATTAATTTTTTTTGAATACTCGAAAACAAATTTCTGCGTGCGAGCAAGGTGGAGGCGTCGGACATAGAAGCGGGCATACCGAGCATTGGATTGGAGGACGGACGCAACTGTAGAATACCATGTAGAATACAAAGTATAGATAAAATTGACAAAGTTTGAATCCAGCTCCACAGTTATAACTAGCGAAATTTACCACTTTGCATTTTCGACTTTGTCAGAACGTATCTCTCGTATATTTCCTTAAATTTCATAATCTGGCGAGCAATACTCTTACCAGTACTATCTTTACACTTTTTTGTCTGTTCTCTAATCATGATTTGCCTCACGTATGGTTCCCATTTATTTGTTTCTGTGAAATAAAATGTACTATAATCTTGAGACACCTCGTACACTAGATTATATTTTATAACCTAACGACCAATATTCTTGGCAAATCTGCTTTCTTCATTCTTCCTAAGTGAGTTAAAATCAAATTTCGGAGTGCTTACCGAATGGGGTAGAAATTGTTATTTTCTTGAAAAATTATGCAGAAAAATAACAATTTATATTGAAGATTATTAAAAGGAACTTTGCGAATAGAGGGAAAATTTGGTTTTAATTTTTATTAATTTAAAACCACTATTTTGTGGACAAATCAAATATCCCATGTTAAGACCCAATTTTAAAAGATCTACCTCAAAAACGTCTACACGTGGGAAGCTGCAATTCAGCTCTAATATTTTTACAGTTTATATTTAAACAAAAAATAATGAAAGAAACTAAATGTACAATGTCAAACATTCTTAAAAAATTAAATAAAATTATTTTCGAGAAATTCAAATTATCTTTACCTGCGAAAAACATGTTAACTAATATATTTACATATTGAAAAACAGTTTAAATATAGACCAGTATTTTAATAGAAATACTTTCCATTATTTAATATTTATGTACTGTTAGTTATGTAGCGAACCTTCGTAATGTGAGTTCTTTTTTTACATAACAATTTTATATCTAAATAAGTACATATAATAAACAACCTCGTATACATAGACAAAAATAAAGGCCATATTTCAATTAAGAGAAAAAAAAAAGAAAATTTTCATAAATTTTTTTTCTAAATCCCCTCGTTTTCCAACTTCAATTTTGTTAGGTTCGGTTCATATTCACGACATTAAACGATTCGGGCGAGAGACGGGGAGCGCTTTGAATACAAAAGCGGTTGCTTTATCGAGATTAAGGTCAATGGGCAAAGTGACACTCTTTGGTTCCGGGTTTTATACTTTATATACTAAAGATACTCGGTTCATATAATCATATAAAATGAACTAGATTATCTATAGTTATCCCATGGATTTCGTCGTGACGTGGTTGATTTATGTTATATATGACTTTTACTCGCGTCGTTTATAAATTGTGTGCGTATATATATATATATATATATATATATATATATATATATATATATATATATAGTTTAGACCTGTCCAAATTATTGCTATCCAAATTATTTATACATATATAAAGGTTTAATTGTACATAGTATTACTATAAAACTATTAAAAAAAATTTAAAAGATAAATTTTTAGAACAACTCCTATATATTTAACAGGTGCTTACTTAAAATAAAAACTTTGAAATTAACTTAGAATAATAAATCATTGATTTTTGTATTTTTCTCTTTGCACGACTTACAATATTGTAGGTCGACCGGAAGTACTTTACAAGACTTTCAAGATTGTAGGTCGACCGGAAATACCCTGTAGGTTTTGGTAATCATTGAGTAATATTATGGCATAAACAAAGAAATATTGCCTACTATATGTTTCACAGGTGCAAATTTAGAAAAAATTGTAAATTTTCTTGGATTTAAAAATCAATAATATTTTGATTTTTCCCTTAACTTGTGCTATAAGACCTTCCAATATGCCGACTTTCAAATTTTAGGTCGACTGGAAGTAGCCTAGACTCTGAGGATCAGTCAGTAATATAATCGTATAATTGAAAGCATATTGCGTACTATATCTTTCACAGGCACATGTTAAAAAAACATGTTTACTTCCACATAGACACACAATTCCACAATTCCACGTAGAAATAATCTACTTTTGGACTTTTCCTTTACTTGTATCATAAGACGGAATGTCTTATAGGACAAATAAGGAAAAAGTCCAAAAGTCGCTAACATTCAAGATTGTAGAACAACCGGAAGTACCCTATTGGTTTTAATGATCAGTGATTAAGGCCATTGTACGAATAAAACAAAATACGCGTTAAATAGGCCATATATATTTATTGTGTGAACTAAAAAACTTGAACGATACTCATTTCGGCATGTTTATGGACATCTGAATAAATCTTCGTTAATAACCGTTTTACCATTGTTTTAGGTAAACGAATTTAAAAAAGGAAGAAAAAAAAGAAATGCACTATCTCTCATTAAGGTATTAAAAAATTGCAGAGTTTATACTTTTGTTTAATTACCTGTTTAATAAATATTAGAAATAAAAATCTATTAATTTGATATTTACCATGTAAACTCCAATCTTACCCACTAAGAAATGATGCAAACACCTTAAATCCAACTTGTAAGATCGACTAAAATAATTATATTTAATATTCTTTATAGCAACAATTTTCAACATTTTAGTGTGATAGTGAATATGTCTGTGTATATCCTGAATATGTCTTAATTTAATTACAATTCTTAATGAATTTACAACAAACAAAAAATTTTACCTATGTACTTAATATCAAATAATTACTATTCTGTAGAATATTTAATTCATTTCAATCGTAATTATTCCGGAATGAATTTATTTCGTTTTATAAAAAAATAGTATACTTTTAAAATGACAAAACAATCTGAAGGTCACAAATGTTTTCTTTTTAATTTTTTAAAATTATTCCTAAGGGAAAGAAGTTTCAGATTTTTTCATGGAATTGTATCCTAGAAACTATTGCACGAAATATGAACTTATTTATATATTTAGGCACAATTAATTATCCATTTATTTACACGCAATTATGATTCCGTAAGACGTAATTTTATTAGCGTCAAATAGTTATGGACAGTATGTAGCGCATAAATTAAAGTGCCACATAAATATATGTCTCTTGACAGAAAATTTGGAGCAGTTATCATTTATAATTATAACATATAGTCACTCTACGGCTGCTACGAAATCCTTCCCATTTAGCTTCTACACGCTTTTCAAATGTAGAGCATTATTTACATTGCGGATACTCAGCAATTTTTTATGATATTTAGTAATACCTCTTTAATAAAGCGATTTCTTGCGTATAAGCCACTGTTCTAGTTATTTAAAAACATTTCTAAGAAACATTTAATTAATTTATTTTATAATTGCCTCAATTTTGATACCTTACTATCTACTTTACCGCTACCTTGCTGATACCTTGAATCTAGGAGGTTAATATTAACAAAACCTACACTTTACGTTTAACAGAACAACTAAATTGATATAGTTGCCCCCTCCTTAGTTTCGCTTTCACCAAGGTCTAAAGGGCTTATTTCGGAATGAACTGATTTGTTAGTTTATAATCGCAATATTTACACATGAGATACATGTATAACTATATATATTGAGAATAAATTTTTAGATCTTAGGGTTGCCAATACATACAAAAATTTACTACTTGCTCATTGTTATATTATAACCACATTTTAAAGGAAACTATCATCATTTCTAATTGAGTCTGAGTGAGTTAACATTTTTATATTCTACATCGTCGAATATAAAAATGTTGACTCACTTGATTTATTTACTACTAATAACAATTTTCAAACTTCATTAGTATTTGCACATGTTTAGATTATTAAGTTACTATATAAATTTTTAATTTCACAAGTTTACCCTTGTTAAAAGTATATTTTATAAACCTCAGCGAAATATTCCTAAATATACCTGTGAAAAAAATTGCTCCAGTAATCCGAAATTTCTTTAGATATGTGTTTAACTAAAAGTTGTGTTCCGATATGTTTAAGTAATTAATATGTATTTAAATAAATGTAACAAGTTTGCACAACTTCCTACGTAAATACAAAGTAGCATCCCTTAGCCATCAATTACGAAACAGATGTATTGTCTTTTTTAATACAATACACTCAAATCATAATTGATTATTTCAATAACTTAGTAACTCATGGCTCCTGTCATATAATAGACCTGTCATATAATAGTTATATACTGAAATAGAATTCTAAAAATAAACAACAAAATTGTGTTACGTGTCTGTCTAATGTCAATGACACGCTTCGAGGATAATAACGTTTCTGAAAGAAACCTACTTGGCTCTTCCGTTAGATGTGCGATCTCTATAAAATAAAATTGTCCGTTCATAGAAGAAAATTGCCTACAATATACTAATATCGGCGTGGTACTTCGTGGAAATTGTGACAATTTGTAAATTTTTAAATTAATACACGGATATCAGGTGGATGTTTACACTATTAATACGTAATATTTATGTATATTTAAGTGCTTTATGAGATATAGTACTTAGGTTAACATACTTTATGAAGTGAATTTCTACTTTTTAAAGGTTGCACACCTCAAAAGAAAAAAGGGACTTACGTGTCTGTCTGTCACAAGCGATTTTTTCAAAAATTGCAATATTAAAATTTGAAATTCGGAATCGTAATGCATTTTATCCATCCCTATATTTTTAATTAGATAACTTTTTAAAACATTGACATAAGATTTAAAGAGAGGGTTAACAATGTACTTAATTTTTTTTTAAATTTTATATCATGTGGGGTATAATTTTAAAGGACTTGCCATGAAGAATAGAATTTTGTCATAATTTAAAACTTAGTACTTAAAAAGATTTTAAAAAAACATTCATAAATAAAGAACTCCCCCCTTTCTTATTTCCAAAACTATCAATAATCATAAAAAACCAGGTTCTTCAAATGTGACTAGAAAATTGCAGGAAACCTATATTTTTTATTCTTTGTCTTACAATTCCTGATGATATATTTTTGTTATGAACAATTAAAATGTTTACATAATTTAATAGAGGTACTCGCTATCTCTAAATATTTATAAGTTCTTACGGATAGTTTTTAAATATTTACTCAGAAAGTGTAGTTTGTATAGTTTGTAGAAAGTGGTAAATTAGGATCGGTAGGAAAAAAGTACAATTTTTTAATAATATAAGACTTGATATGTAATTTTTTCCTTTTATTTATGATTTGTTTCTTTTAATATTTGACGAATTCTCAATTTCATAATAAATGTTGTGTTCAATTACTATAATAATTAATTCTTTGCAACAATTATTCTCTTATTAATTTTAAAAAAATATTATTTACGTTATTTTTCACGTAAAATAAACCGTGAGCAGCCTTTTTCGTTACCAAAAACTAGGTAGAGTGTAACTTTTTTCATTTAAATAAACGAAAATAGTATCGTATATATTCTCTAATGTAAGTGTTAGTAATTGTTTATTATTAAAAAATATTTAAAAAACATTTTATTTTGTGTTTCTCAATTAATTATTCAAATTCATTTGAATTAATTTATTGAAGTTTCAACATTCTAATTTTTTTTAAATGGCTGTAATGTTTAATGGACAACAACTTTTGAATTTAACAATTTAATAAGTTTATGATAAAAAATATATGTTATACTAGTGCTTTTGATACCTTACCTACGATTAATTTCATCTCGGTCCCTTAAGTTGAAATTAAGAAACAATACCTTCGTTTTTCTTTTCATTATTCCAATTTATGTTTGTACTCAGCTCTACACAACTGCCTACTGAGTTGAGAAGAATGAATTGATATAAGAGAGGGCGTTCTACAGTTTTGCTATATAATATCACTTTTTTCTTTACCTCTATGAGATATTACCTGTAGCATACTCCGTAAATAGAAACTTTAGATTTACAGTTTAAATCGACTTAAATGAAACTTAACACGTGACTTCAAGTTCTTAATAACTTTCTTGTTAAAATGAAAGCGAAGACCGTTTTAACTTTCATTGACGAATAATAGGTATGGGTAAGAACTTTTTAACATTTGAAGTCTCGAGTTAAACTTTTGCGTTTGTTGTCTCTATATTGACGATTAAATTGGGTATTTAGCTTGGGATAAACTGCGTATACAGTATTCCGTTTTAGGGAATACGCCCTGGTAAAATATCGTAAAAAATATGAATATATATATTTATATATATATATATATATATATATATATATATATATATATATATATATATATATATATATATATATATATGTACATACGTACACACATGTGTTAACATATATGTAGAAGTGGTTAATAATCAAAACTTTCATTCATTTCTACTTTTCATTTTAATTGACTATAAGGCTTATACTTAATATATGATGAGATAATATCAATAAAATAAATAAATTGACCCAAATTGACGCATTAATATTGTTAGTACACCCGAAAAACAGGCTCATTTATATAACGAAAAAGGAATTCGAGTATTTTCCATCCGACGAATTCGTTTGAAAACAAAACCCTTTAACATTATTATGATTGGGTTTATTTACTTTGAATATAATTGCAAAATGGTTAGCTAGATAATAGTTTTCTTTATTTATTTGTTTTCGGACTTGAAAAGGCCAGAAAAATTAAGTCGCTTCAAGAAATGTCCGTCCGTTCTTCTCTGGCAATCGACTATTTTTTTCACATCTAAGCTTCAAATATTTGACAATTAACTCTTTGCTGAAATGGTAATCATTGAATCAATTTTAATCTTAGTATAAATTTTCGTTGTAATTGTAGAGATTATTAAAACTAAGTCAATTTGTAAGCGTGCTTTACGAAAAAATAACACCTCTTTATAGGAGCATAATATCTAACGATTAAAAAGAATAGACATTTAAATGTAACATTTACGAAATATAATTTAATTTTTATAATTCAGTTTATTCTTTTTATCTATATAGGAGAAGAAAAATATTCTCTTTCCAGAAAAAAACACTAAATGTAAAGGAAACCTTATAAGACCACTAACATTTGTCTATTACAGGCGTTTTTCCGAGAAATTCTTTATTTAGTATTAACCCACATTTATATTCAAACATATTTATGAATTCCGAAATGATGGAAGGCGTCAGACAAGTAAATACATTTTATGGCAAAATATGCTAAAAAACGAATTAAAAATATTCCAGGCTGCCGAAATCATTGATATAATCTTTATTAAAATAACAGCGTTAAAAAAAGTATACCTGGAGTTTACCTGGAGTTTGAGGAAAAACTGGAGCAATAATCTGGATATAATATGACTGCGAAAGTAAACCCCGAAATATCGTTAATTTTGTAATAGCAGATAATATTTAATGAAAAACAGTATGTTTTTGGATGCTGGATGAACTCAGTAGTGCACAGAGATGATGCAAGATGTTATCCTCTTGAATTGGTAACTATACAATTACTATCCCCTCTGAATGGTTACTCCGAGGATTTAAGTTCTAACCTGCTCAGGTTCTATAATAGTACTTTCTCTAATGTAACTTATCTAACGATCAGATTATGATAGAGCCAAGGAAAAGAAATACTAAACTATGAATTAACACAGTAATATAATTTGATGAAAATACTATGTATCGTAACATCTTTAAATTCATATGGGCACCTAAATGCAAAAATAACCCTCGTGTTCTGAGTACTACCCACACTTTATAATTTTTTTCATTTTTATTATAAATGAATTTAAAAGCTAAATTTGAAAATGACTTTAATCTTATGTAAAAACCCAAAATTATACAATATTTTATATACACATATATAACAAAAGAAATTATTTTCCCTTCTTAAGTATTTGTGGTGGTTTTAGGAAATTTGCAAAGCAGATTTGTGGTCGTTTTAGGACACGGTTTTATACATGAGAATCGGAAATCTATAACCCTTCAAATACAAGACACAATCAGTTTGATGAATAAAATTATGTGCAGAAATAATATACACGTCCTTTGTTAGAACCTGTATTATCCCTGGAGACAGAAAATGGAGACAGTGGACTATAAAATTGAAAAGGAGGGTAAATATATCTAAAGAAAACATTTTCGTGCAAGTTTTGTTTACACCAGACATTTCTGACAATTATAATTAATAGATCCGGAAAAAGTTACATAAATAATTTATATATCAATTCCTAAATGGAATTCATTTGGAATGAGTATCCAAAGTTTTAATAACTTGTTCTGCAATTAAGAATTAAAGCTATTTCATGTAATTGCATACATTATCAGAGAATCACAAATTTTTAATTTTACTTTTTATTTTGCATTTATTTATGTTTTGTGGGACTTACAGGGTTTCCATTACGAAATATTCAGTACTTTGTTCGGAAAAAGTTACATTGTATGTATAGATACTAAAATTAAAAAGTAAGCATGTTCATTTCCATACTTTGTCTATAGGATCATTTAAAATATTACCATTGATAAGTCGGAAAAATTTTATGGAAAACCAACACAAACAAATTATTGCGATATCAAATTTCAGTTTCATTAGTGAATTAATTCTAAAGAAATATGCGTGTCTTCGTAAATGGAACACTCGTATCTTTTAAGCTGTTTGACATAGAAGGTGAGAAAGAATCAATCGAGCTAAATGTCTTCAATAAATTTTCCATTTTGATAAATACGTTTTGAACTCCCTATTTAAAACACTCAGATGAAATAAAATGACGTTTATATAATTTTTAATCCATAAGGTTTGAACTCAATAATTAAAAACGCAAAGTGAAATGACGTTTATCTATTATTGTTTAATTGACGAGCATCAAATGAAAACTTTATATGCGGAGAGTCTAAAAACTTAATGAACATATTTCACCAAGTTTTGAGAAAAAATCTTTAAGTTTTTCTAACTCTCCCATTTCCAAGATTATTTAGCCAGTTTAAAAGTAAATGTAAAAGGTACTTTTATTGATTGATTTATTTACGGCAACAAACGATTTTATAATTTTTAGTAGAGAGACTAATATGTGAAATTATTTTCACATATTGATAATTGGCCAATAGCATTACTGTTCACCAATTGTGGCCAATAGCATTAATTTATTATTATTTTTTTCTTCATAAAAGACATAAAACTTACTTATAGTAATAAATTTAAATTATAGTGGAATAGAAAATAGACCTTAAAAGAAAATTGACTTGAAAAATTTAGGCTTTAAAAGTTATTTCCTGTAAAATATGAAAAATATTAAAAAGTTTAAACAATTAATAAAAAAATTATTCATTTTCTCAGTTTAAATCGATCGTTGAGAAAAGGTTAAAAAATTCATCTAATGAAGAAACTTTCAAATTTGGTTTTTAGTATTAATTAAAGAAACATAATTAAATATGAGAACGATATCAGTCCAAAAAAGTTTATTGGATCATCAGACTGAAAGATATATGAAGTGAAAACGAGCTGAAAATACATTTATTGGAGATTCAACAGCAGCGTCGCTTGTTTCACTTTAGGGAGACCTCTTAAAATCCATAATAAATATATGACGAAGCGTAATTATAAATTTCCATTTTATATATTTTAGGATAAATATTCCAACAAAAGGCTTTTGCATATCACATTTGTATAAATGCAACGTAAATAAATAAAGTCTGTAAAAGCCACTTCAAAAACCTTTAGATTCAAACAAAAGCTCCCGAATGCTCGCGCGTGTCACTTTAAAGTTTAAGCGCTTAAAAGTTAACACGCATATTCTGGAGCCACGGTGCTCGCAAAAATTTTCCTGAATTTAAATGTAATAAGATATTTACACAGAGATTTACTTATACATTTGCACTATATGTAAAAGTACTTACATTTTATGGAAATGCCATATTAAGGAAATAGAAAAAACATACATAATTCAACAGAAATTCGGAAAATCATGATTATTTTGAATTATTGTTATTAATTTGCCAAACATTCACAATATAAGTGGGTCTTTTTACTTCCCAATAATATTAAGTGCGTCTCAATTAAATGTAGTGAATTATTTTAATTGCCATTTGTTTGTTTATAATTGACACTAAACTATTTTGTAAGATCTTTAGAAAATATCTTTCAATTGAGGCTAATTCAATTTATGGTATAAGTTGAATGAAAAAAAATTGTAATTAAATAGTTATTAATTATTTGCATTTTGTTAATGTAAGTATTATAAGTGCATTATAATTTATTCATGAAAATACTGAATTACATAAAAAAGCAAGAAGGCAATCGCAATTATTTCCTTATATCTAAGAAAAGATAAGCCATTAATTAACAAATGGGAAGAAATTAACAAAAGTATGTTTACATTTTTTGCTTTGATAGTTTGATATGAAAATATGACTAAAAAAGTAGGAAAGAACAAGTGCAGTAGTTGTAACCACTCATAATACAATAGCATATCTTCATTTCTTTACTCAGCAGTTTTTTAGTTTGCAACAAAAATCACAAAACAAAGTCATTCAAAGTAATCATTGTTTAATATTGCAACTATACGTAAATTAACAAGATTAATTAGGCCTAATGCAACTGCTAATTATTTATCGCTTGTCATTTAACCTCATACAGAGATGATGTTAAGCTATTAATACATAACAAAATCAGTTTTAACAACATCCTCGAGTAACACCTTACAACGCTTAATTATTTTGTGAAATAATCATGTCCTAAGTGAGTTCTGTGTAGCAAATCGCGTCTGTTAATTCTAATTAGTTCGTGTTACTTCCGGCGAGTTTGTGCGTTCGCGAGTTTTCTGATTAATTTATGCACGTTAAGAAATGGATAACGACCGAAACTGTTGGTCTCACGTTGCTTCCTCGCTTACGTTGTTTACAATATATCAGTTATAGTTCAGTAGTTATAAAGCTTATCGTATATCTACGCGGTACCTACGTATTTCGACTGGGAGCGGAATGTTGGAGGATTAAGGTTTGTCTAGTTTTTCCAAAATGATGTAAAAAGTACCAACTTATGTAAAAAGGACCCGCAATATATTAAGATAGTAATGAAGTTAAAGTAATAAAACGAATATCTTCGACAAAACGATCTATCAGAATCTTAATGGAAATTAAATACCACTCTTCATTTCATTTTTCTTAATAGTTCATTTTGTTACGTGAAATTTAGGAAAATAATTGAGTAGTATTTGGAAATATGTGTAATGTTTTCTTCCAATTATGGTATACTATTATCATATATATTTCCCAATACTATCATGGAACCACAACAATTACATATAATTTCAAATTGTTTTCATTTCAGTCAATAGAATTAATCAGTTCTAGTATTGTTCTGAAATATGCATCGGCAAAGAAATTATGTGATTGATTTTTCTTTAATTTTATTTAGTTGGTTAAGTCTATATAAAATTAAATTAAACGTTATAAAAATATAGATTTCTTTTAATTTACGAAAAAGAATGCGAGTTGAGTACGGAATTAAATATCAATATACAAATTTAAGTTCATAGAGTTAATGAAAATATTATCGAAACTTGTGTTTACAAAAAATTTAAAAATAATATTGTAATTAAATCCAGTATGGTAAAGTACTGCTGATTACAACTTTTTGACCATCATTGTGTAGCCCTGATTTTAAATAGCATATTAAAGATTCATTCACCATAATGTTCCATTTAAACATTATCCCTAAAATGTATGTCTCGTACTCGCTGCCCTACAAAACAAAAACCGATTACAACTTCATGCTTGCATATTTAAAAGGAACTTTTGTTCCGGTAACATCATAGCGGGCTAAAACTTTCCCACTTACCTGACCTAAATACTTAAATAAATTGTATAATAATTCAGAAAAACTACCCCATTACCATCATCCCTTCGCAAAGTGGATAAATTTGACCGTGCGTTGTCCTAGCCAGACACGCGGAAATATTTTTATTCGTGAAGCCGCCCTGTAAATTTACCTTCATATTTTTCAGGACTCGCAGGCTCTAATGGTTTAAAATGTTTTAGGTTAGGAAGGTTGACTTCTTTAGCACAATACTAATTATACATTTTAACATAATTATTTGACCAATAACGATTTTGACTAATGACAAGGTAATGTTTGTAAAATCTTCAGGAGATTTTGTGATTCGAGATTGGTATACGTTATGCCATCTCATATCAGATTAATATATGATTTTCAATTTGTGAAGTTTATTTATATATTAATTGAAAATTAGCTTTCTTTCGCCAGTACTTTTGTATGGAATGCTAATATAAAGAGCAATTTCGACGATATGCCTTTATTTACTTCCAGTACCATTCTTCCAAGTACCACCTATTTGTGCAAAAGGCAAGCGAAAAATAAATGTTTGGTACGTTGCTATTGTTTAACATTATGTTACGCTATTTCTGTTTGCGTTTTTACAAAAAATGAAAAGGTAATATTAAAATGACAATTTTTTTTCAAATCGTAATCAAATATTTTTCATTTACATGTCAAAATTTTATATTTATTTCTCAACTTATCATCAACATAGTGGATATTTTATTATGTTCACAAAATCTATGAAATTTAAAATTTTACTCGAATCGGTTAAGCGGTTTTTATGTCATGGGCTTATAGAGTGAAAAAGAAATTAAAAACGGTCCATTTCCTCTGTACAGTATATTTACAATCCCCTAAAGTAATTTTTAAAACATTTTGTAAATGCACACATATTTTTACTTTTACTGTAAATTAAAAACGATCGATTTCTACTGCACAGTATATTTATAATTCCCTATGCTAGTTTTTGAACATTTCGTAAATGCACACACACTTTTGCCTTTACTATTTTGCTATATTCAGAGTATAACAAAGAAAGTGTATATTATTCATGTAAGTGATTGTGTGCATCAAGGTGATTACATTTAAATTCCACATTTGTAAAAATTACATTTTTATTTATACTTGCAATTTTGACAGTGATTTTTCAAAAATGATTAAAGACTCTTGTAGAGTTTTTTAAATATTTTCTGCTCAGTTTTTGTTACATGTATATATTTTGTATAACATACGCATCTATTATTCACACAGATGATTGTGTGTGTCAAATTGCGTAAACTTGATGCGTATTTATGAAAACAGATAAGTGTCTCTCGATGAAACTGGAATTTTGACACCGACTGTATGAAAATCCTTAAACGTTTTTTCTCGGAAACAGTTGAGAGTTTTCATATATTTTCTTAACATTTTTGGTCAGTTTAATGTGTATGATGAATTTTATGTCCAAAACTGTGGAAGAATGAAATGAGAAATTGAAAAACCGTTTGTAGGTACTATTTTTTATATTTTCGTTGACTTTCATTTTTGTCGTGAAATTGCAAATGGACCGGCATATATTCGAAATATTACTTGTTCATATTCACAAGCTTTTTATATTGAAGTTATTTTTTGTCTCGAACTATATTGCATTAGCTAGAATACAACTAGCCCTTAATACCTCTTATGGCATATACGAGGTATAAGGGGCTAGTTAGTAGCGTTTGTAACATTTGTTACAAACGCTTTGTTGTTTATTAGCTTCTTTACCGCTGTTTCTTTATTTGACAACTCAATATTTACATGCAAAAAAATTATTTTGATTAAAGTTTTATTTGGTTTTTTTTTCTGCCAAATTGCTTGTTTAATAATTAATATATTGACCTTAATAATTAATTGATTGATTATTCCATTGAACTAACGGTTTATTTTCAAATCATCATAACGCCAAACGGTAAACAATGTAAAATCAGCTGGCTGTTCATTATCCGGCTAAGCCACAATGGTTTTCACTCATCTTAAAGGATGGTACCGAAAATCTTTTTATCTTTTTTAATTCTCAGGTCAAGTGAAGAAAACGTATGTACAAACAGAATTGTTGCATAGGTCATCATTACAATGACTCCCATAATTATGCTAATAAAAGCGCACTGTTGAAATGAAATATTATATGTTAATATTTTTTATCTATTTTCCTATTCATTATTTCATAATAAAATGCCATATAGCGAAACAAAATAAATTCAAATGAAAATATTAAACTTGATTTCGAGATATAATCTTCTACCTTTATCTTTGAAAAACTTTGTCGCTTGTGAAAAAATTTTAGGCTAGTTCCTTTTTCTGTTTAAGTACATGCGTAACGTAACGAAAGATTTTTGAATAATTTCTACGTACATTAAGCGTGAAAGCGCAAATAACGAGCGTGCTATATTGTTGCTTTCACTTATTCTTACTGGGAGAGATTTTTTTAACGACGATTAACGAGAGATCTTGTGGATACACTCGTTGAGGTCGTAGATGTCTGATTTACTCCAAAGGCACTGAAGCTATTCAATATACAGATGGATATTAATGTTATAGGTTCAAGAACGGGGTAACCCTTATTTTCTTCAATGTTTAACCGTTGCAAAACGGAACTTTTAAAAGATCACTCAGTTGTTCTTCTGTGTGTCACATACGTTTTCCACACAAATTACTTCAGGTATTAAAATTAAGTTTATCATAGTAATAAGACTCATTAACTTTTGCAAGTATATGAATACTTGCAAAATTTTGTTGAGAATTTTAGTGGGACAAATTAATTAAACAATAATTTCTGTTTTATATCTATATACAATGTGGCGTAATATTTAAAAGCGCTACTTATAAAGGTTAACAAGTTTTGTTACTGTGCCAAGTTTCAACATCGATTTTTATATCCAACAATATCTGAAGAAAATGGAATGTACAAGCTAGACGACATTTTATCAAACCGTTTTCTTTTTTTTGAAGTGCAGAACACTAAAAATAGACTAGTAAGTTAAATTCAACATAACTTTTTCTAGAGCCCCAAATTCATTATTCTTATTTTTCAGGTTAACTATTTTCTATGTCTGTTGTTATCGCACACGGTACTTTGCATCCCAAAAGAAGAAAAATATTATTAAAACGTTGGGAAAAATACGTTCACACACAATAGATTGCGCTAAAATAAAAAAAGATAAAATTCTACCGCGCCATTCGCCGCGAGCGGCGCCTCGTCTATGCTAGGTGATGTAATTAGTTCACGACTGGCTGAACATTGCGTGACTTCCCTTGGTTAACGTACATTCCTACCAATTCTAGATATATTGGGACACATTCTACATGAACTACTCCGCGTAGGTTCGTAGGAATGAGGCGGCACTCTGTGATTTATGATTTAATGAACCGCCTAATGTGTGTATGAACTTAGACAAGGTGAAATATAATTTAAATATGGAGGTTTCTGATGACAATAATTCCAGATATTCACTGGAAGCATAACTGCTATAAATATAATTATATATATGTAACTTATACCATAATTAATAATGAGAATACGTTCTTAGCCCTTCTTCATCTTCATTTCTACGTTGTTTTTCTTTAATTATACAAGTAAGCTTTAAGAAAATAAAATTATATTATTTATCTATCTTCACGCTAATTCAGATGTGGAATTTATAATATCTTCTATGATGAACGCCTCATTTTGGTCAGTCCTTGCATTTTTTTTGTTTTCGACTTACGCTAGAAGAGAGGAAAGAAGACAGCTCAAGAAATTTATGTGAAAATGTTGATCGTATTTGACTAAGAAAATATAAAGAAAATTGGAATTTATATCTAGTTCAAAAAATTTAATTTAAATCTATACGTCAATACTATGTTATGGGAACTACATGAAGAAAACGATTTGGATGAACCTTTATAATAGAATTTGTTTTATGAACATTTTTAGATGATTTTTTCTTCTCTTTCCTAACCACGAACTTTAAAATATTTTATATAGACTAGCGTGGCCCGTGCGAAGTCTTCTCATTATTTATTCCATTATGAAGCTCAGATGACAGATCAAACAAATATTTTACTAAAATTGACATATAGAGGCGCAAGTATCAAAAGCATTGAGCTAAAGCGCTACTTTATTTATACGTGAGTGGATTTGAAATTAAACAAAAATTTTACCGACCGTCAATCATATTGACGTTGAGCCGTTAGATGGCAGCATTGCTGTTTTGTGTATATAATTTTAATAATTAATTAATTTGCAAAAACAATAGCAATAATAAATTTTTTAGTTGTGGATGCCGGTAGAGCCAGCAATTATCTATAAAATGATATATAATTTATGTGGATTAGTTGTGAGGTTTTTTCTAAAAAGGGAGTGTAACATCTTAAAACCTTAGCGTATTAATATATATGATTTTCGCAATCCAATTCAACGATTGTTTTCAAACCTTCCACTTTGTTAACACTTTATAGACAGTCCGTTGCACGTTAAACAGCAAC
Organism: Druceiella hillmani; assembly: GCA_039881145.1. Lineage (NCBI taxonomy): Eukaryota > Metazoa > Arthropoda > Insecta > Lepidoptera > Hepialidae > Druceiella > Druceiella hillmani. Next base: position 625,022 of record JAYKKI010000111.1, on the reverse strand, counting down.
ATTGAGCAGGAGCGGGACGTACGATGCATTGCAATGCTTCGTGCTTTACGAGTTCAAAAATAGAATAGAACAATATAATTTTATTTTGTCTATACGTTATCTGTTGCGAGGAAGTATGCACATCCTGACTATTGTTTATCTGTTTGTGTAATTAATGCGGATATAATAAACCTGATATTTCTGTCAAAAATAATTCATTAGCAAATTCTGGCTACAAGAGTTTACGTCACGATGATAAAGAAATTTTAAGATGATGCCAAAAAGGGATGTTGAAATAGTCTGGTCTTATCAAACGCATCGCTACGTGAAAACCGTCAAACAGTTACATACCAAAAACAACCCTTGTTGATCTGCCTATATTCAGGTTTAAGTGACATTAAAAATTAAACTTTTTTATATTTAAAAGTTTCGATTAGTTGTTTTTTAAACTTACTCTAAAGATTTAAAACATTTTTACTAAAAATATCGACATCAGTCAAATGTCTAGCGTATTGATTAAAATCCTCAGTACTAATTTAATTACTACAAAGGATATTGCTGTTGAATCTTTCATTATTTTCATTTTTTTAACTTCCAATATCGTTTTTGAATATAATTCGTTAAATAGGATTTATTTGGTAAACATTTATAAGCAATGAAAATCAATAAATAAGTTTAGAAGAAAACTTTAACAGAATGACTTCTTCGTATTCTGAAAAGGTTATATTTTATAGTTTCTTCAAATATGACGTTAGGAGACTTTGCTAGTCATTAATGAAGCCGATACTTTACAAATACACACTTAACCTGACTATTTGTTCCATTTAACCGCAGACCGTACTGTGGCAAAGCTTCAGTTAAAGTAATCACCACTCAGAATAACAAGGCATTTAGTTACCAGTCCAAATCGGCTCATTCAGTAAAACGAAAAATATTAGCCGAATCCCGAATCCGATCTTTGTTCTCGGACCTAATACTTGCAACGACCTCTCGATGTAACATTGGAAGCTCGATAAACATTATTTTTACGACTACTTTTATACAACATTCAATACGCCGAGTGCAATGGTTATTAGATCGAACATTGTAAGACATGATGTTTATACCCCATTAGCAATTAAATTGTTTTTACATCTCACCACCCCTATATACGTAAGCTTTTAGGTACGTTCATAGGAAAACTGGCTCTGGGCTCGGAGACGGGAGGGCACAGTTAAGCGCTGTTAATTTTATATGTTGTTAGGGCCTAGTTACATTTACATGGAACTAATATTGGATTTTCAAAGCTTATAGCTTTTAATGGTGCTGTGTTGCGATTTAAGGTTCACATTCTAATAATAATAATAATCTCGGTCATTTACCAGTACTTACAAAAAATACATGCGACGAAATCAGGTTGACGAGGAAGAAAGATCAAGGGTATAAAACAAACAATAGAGCGATTTAGTAGAAAATAAAGATTTAAAAGGTTTGCTTAAAAATAAAGATTTAAAATTTTAATTAGAATCAAAATATTTTTTTAAATATTAATAATATTAATTCATTCTCTGCATATAATTCGCCAATTTTTCTCGTGATGCGACTTTCGAACATTTTTTTGTGACTTTGGCCTTTTAAATAATCTAACAAAGGACCAATATTTGTTCATCAAAGGAAATCGAAACTTGCCATAAGAGAAATTGGTGAAACCAAACAAAAAATCTCACACCATGAGGGTTCTAAAAATAACACTTAGACGTATATTTATATATTTAGGGTAAATAATATTTTTATTAAACTATTTAGAAATATTCATTTACTTTTTCATCACGTAAATATATCGCCTAGAATATTCGTATCTTTCAAATGCATAAAAAATTTTGAATTTTTATTATTAAAAACCTTGAGACATAAAAGCCTTGTATCTTGGAGATAAATTACAGGTATACTTCTGGTATCGCGGTAAATAATTTTTCAATTTAGCAGTTCTGGAGATGGAGGACATGTTTTGGTGAACATTTTAAGCGACATCTCTAGCTTATGAAAAACTTATAAGGAAAGAACAGTTTTGGAATCTTTAGAAAATTTTCTTTCAATTCACACCTCACACAGGTATGGTATTGAAAATCATCAAATGGTTCATTTTTCCTCTACATAACTCTAATAAACTTTATTCCTATGCTAAGTTAAGAGTTTTACGTCACAGTTTCTGGGAAAATTATTGTAGATAAAAGAATTATCTCTAGAAGTTTCCCATTAACATTTCTAAAAATAAAGTAGTTTTGTAAACTGCTCCCCCATTTGATACTCTAAACTACATATGGAATTTAAAAAAAACAAACATTTATTTCCCTCTTCCAAATTTACATGAATAGTTATATACATTAACTATTAATGTGAGTAAATATCATTATGCTATATTTCAAGTTTCTATATCAAACCGTTCCCAAAAGAAACTGCTTTGAAAGACAGACATACAGACTGACTCGTGAGTGATCTTATAATTGTTTTTTTTTCTCGTGAAGTATGGAGTCCTTTAAAATAGCGATGGCATTACGACAAAATAAATTAACTGTCTTAAAAGTTTTTTGAATAACAGATAATGAAACAAAACACAGTTTTAGCTGCTCCTGTGAAAAGTATTACAATCTCATAAATAAATATATTTTTTTTTATAATCGTTCAGGACTACGAGTTGTTGACATATAAAAGTAACGTATCGTTATAATCTTGGTAAATATTTTCGAAAGAAAATACATATGTCAAATACACAGGTCATATCGTATCTCATAAGTATAAATACATATTTTATATATAAAGTAAATAAAAAAATTTCATCATGTATCTTTAGTCGACTAAACTAAACCCCTTGGGTATTGTAAGCAGTAAATACCTACAATGAAAGGTAAAAAAGACTACGATTGAAATATCTAACTCGAATATAAAAGAAATGTATAAAGAAACTAATAAACACGCACCTTAAACTTACTCTTTTTCTTACGCGTGTGGTCATTGAATTTGAATGAAAATATTTTAATTGTCGCTAATTTGTGTTCAGAACTTTCAGATTTTCCAGACTCTTGGTAAAAAAATAAAAAGACGGGGTTTATATGGCTAAGGCAAATAAACATGGAAACGATTATTAGGAAAATGTGTTATTTCAACAAAATTTTTCAAACTATTTTTACCAATTATGTTTATTCTTGCACACAAACAAACACAGTATCAAAATTAGCATTTTGATTAGTTGGTTGTATAAAATCAAAACTTTTATTTGTCACTACTACCAAGTAGATATGTGTTTCTTGTGTAGAACCACACCAATTTGTTTGATATATTTAAAGTACGTGAAATGAGTGACCATCGAATTTCAATATTGGCCGGTAACTGGCCCGTCTTTTTATTTTTTTACCAAGAGTCTGGAAAATCTGAAAGTTCTAAACACAAATCAGCGACAATTAAAATATTTTCATTAAAATTTCCAAATTTTATTACTACTTTAGGAAATGAAATCTACTACAAAACCTTTTTTCGCGGGGCCCTGAAACACACTTGACCAGTTTGTGTGATCTATGATTCTCACAATGTTTAAAGAAAGAGAATACTTCTGTAGTAAAAAGTTTGTCTAACGCATATAACGTGGGTGCATATATATATATATATATATTTGCTTTTAAAATAAAAATATTTTTCAAGTCTCTTAATGGTTTTTATTAGTTTCCATTTTATTCCAATAAATAAAATTCCAATAAAAAAAACCGAATAAATTTATGTTTTATTCGGAACTAAAGGTAACTATACAAAATATCGACTTTCTATGGAAAATGATTTCTGAGAAAAATAAAAAGCAAGGATTACGTAAAAAAATAGTGCTTACGTAATTAACACGGTATGTGTTAATTACGTAATCACTATTTTTTCTCTTAAATTGATTTATATGCACTAATGGTTTTACAGAGCATAATGTCTTGTAAATATACATAAGAGAAAAGTAAATTATACCAAAATATTTCAATATGGGCTAAACATTTGATTTTTATTGCCTATATTTGAGAAATTCATCTTTAATGCATAAGTTCAATACTTGCTTCTCATATATATGTTTCTTAATATGACCCTTATTGCAATTATAAAAAACGGGCGTATAACAAGACTACGATGGAGAATTTTGAAATAAATGAAAGTGTTAAAGATTTCTCAAACTTGTAATTTTTAGTATATCATATTTATCTTTGTAAAACGCTCCTGAACATTGTTACGGTTTACGAGTCACACATAGCCTCAAAATTTATCCTGCAAATATGCAAAGGCTGCGAAGGAGGTTTTGAGTAAGTTAAATTCAAATCACATTACAAACTTATCACTGGAGTTAAAGTTAGCTTCGTTCCGTTTCACTTCAATTAATTTTGCAGAGTTGGCGCACTAAGTTGACTTAATCGACTGGATTTCATCAAGATTTAAAATGTAACTTATTAAGAGGCAATTTGCACTTTTTAGCTAAATCATTTACATATTTTGGGATAGATCGGCAGAAGTATCAAATTTGCTGTTTATTAAGAAATAAAACATCATAAAAATATAATTGGAAAAAAACACTGGTTTATTTTTGAAATCACATAGAAAAAGACAAAGAGCTTAAAGTACGCAAAAGTTGGTATTTATTGAGTTTAGAGCAAAATCATAGTCGTACAAACACGACAAACTTTTTATAAAACATAAACATAGTTGAAGAAGAGTCTGGTTATTGGAAATTGTGTACCTATAAATTTGTACCTGTAAAGAAAACTAATAATTCCAATGAACACTGAAGATTAACGGTATCTAACAATTTTTCTTAATTATTTGATTATCACTTTTAACGTCTTGCAACAAAATAATTTCTATCCCTTCTTAAATGAAAATTTGATTTTTTTAATATACCTAATATACCTTCCTATACGACAGTGCTACATTTACGAAAACGTTAGAGTATTTTTGGGAAAAACTACAGAAAAATAAGCAGATTTGTTTTTTTTATTAGGAATGTATTGAAAATTACACTCTCATAAAAGAGATACATTATTTTTTACAAGCTACTTAGACTACTGACAAGTAAGACGCAAAAAATGTGAAGACTTTAAGTAAAAATCATTAAAAGATATCTCGTTATATTGAAAAATTTGTTAACAAATGCGGTAAATCTTTAAGGACGCACGAAATTTTTATGTACATTCATTAGAGACAATATGATTGGAATCCAATGAAAAATGTTCACATACAATAAGAATCGTGTTTTAATCCATTATCATAATTTAATCCACTTTTGTGGAAAATTTATAAACAGTTCAATATTTTTTTTTCATTTTCCTTCCAAAATTATAGCACCATTATTGCTTTAAATAACACGTAATTAGAACAGTGAATAAATATTTTTGAGAGTCGGAACATTGGGACTAGTTTCCACAACGTGCCAACTAAATCAAAAGAAACTCACACTGCTAACGCAAACAAATAGAAATGGACTATAATCCTTTGCATTAGATTTGTTTAAAAGTATTTTAGAAAAAAATTAATTATCTTCAGTAGAATTACAGCTATGCGAACCTTATTTAGTGACGTCTCTTAAATTAAGCCGGAACAATAGAAAATGGATAAATGGCGATGCTTAGGGTGAAAAAGTTTAAGGTGAACGATCTTTTCCGGTAAATAAATTATTCATTAACACTATGTATGGCAGGTAAGCTTCGAAACTAAATCGGCGATTTATTCACTTTTTCAGATATCTTAAATATAAATAGATTTTATTAAAAGATGCTGAAGTTTCCTAATTAAAACAAAATCGGTTTCACGTCTCTTTTTGAACATTTTTGAAAAATTAATTGTTTATGCCCTTAAATATATAGATTTCGTTAAGTTTTTTGGTTTAGTAATTCTAGAAATAAGGGACCAAAAGCAGTAAAAATTTTAAACATTTTTAATATTCTAAAAGTAACAATGTGAAAACTACCTCAGTTTTAATATCCACATTTGGTCAGCATTCGTATAAAATAATTAAAAAATAAATAAAAAAACAACGTTCAAAACACTTCTACATCGAATTTTTTAGTATTTTAGGTTTTTATTTCATAAATGCAATTTATGTCTGCAGTTTTGTATTGAATTTGAGTAATATTAAATGAATAAAGATTTAAAAATCCCTGAAATATGCCAATCGCTGACTTCATTTTAAAATAAAACTATTTTATATTTTGCTTATATTGTTTATTTTACAAAGTATCTTAACCATTATTATTTTATCTTCTATAGGAATTAGGCAGTATGTTACATATATATATATATATATATATATATATATATATATATATATATATATATATACATATATATATATATAAATCTAACATATTATTTTCTTCACACATACATAGTGTGTGTATGTATAAAGTTTACGATGAATTCACTTTTATACGGCGATTAAACAAGGTATATTTTTCAATTCTTTTCAGAAAAGCGAGTACAGTAAATTCGATATTTATTTTTGTGATCTTATTTTGTGATATTTTGTTTGCCTTTATCTAATCCCAACAAAGTCCTTTGTTTTTTGCAGATGTATTGTTACGAACTCCGAATAAATTGAAAATTATTTATTATAGACGTATTTGTATTTTATAACCACCGCCAGGCTTCTATTGATTTTTTTCACGCTTTTCCTTTAATGAAAATGCCTTGACAAACCAACTTAATTGAGATTTTTAATTAACGCCACTTTCTTGAATATTAGGAAATAAGGCGAAAATCAGTAATTTGTTCAGAATTCTTAGGAGGTTGTCGTGTTTTTCCAAAGTACTAATTTATGACAATTTTCTTACAATCGTCTTTTCAGTGTATTGTACTTGATTTTAAACGCTAAATAGGTTGTTGTGTTTTTAAAATTTCTTATTATAAATAACAAATAATAATGTCAAGCTAAATTTTAACTAATTACGCAAAATATTTCTTTACTTCCATTTTTCAAATTATAATAGATTTCTACTCTGAATTCTGGTCACCGTGATGTGTAAGATTCACCATAGGCTTAGGGCCATTGAAAACACGTCTCGCCGTGGGGTATCAGGGTTGATTCCCCGTTACTCGTCGTGAGAGACTGGACTGATGGTCTGGTTGTCTTTGAGAGATAGTTCTTATGGTGATAAGTCCACCATATGTATGAGTTATGTCCATTAAAATCAGTAAATAAATAAATAGTTGAAATCACTGCAGTACGCAAATTATTTCTAAACTTTTCCTACATTCCATCAATATTCAAACATTTTTTATAACTTGAAGTTTCAATAGGTTGGAACGCCTGCACATTCTCAAATCGCGTAGTACACCAATAATTATACCTGCACGTAATCTTTAAACCCTTCTGGAAGGGAAACTAGACGTGCAAATAAAAACAAATATGCGAGGTGGGAGCAAATATTCCGACCACGTAGGAGCTCGGTCGTCCGTTCGCCACCTGACGTCGGCATTGATTCTGTTACCAACGACCCTTTTATACAGTTAATATTACCCGTTATTCGGTTAGGGCCAGATTGGACAGCACTCCAAATTATCCATTATCGGATATTAAAACGAACTATTGCTTCTTCCATATTATTTAAATATATCAAATATACGTGTATAATATGGCATTCCCATATTATACACCGAGTTCTTGTCATTTTTGAAGTTTCGAAGAACATGAAACTCTAGAGAAAAAAACTTAGTTAAACATAATTTTTTTAGAATAAAACTAAATATTCTACAATATAACAAGTGCTGATCTGATTATTTTGCTAACAAATGTACAGTCGGTTGATGATTTTTTTACTGCGATGAACATCTTTATTCTAGGTTCGTTTTCCACTAATGGCCTAATAATATTGCTCATTTTTTATATTTTTAATACCGTGCTTAATTTAACAAGATAAAATAAATTGAACGTAATAAAATGAGTTTATTTAGCAATACTTAAGAACATACTACCTCTAAATGATAGATTACAAACAAGAATGTAATTCGGCAAGAACGTGCCTTAGAGGATGGCACAGAAAAATTTGTAACATATTAATTCTGTATATTGACAAGGTAAGAAAAATAAAGCAAATATTAACATGAAAAATGCATGTAAGTGATGAAAAACAAGGATCACAGAAAAGAAACCCTTGGATGAAATCAATATAATTATTCAATTTCAGAATTTGCAATGAATAAAACAAATTAAATATATTTGAATGTAAGTGTTTAACACCGGATTATTAAATTTAATTTTTTAAAAATAAAGGCATAAATAATGATAATAAGATTTAAAACACATCAAATATAAATAAGGTTAAAGAATATTACAAATGTATAAAAATTAATTACTTTCTCCACATTTTCACCAAAATTATTCGTTGTCATCTTGGAAAGCATACTTAGAAAGCTGGACTGAGAACTTATAGTTATAAAAGTAAATGGCAAGTACCTAAATTAAGGTGATGATAAATAAAAACAAAAAACCAATTATTATCAACACAGTACCACTAGGATTTGTTCATAACCATATATATCATCATTTTATTCTATCTTGTACAGAAAAAGAAATAAATATAAGAATAAAGAACACCCAAAGAATACCAGATATTAATGAGCACTAAACATTTCTAAACAAGGTTTATGAAAATGTAGTGTGGTTATGAAAACACCACTATTAGTAAAATAACGAAAGCTTAAGATGTAGTAAAACAAATATTATATCTAACGTGGAAAGGACCAGGCTATATTCAGCGAACAACGGATAAAAGGGGCTCCGTATATCTCTAAACATGGCCTGACCCCCACAGACAATAACAAACTGGTCCAGTTTAGACAGAAAATGTAGGAGAGAAAGGCCATTCAAAAGGTGGAGTAATGACATAATAAACAGTACAAGTACAATAACACTAACCTTCTAACATAAAAAAGATTCATCCAACATATTAACATTATATGATGTATTCACACATTATCTTATATATGTATTCACAAATTTATCTTATATATTTGTAATACGTTACCATATTTCACAAAGACAGTGAACAACTTTATATATCTTTTCAAGTAAGAGAGGAAAATTTATTAGTAAAATTTAAGAAGTTTTACGTGAATACTATTTTATTTCTGAAAGAACGGTTAGATCAAATCACGCAGTATTTGATGTAATTATACTCGAATCCAAGAATATTTTGTATTCATCTATCCAATTTTCTGACGAGTTGTTTAATGCAGAAGTACTTCTAATTATATAGTTAAATGCAGATTTCAAAATTGACGAACACCAATTTTTCCAATGCGAACTTCAATTCCAATCGCAATCGAATAGACTAAATTCGGAACTGCCAATGTAAAGGAAACACCAAATAATTATTTTCTTTCAAAATTGCCTGACTCGCAAAACCTTCGTCACTGCAACGAGATGTCCATGACATTTTCTTGGGTCAGTGGAAAAGTTGTAACTATTAAGAGTGGACGGAAAGGTTTGATAAATTATTCTGTGACAGTTTCAGAGTAGCGATTTCCCTTCTTGAAATAAATTATGTATTGGAGTAATTTATTCCGAATTTCATGTTATATTTTACGCCTAACTAACACGTAGGATATATAAATTCACTTAAAGTTGTTTTACTTAAATTGTTAGAAATTTACTACGCAATGCTTTTGTCATTTAACCAAGGATATGGAATTTTCCCAGAGTGGAATAATCGCAAATTTTCTGTGTTTCAATCTGAGAGTCACAAAGTATTATTTTTATTGCATTTGTCTTATTCTCATAGTAGGTTCATGTACAATATTAATTAAGCTAACAATCGTCGCGCTTATATCTCCATGATTCTCAAAAATATATGAACTTTGATATATATATATACATATATTTATATATATACATATATATATATATATATATATATATATATATAAAATGGAATGACATTTAAATGATTTTGAAAAATCAGTAACTTAAAATAACAAACAATGTTTTCTAATCTTTTAAAAAAAATATAGTCGTTTCAGTTAAAAATACATATTTTACCACAGAGGAGTTGAGATGAAAAAAATTACAATAAATTATAAGGCCTACGAGTTTATTTGTAATACCTTCCAGCTCAACGCACGTATCAGTACCATATGCACATATGCACACAAAGGAATAAAATAAAACCGTCCGCACTAAATTAGATCATAATGTTGTGAAGACGCAAAAATGAAAAACCTGGTAAAAAAGATTTACTTCTAGCGCCGAGTTTCCGGGTCTTAGCAGCTACAGTTTCGCGTGCGACTTTGAGATACTCGTAGCATTAAAGTAAATAGCTTAGAAGTTTTATTTTTCTCTTGACCGGTTAAAGTTAACTTGAAAAAAAACTAAAAAAGCTAAAAAAATTGTTCATTTTTAGAAATTGGAAAATACGCAAGTTTTTATGAAATAAAAAAGTATCTGTCGCAGGAAAAAAAGGCCCAAAAAGGGTGAAAGGACGTAAATTAAAAACACAAGGAGCTGTTCCGTGGTTTTATATCATCATATTTTTTATTACATATTCGGATTAATTAAATGTACTTGCTTTGAATGGAATTGATGAAATATATTGTCACAGTTTAGGATTGGTTTACGATCATAAATATTAACTTCGCGGTGTTTTCCTTATACACCTTGAAAGTCATAGATAACAACATTGTTTGCCAATTGTTTTTCTTACGCTTATTAAGTTGCTTGGCTTTTTTAAATTAACGCTTTTCAAATTGTAAATTTTCCTTTCTTTGCGTAATAAATGATGTTTCAGGGAGAGGGAATTATAATGAAGATACTTAGTTATATATTTTAGGTACCTAAATATTTTTAATGTCGATGTATTACCTATATCGACATTAAAAATATAGAGATTAAAGGCCAACAATAATTTTTCGAAACCTAATAATTAATTACTTACATTGGATACCTTAAAGAAGTATAAGATAGAAATAGCTATCGTAAAAATTCGAAGAGATATTTACTTAAGGAAATTCTAAATTAAAATCTGTCATTTTTATTAATGTCAAATATCAATTATTGGTTTTGTTTAGGCGTTAATCTTCTTGGTAGTAGAGCTAAGTCATTGTCATCTAAAAAATATTCACCATAAAATAGGCACTTGTGGAAGAAAAGATGATCATCGGAGGGTGTGAACAAACAACATATAATGTTTTTACCATATCCGTTAGTCCGTAAGTTCCTCGGTTTGGATTAAAATAAATATACTTAACAGAAATAATTGAAGAAGAAGCTTCTTTAGTTAGTTTTTAAAATAAAATTTCTTATTCATTTTGTCATGAGCTCTATCTTGGATTGCTTTGAAACGTAACATTGAGTAACGTGATTTCCGCCCTAAAATTATTTATTCCCCTACGTGCAGAAAGGGAAGAGAAAAATGATTTACTTTCTTCTAAAGAGCAGAATTTCAATAACATAAATTTTTGTACCATATTTTCGATATAGTGGACTTAAAAATTTTCTCAATAAAAAATAAAACCTTCAATTCAATTCAATTTGCAACCAACAGAAATACGTACGATGAATTCATTGTCAAATCAAATAGGTATTATTTTCCATAGTTATTGATGAATTTGTGTTATTATGCTTACGTTATTTAATTAGTTGAAATTAGAATTGAGCAACTGTATTTCAAGTTAATTTGAATGAGCAAAATATTGTTCCTTCATAAATTTATCTCATTTCAAACAGAAATACAACACGTCGTATATACTTTCATATATATATATATATATATATATATATATATATAAATATATATATATATATATATATATATATATATATAGTATAAATATATTTATATATATGTATGTATATTATTAAATTGCTTTTTATATTTATACTTTAATTAATTTCGCCTTGTTGCTAATCGCGCTTTGCATATATACATACTTAAATTGTACGTATATAAATAAGAGCTTGGCTAATACGATTTCCGAATTAACGGAATCCTAAAAAGAAAATTTTTAACTGAAACGTACTTATCTTATTTTATACGAATGGTTGCTATATTTAAACAAAACAAACTTTTATAGTTTAATCTTATCATATGAATGCTGAATGCATTGAAGAAAAAAACAATTAAGAAAAGATATCTTAGAGCTTGATTAGGATTTCTGTAATTTTCTTGAAGAAAACTTAGACGAACTTCATGAAATTAGATTTAAATTTATTGTTTCTAATTATCAAGGCTTTATGTAATTATTGTATGTAGAATCTATGTTTACGATAGGCCTGAGATAGTCTTAGAATTGAAGTTCAAATTCACGAAAATGATCCCAAAATTACGTAGGTTTCTGAAATAAATAGCTTCTCAACGTTCGTCAATCAGTTATAATATATCGCAAACATGCAGGAAAATTTTAATTTCCGTTACAACCTCACGATGATTGCCACAGATGAATATTTATTTTACATAACTCCATGGAAGCTACGAAGTTTAGTCACCTCATAAAGGCAATCGCTCCTCGCGTGTGGGTTATACAATTTTCTTAAAATACTACCATAACATAATTTTATATGAACATGTCATTATAGATATATCCGTTATTTCATAATTTATATGGCTTAGGTAAGATGAAATGGGCCAATCTAGGCTTAGCTATCTAACGGTTTTCTAAACCTCGTTCCCAATTTGGGCTTTAATATTTATTAGAATTTATATTTTACAATATTTATTATGTTATGTAAATGAGGATGTCCAAACTTCTAGAATTGCGGTTGCCATAAAGAAATTTTTATTTCAAAAATGCCCTACAAATTGTTTTAAAACTTTCTCAATTTTCAAAGTACAAAATCGCATGTCACTTGTTTTGCCAGACAAAATCTTTTCACACTTTCCAATAATCCGGAATTTTAGAGAATTTCGATGATGATATTCTCTTTAATGCATAATCTTACGTTCTACTCGATTAGTATCACAAAAGAAAGAGTATTCGTCTGTAACGTAACGAAAATTGCAACGACGTAAATGAGGATGGTAACTTAAACAAATGTTTTTATTTAAAAAAAGTAGCAATAGCTTCCCTTGGCCAATTTTATACGATGTACAAAGGCAACATGACATGAAGCGGAAATGTGTCATGTGAGAATTATGTATTGGTCCTTTTCGATGCCTTGAATATATTTTCTCTTTGGTCATTCGACGACGCTAATATTATGTGTATTTAGGCTCGATATGTCAATAGGTAAATATTTCTTGAATTATGTCAATCATACTGTTAAATAAACTATTGAATTGAGTATTTTCAATTATCATGGAGATAATCTTAACCTAGTTATGTATTAAACTACTCCTCATATCACGAACTTTGTTTAAAATTTACGAAAATGTAATTTTGTTTGATTCGAATGCAAATATATAATATTTCATGTCTCATTTATAAGAATATTGACTTAAATAATTTTTACGTACTTATTTTGCTTTTTTTTATGGTTATTTTGTATAATAAAAATAACTTACCGAAGTACTCACCAAATACGGATACTTGTATATCTTAAATCAATGGTTTAATAGTTTAAAATTCAGATAAATGTCAATAGTGCGTAATTAGGCCAGGCTGTCGCAGTTTTTTCCTCTTCATCCCAGATGTATTTCTGATTTGAAGATATGTGACGTTATGAAAATATATTAATCGATAAATAACTACTATTCTTATAATAGCACAAATAAAATCAATTTTTTATATACATTTTTACACTCAAATCTACTTTAAATTATCAAATTTAAAACCGGTTGGAATGAGCACATAACCGTAAGTACTTAAATTGATGCTTACACTTTCGAAGATATTACACGAGATTTTCTAATCAGGTATAAAAGATTGTATTATTTATGTGACGTAGCTAGAAGGAAGATTAAAACAACCTCATGTAATATTAGAAATTTTTGTAGTAATATATGGCAAGCGATATTGAATCTATTACAGTTATTCACAGTTCAAAATCGAATTAAAAGAACAGAAATTTTAATTTAAAAAATTTAAGTAAACCCATATGGTTTTCTCATTTCCATTAATTGTACCAATTTTAATAATATTTGCTAATTTTAAATACATTTTTTTTAAAATTATTTTTCACAAATAATACATGCAAAAGTAAAGCTATTTAAAATTGAATTAAGAGTTGATTTTAAATTTATCTCAGCAAAAGTACTAAGATAATAACTTAGTGAAGACGATCACTGAGTTGTAACAAATAAAAAGAAATCAAACGTCGAAAATACCAAATTGTCCTTAAAGTCAATCGTCGTCGCGAGTGATTAATGTGGATTGCTAACGTTTCGAAAGAGAAATTGAAGGAAATAGCGTGACGGAATAATCCCTTTCCGACGAGGAATATCAGAAGGTATAAAGGCCGACATCCGGAAGAACCGTCTATATTCCGCGAAAATGCGGGTTGGCCCAACGAGCTTCACTGCTATGCCGGTATCAATATTTTTCCTGTTACTTTGGACATTACAAGCGCGTTATCTTTCACTTTTGTATGGATTTGTTAAATTTTTTCAAATATTTGGAAATAGTGATAAAGACATGAAATCGACTTGAGTTATAATATTATATATTAAGGTAATATTACATATTAGTTATAATATTACATATTAAGGTGATATTACATATTATATAGGAATATATTTTGCCAATTATTAAGGTTAACAGCGTGATACTGATGCCGTGGTCGAGCAGAACAAAGTGATGATATACTAATGCCGGTAATCAAATCAGCTAAAATTATTTTTTTTGTGCACAATTTTTATATCACTAAATATGGTTTGTGCGAAATTCGAAATACGTTAAACATTTTATATTATTTGTTGGTTAATAAGTTTTTATCCAGTCCGTGTTCTGAGATGAATAATAAAATGAAATTTTCTACCAATTTACGCAAAAGTGTCTCTGCTACAATTGTTGTTCTGAGACAATTGAAAAGTCAGTCCAGGTTTTCTTTATTTAGAAGTCGGAATCATGGTGTTCATAACTCACCAATTTGACAAAAATTGTTTAACGATAATGCTCCAGACAGAGCTCGTAATATAGAAAAATGTGTACTTCATGTCGATTTAAATATATTCTCTTTGATATAATTCAATTGAAATCTTGTTACTATCCGAGCACCTTTTAGTCTTTTGATAACTTGTAATAAATATTGTAAACCTTTAAACGTCTTTTTAAGAAATTCCTGAATTTGTACCTAAACATTTATGAAAAAACCTAATATTATTCAAGACAACTACGCAATAGATTATATGTAGTTATATTGATGTCTATCTGTCTACTTTACGACTCTTTTGTTTGATTTCAGATAGGGACTGCTGCTTCTTATTTATTTCAAAAGTGCAGTGGTATAACAACATACAATTAGGATTACGAGAGATAAGGATAGATCCTAATTCTACTGTCCTTGTTGCCGTATCATTAAAATGAATATTACCGAAGCTTCGTCTTAATAGACTTAATTTACTTTCTTTACAACGATTTTAAGTATTTAGTGTTCTTTAGAGCAATATTGAAGATGTCGAAGTTATACTTTTTATTTCGTATTGTTTTGATGTAAAATTATTTTTATTTTTATTAATACAAAGTTCCCTTAAATGTTGCATGTCCATCAGTTTATCAAAGCGACATAATTCTTACAGTTTATAATATATAAGGCATAAATAGACAAAGTGTGTATTGGAATTTGCATGAAGTAAGGTTCACTAGTTTTAATCAAGTACTAATAACTAAATTTTTTGTTCTCAAAAGCAACCGCTGAAAAATAAAAACGATTTTATGTGACTTTAAAGCTTATAAGAAGCGTAAAGCTTATAAGAAACTTTAAATTTTTACTCTTAAAATTTATAAGAAGCTTTGAAGCCACAAGTAACATATAACTTTGAAACTTAATATTGCAGAAAGGATTTAATAATTAAAAATAATAAATTAAACCTCAATAATGAAAGAAATGTTACATTCCAATAACCGAGGTGAACAAAAAAGATTGTCAGGATTGGAAGCTTCTTTGCGCATTTCAGCTAGCTCTATCGTCTTCATGATAGCTATAGAAACTTAGTTGCATGACAATATATTTGGTTGTGTTTACGATTCGTGCATTTGATTAAATATTATGATAACTGGTTCTAGTATGAATATATTTCATGTGCTGACATATATTTTCAAATGAAATGGTACTAAATATTTTTTGCTTAAAAATTACATAATTTCAAGGGCAATAGAAATACGTTAAAAGTATTTTTCATAGTTTAGTATTTTTTATAATTTTTGAATATTGTGTACGATTATAAATGTAATTATGGACCCTGAATATAAAATATTTATGGGTTTCTAAGTGTAAGGTAAGATACTTGAATAAAAATTAATATTTTTGTAGTGTTACATATGAAAAAATTTGGTAATGCCAAACAAAAGAGAAAATAAATATAGGATATGTGATTGAAAGTACCATACATATAAGCGAAAAAAGCTTGGGTAATAGAAAAAATATCAATTAATTATGGAATTAAAAATTCACTATTCTACTACTATTAAAAATGCGAAAATTTGTGAAGATGTATGGATGGATTTTGTTGCTCTTTCACGTAAAAACTACTGACGGGATTCTAATGAAACTTAACAGTAGTATAGTATATATATCAGAATAATACACATTACATATAAAGATGTTGTGAGATTTAGCTTTTATATAACGATAAGTATCAAAAAAATACAACGTAAAACTTCTGCTTTTCAAGATAACGCATAAGTGCAAGACTCCAAGTAGCAGTATGGTACAGCAAATATTAAATAGCCTGTAAGGGTTAGATCAAAATATGTCGGAGACTGACTATTATAAATTTTTCATATTACAAATTAATTTGAGATATATGAGGTTCACGATTTTTTTATTATAGTATTCTTTTTGGTAAATAGTTTCCTATTTACTCACCCCATACTCGACATTATTCTTTAGATCAGGCAAATTATAACGTTATTCTAGTAAAACACGTTTTATCGCAATAGACAGTCTTTTATTTTAGCAAATTGTCATAGACAGACAAACAGTTTCTACAAAACGATAAGAGATGGCGCTACTATTCACTAATTACATATTTTGATACAACATTATCACACCCCCACTTATCAAAATAAACAACAATTTTATTTAAGTACAATGCCCAATTTACACATAAATTTATAATGCTTAATAGTACACAGTCCTTTGGTAAGTAAATCGGCAGGCATTTCCTCACTACACAAGTACATAACTTTAATATATTTATTTTTAACAACATCTCTTACATAATGGAATCTCACATCTATGTGTTTTGATCTGTTGTGACTTTGGTTACTTAATGACAACTTTAAAGCACTCTGATTGTCGCAATAGATCTGTATTACAGATAAGTTACCAGTTATTTCATGTAACAGGTTTCTCAAATACACTCCTTCGCGAGTTGCCTCAGACAAAGCAGTATATTCTGCCTCTGTACTAGAGAGCGATACGGACTTTTGCTTTCTGCTTTGCCATGAAATGGCAGATCCCGACATAGTAAAGCAAAAGCCCGTGTAGGACTTCCTATCTATGGCGTCGCTGGCCCAATCGCTATCTACAAAGCCCTCTAACTTGGTACCGCCCTTAAAATATTTTAAACAGTAAGTTTTTGTACATTGCAAATATTTAAGAATGCGTTTAGCATAATGCCAATGTGTAAGATCATAGCAACTGTTAAATTGGCTCAAATAGCTAACAGAAAAGGAAATGTCAGGCCTGGTTAATACTGTCAAATACATTAATGATCCAATTAACTTCTGATATGGAACATCAGGTACACATTTATCAGGTTTCTCTAAATTTAATTTACACTCTATTGGTGTTTTATGCATTTTACAATCCAACATATTGAACCTAGTTAATAGCTGATCAATATACTGCTGCTGATCTACAGTAATTACATTTTTACTAACATTTATTCTCATGCCTAAGTATTGCCTTACAGGTCCTAAATCTTTTAGCTTAAATTCTGATCCTAAAGTATCTTTTAATTTTTTACTTTCAACAGGACAATTCGAAAAAATTAAAAAGTCATCCACATATAAGGCCACAATAATTTTAGCTTCACCTTTAGTTTTTGTGAACAAACAAGGCTCATACTGACTGTTTTTAAAATTTAATTTGCATAGTAAATCTTTAACTCTGTCATACCACGCAAGGGAAGACTGTTTTAACCCATAGATTGCTCTTTTCAATTTTAAAACCTTTCCCCCACTTTTGTTCATAAAACCTTCAGGTAATGACATGTAAATAGTTTCTCTCAAAAAACCGTTTAAGAATGCTGTAGTAACATCCAAATGATCAATACTCATATTCATCTTAACACTGAGAGCAAACAATAATCTGAGCGTTGAATGTCTAACCACGGGAGAGAACGTGTCCGTATAGTCAATTCCAGGTTTCTGCGAGAAACCTTTTGCCACCAATCTAGCCCGAAACCGCACATTATTGTCCACATCAAACTTTTTGTTAAGCACCCACCTGCACTTCACAATTGTCACATCACCAGGGTTGTCAACGAGCTCCCATGCATCGCTGTCCTCAAAAGACTGCAGCTCGTCAGCCATGGCATTCTTCCACTGTTCACTCTCAGGCCCTGCAAGAGCCTCTGAGAACACTATCTCCTCTAATGCTGAAACAGTGTTGGAAAGGCATGTAAAACCATACCGTTCAGTTGCTTTCCTGGAACGCTTTTCAGGTAATTCTGGTGTCTGTTCTGGGGTTGATGTCGTCTGGACTTCTGTGTCTAATATGTCTGTGGTTGGAGATGAAGTTTCCATTATTGTTTCATTACTCTCCTCATACACTGAAGAATAATCTGATGGGCAGTCTTCTGTCTCTGAAATAGGAGACCATTTATCCCCCACTGAAACTGTGCTCTCTTTTTCTATGTTATCTTCAAGTGTCTCTTCGTTAGGAATCCAGATAGCTGACTTGTTGCCTGTTTCTTTGAGCTCTGATTCATTTTCCATCACGATGACATCTCTACTTATAAGAAGACTCTTCTTCGCAGGATTATACAGCCGGTAACCCTTGACCCCTTCTTATCCCATTTCAAACGACGTTCCTTGGGGATATGCACCATGACTTTACTTCCAAATAAACGGATGTGACTGAGATCTGGTTTCTTCCCATACCACAATTCGTACGGAGTTGTCTGAAGTCTTGAAGCAACGGATCTATTCTTCAAATAGACAGCAGTGTTAGCTGCCTCTGCCCAAAATCGTTTATCCAGCTTTGTATCATACAATAGACATCTAGCCTTCTCCACAACTGTACGGTTGGCTCGCTCACATAAACCGTTCTGTTCAGGCGTGTAATTATTTGATTTTTGATGAATTATACCCTTTTGTTTCAAATAATTATCAAACTCCTTATTGCAAAATTCAAGTCCATTATCTGAACGTATCATCTTTATTTTCTTATTCAACTGATTCTCAACCAGTGTTTGGAAGTCTTTGAATTTGCTGAGCGCCTCACTTTTATTCTTGATAAAGTATATAAAAGTCATCCGACTGAAGTCGTCTACAAACAGTATGAAATATCGAGCACCATTCAATGACGTGGTTTCCATTGGTCCACAAATATCTGTGTGAACTCTTTGTAATAATTCTGTGCTTCTCTCACCAACATGCGAAAAGGGTAATCTTGTTTGCTTTCCCTCGCAACAAGTTGTACACTGATATTTAGTTATGTCAAAATTTTGTTCATATGACAAACCATTCACAATATTTCTCATCTTGTTCATGTCTTGACTATTTAGGTGTGCTAATCTTCTGTGCCACAGATTTCCACTAACTGCTGGTGCGGCCAACATACAAGTCTGTGTTTCTAACCTCAACTTGTAAACACCATCTGACAGGTCGGCAGTAGCAATCAAAACATCATTCTTGTCTCGAATGTAGCAGTGTTTTTCATCAAATATCACATTATTTCCGTTTTTAATCAGTTCACTCACGGATAATAAATTTGTTGTCAAACTGGGAACGCACAGCACATCTTTCACTGTAATTTCAAATTTCAGTTCTGAAACAATGTCGACGTCTCCGGAACAAACTACTGGCACTGTAGATTCATTTGCAACCACTATTTCTGGTAAACACGGTGATCGGTTCATGTTTTTTACCCAAGATTCGTTCACCGTCATATGAGCGCTGGCGCCTGAATCCACGTACCATTCAGTTTTATTGAACTTTCCATTCACGAAAACGACATTAAAAACATATTTACTATTGTTTTTCTTCAATAAAGGGCACTGATTTCGATAATGACCATTTTCTTTACATTTGTAACATGTAATTATTTTTGATGAATCTGTCATTGCTGCTGTCATTTTCTTGTTTGATACTGACGTTGAAGGACCGGGACTGCCTTTCTTTGACTTATGGAACGAATGATTATTTCGCGCTGCAAATGCAGCACTGCGTCATTGTCTCTGGTCACTTCCATGTCGAGCAATTTCGACTTTATGACATCTGCAGTTATCGAAATGCCCGAATGTTCAATTGCCATTATCATGGGAGAATAACGATCTGACAAACCTGCTAATAATAATGAACCCACCCATTCATCGGTGATTGTAAAACCTGTGCTGTTCAACCGTTGAGCTGTCTCGACCATTTGAGTCACATATGTAGCCATTGAATCACAATTATCTAGCCGAATAGAAATCAAATGTCGCAGCAATGTTATTTTGCGTGAGAAACCGGAGTCATCAAACATGGTCTTCAATGTAGTCCATAATTCTGCTGCGCTCTTGGTATTCTTAATATGCACATACAACGATGGGTCCACAGTCAATATTAGCTTTGCCTTCGTTTTTGCGTCGTCTGCTGGCTTAACTTCAAAACTTGCCGTTGGTTTGATGTACTTCTCCATTCCTTCAAGAACCAACAAATTTTCAGCCGCGAAGCTCCACTCATCATAATTTTCTCTTCCTTTTAGTTTAGGAACACTGGCAATATAGTTCGTAGTCATGTTTCCGCGATATAACTTTCACAAATTATCTATTTTCACGCAAATAACTGATAATTTAGCACAGAGTACGCCCATAACCTCTAGTAAAACACGTTTTATCGCAATAGACTGTCTTTTATTTTAGCAAATTGTCATAGACAGACAAACAGTTTCTACAAAACGATAAGAGATGGCGCTACTATTCACTAATTACATATTTTGATACAACATTATCACAGTTATATTTCAAAATCGCTTTAAAAGGAGGATTGAACAATTAATTTCATAAGACGATTTTGAATGGTTTTATCATGCAAATAACGTAACTTGCAGCCGTATATACATTTTGCAAAATTTAATGCGGTCTCGCGACTTAAGCTAGAAATGCCAATCGCTCATTACTTAGTTCGTTTTGAAGACAGTCGCGGTTGGTGCATTGAGTGAAAAAATATTTATATAAATTGGCACAACGTGTACGTTTACGCTTCTAACAAGTGAAAATCCATACGTTGCTTCAAGAAGTAAAGGGCGTTTTTGTAAAATATCCAACATGGAGGAATACTCTTGTGCGATATTTTGAAAATTAAGGGAAGAATAATTTGTAAACTTAACGCCTTTAATTTAAAAAAATAAAATTATGTTTCTACCCATATTTTTTTGGAATTAAGTTAAATATAAGAAAATACAAAACTTTTCGCAACCGTATATGAAACCAAAAATATTTTGAATTTATATTCATTATAGAAATACGCCCAATATCGATCTTATTATAAACAAATGCTAAACATATAAAGAATTATTTCTTTGCTCTATTTAACATTTTTACTCTTTTCTTTGTTTGCCCTTAGAAATTTTATAGAGTTATAAAACTCATCTAAATATTAAATATGACGTACACAAATAGATCCACTGCCGCAAGAAAAGAAAAATGTTTTCTCTATGCGCCATTATGTGGAATTTGAGATGATGACTGACAATTATATATTATATGTTACCGATACATGTAGTCATTACTCAGTATCGGAAGCTATTCAAATACTTGCATTAAAGTGTCGAATATTAACTTATATCGAAATTAAATATTTCAAAGAAATGTTAGGAACTACAAAAGTTTTCGTTTAGACTTGCAAATATAAACAAGATACGGATTTGGAAAAACGTTTTGAAAAGTAAAGACTATAAAACGGTGACCTGAAGAATTGTTAAATTACTTAAAGGCATTCCAAAATTCTCTTTTACTTAAATTATCTTTTGGATTTCAAAAGTCTTTCTCACAAATTTAGTGGAACTATCGTCAGTAAATAAGATCTTGATAATTTCGACAAATATCGATTTTCTGATTAATCGGTAGCATACCCTAACTTTGCTACATCCCTACACCGACACTAACACAGGCACTTAAACCCACAGATAAAACTGTGGTCAAAGAGTATCCTGAAAAAATCCAAAGACACATAGTTTCACATGCTCATCACACACTATTTGCATATTTCCAAGTACGATGGAGATTAAGCAATTAACATTTGGAATCAGAAAACGTCTCCTTTTTTAGTAATTATTAAAAAAAAGACCTTTTCTGATTGCAATTTTTAAAAATGACATTGAAAATCTATTTTTGTGTCAACAACATTATTTGAATGATTATCGTAATAACTTTTGTCAGCTAATTATAACCTCAAAACCATCACGTTGATGACATTAGAGAAGGCCTGAGCTATTCTACTGAATCAAAACTCATATATTTTAATTTATAAGTATACACTGGGCATTTTCCTTTGATGATTGTAGATTTAAATATATATATACATATATATATATATATATATATATATATATATATATATATATATATATTTATATATAAATATATATGTATATATATATATATATATATATATATATATAAATATATATATATATATATATATATATCTCTGATCATCAATCATAGATGCAATAAATACTTTTTAATATTTCAAAGTTCGGAAGCCTATAATGTTTATCTATTTCCTTTCCTTCATTGTAAAATTCTAAAATTAAGTTTATTGAATATATTTGGCGTTAATTTTGTCGAAATTCATTATTCATAATTAAATGAAACTACGTGATGTAGTATTATTTCTACTTTCTTTAAGTTCTTTGTCAGTGAAGAACTTAAAGAAAGTACAAATAATACTACATCACACAGTTTCATTTAATTGTGAAGAAATCATTTTTTATTCTTGGATTAATCACATTATGCATAAATTGAAATGTCATTTGACATGTCTGAAAATTCTTCTTACATTTCAATTTAAGCTGCTTCATATTTGAATAGTATTAGAATTATTATCTTTATTGAAAATGAGTTTATATTTCGAGTTTTAATCAAACTTATCACTTGGATATAGAATTAAGTAAGTTGAGTCGACAGACTGTCACACATTTTCTCACCCCCGCAGACAAGTTTGGAGACCCTCATTTACACAACATAATAAATATTGTAAAATATAAATTCTAATGAATATTAAAGCCCAAATTGGGAACGAGGTTTAGAAAACCGTTAGATAGCTAAGCCTAGATTGGCCCATTTCATCTTACCTATAAATTATTAAAAAACGAATATATCTATAATTACATGTACATATAAAATTATGTTATTGTTAAATTGTATCACCCACACGCGAGGAGCGATTGCCTTTATGAGGTGACTAAACTTCGTAGCTTCCATAGAGTTATGTAAAATAAATATTCATCTGTGGCAATCATCGTAAGGTAGTAACGGAAATTAAAATTTTCCTGCATGTTTGCGATATATTATAACTGATTGACGAACGTTGAGAAGCTATTTATTTCAGAAACCTACGTAATTTTGGGATCATTTTCGTGAATTTGAACTTCAATTCTAAGACTATCTCAGGCCTATGGTAAACATAGATTCTACATACAATAATTACATAAAGCCTTGATAATTAGAAACAATGAATTCAAATCTAATTTCATGAAGTTCGTCTAAGTTTTCTTCAAGAAAATTACAGAAATCCTAATCAAGCTCTAAAATATCTTTCCTTAATTGTTTTTTTCTTCAATGCATTCAGCATTCATATGATAACATTAAACTATAAAAGTTTGTTTCGTTTAAATATATATATATATATATATATATATATATATATATATATATATACATATATATATATATATAAATATATATATATATATATATATATATATATATATATATATATATATATATATATATATATATTTAAATCTACAATCACAAAAGGAAAATGCCTAGTGTATACTTACAAATTAAAATATATGAGTTTTGATTCAGTAGAATAGCTCAGGCCTTCTGTAATGTCATCAACGTGATGGTCTTGAGGTTATAATTAGCTGACAAAAGTTATTACGATAAATATTAAAATAATGTTGTCGACACATAAATAGATTTTCAATGTCAATTTTAAAAATTTCAATCAGAAAAGGTCTTTTTTTTAATAATTACTAAAAAAGGAGACTTTTTCTGACTCCAAATGTTGATTGCTTAATCTCTATCATACTTGGAAATATGCAAATAGTGTGTGATGGGCATGTGAAATTATGTGTCTGGATTTTACAGGATACTCTTTGACCACAGTTTTATCTGTGGTTAAAAGTGCCTGTGATAGTGTAGGTGTAGGGATGTAGCAAAGTTACGGTATGCTACCGATTAATCAGAAAATCGATATTTGTCGAAATTATCAAGATCTTATTTACTGACTATAGTTTCACTAAATTTGTGAGAAAGACTTTTGAAATCCAAAAGATAATTTAAGTAAAAGAGAATTTTGGAATGCCTTTAAGTAATTTAACAATTCCTCAGGTCACCGTTTTATAGTCTTTACTTTTCAAAACATTTTTCCAAATCCATATCTTGTTTTTATTTGCAAATCTAAACGATAACTTTTGTAGTTCCTAACATTTCTTTGAAATATTTAATTTCGATACAAGTTAATATTCGACACTTTAATGCAAGTATTTGAATAGCTTCCGATACTGAGTAATG